>KL198106.1:16100-65609 GCA_000697705.1 Botryobasidium botryosum FD-172 SS1
CCTATCCCCTGTGTGCCTTGATGTTCAACCACGCCTGGCTGCTGGCCGCCCTGGACGAGTACGACGGCCCGCCGCGGCCCCCCATCCCCGAGCGCGCCCGCCTCGCCTCCGAGCCCTTTCTCCCCGCCCGCCTTCCCACCACCGTAAGCGCCCTTAATACCGCTCTTTGGTAATTATATATTTATTGGGATATGCACAAGGCCTTTCTCGAGCGCGAGGCGACGCAGAATGCCCCGCGCGCCATCATCCGCCAGCTCCGCCGTAGCCCAACTCCCCCGCTCCGCGTGTCCGACGAGCTCGATCTCGCCCTCGAGGGCGACGACGCCCTCTCCCCATCCTCGCCCCGCGCTGCCGCCCACAACGACCTCCCGCCCTCGCCCTCCGCCCCTGTCTTCCCTGGCACCCCGCGCCGCATGCCCGCGCCGCCCCCCAAGCCGCGCGGGTGGAAGGAGCCCCAGCCGTTCGAGGTCCTGCGCGCCATCGAGAACAAGGACATCATGATGCTGTCAGTCATTTTTTGCTCAGTTTCGCATCTGGTGTGCGTAAATGTAATGACGCAAAGTGCCCAGCATGGACGTCCGCGATCACGCCTTCCACGTGGGTGAATTACTCGGTCGCTCTCGATATCTTCTGCATTTCATTTTGTACTGATTCGGGTTTCTTGTCTCTAGTTGCTCTTGCGTAGGACAGGCGATGTAACGCGTACGTGCCACTTTAAACAACCCCACTGCCGCCCATAAATAACGATTATCCGTAGCGCTACTGCATGCCATGCGCATCGGCGACTCCCACCGCGATATCGCCATCCTCCTCCTCGGCGCCCTCAGCCGCTGGGTAAACTTTCTCGAGGACAGCGACATGGCCCAGCAGCGCACCAAGATCCTCCTCAAAGCCCTCCGTCAGCCTTCTCTCTCTCCATACCTACGCAGTCGTTTTACTTACACGACCCTATAATCTGTCAATCCCTACCTAATTTACGCGCAATCCCGCCAAATCGGCCATGTTTGATTGATTAACAATCGACCAGGCACGAACCTCAAGCTCGCGATTGACTACGGCCTCCAGCGCGCCCAGTCCGACCTCATCCCCTCCTTCCTCCAGACTCTCGTCATGAGCGAGGGCGAGCGCTGGGTCCTCTCCGCCGTCGCCTCCGTTGCCGCCGCCCTCCGCGCTACTCCCTCCCCCTCATCCGACTCTGGCTCTGGCCCCGGGTCTGGGTCTGGGTCTGGGTCTGGGTCTGTGGATGCGAAACCGGTGAGGACCGCCCGGGAGTCGATACGTAATTTCGCGACGAGGGAGCTGGGCAAGGCGGAGTTTATCGCCACCCTCGAGGAGTAGTACGTCGTTTCCATCATTATCTATCTTGGTTTTGGACGCGGTGTGCGGGTGCGAGCGTGAAAGATGGATGTTGAATGTTGCTGACATTACATTATGATATATTTTCTCTTTGGTACATAAATTTGGGTTGGGACTCAAGCATTGCAAATGCGACGTACGACCTCGTCATGATGGCCGCGTGGTCCCTCACGTCCGAGGCATTAGGCTCGGGCGCACCTATCCCCGTACGTGTCCCCCCCTTCTCCCCCTCTTTATTTTTTCTTCATCTTCTTATACTACCAACACCTCATCTCACCACCTAACCCAACTCCCCAAAAACAATCCAACAGACATTCTACTTTGCGCGCGACGACAGAGTGTACAAAGCCTTTGTCGCGCACATCCACGCGCACCGCTCCGCTATTGCGAAATGCGCGCACAAGAGGCTGAGGTGGCAGTTGCGGGTGTTGGAGAAGGTGGGGGAAGGAAGGAATGTGCCGTTGAGGCGCAAGGTCGGGTGGTTGGAGGAGGAGTTGGATGGGGAGTGTGTGCCAGCCGGCAGCGGGAGCGGCGGTGGTGGTGCGGGTGCGGGTGCGAGTGGTGCAGGTGGGGATGGAAGTTAGGAGACCTAGGGGGCAGTTGGGGTTTGGATACACTTACGGGCGGCGGGGAGGGGGGGAGACGTGTACGTTTTTTTTCTGCATCTTTTCTGCATCTTTCTACGTGTTTTCTTCGTATTCCTTCCGGCGTCCGAACCAGGCAGATGGAGTGGGGGGGGGGGGGGGTTGGATTGAATCGACTAATTCTTGGGCTTTTGGGGGGCTTGATAATGCAGCGCAAATGCCAACGGTAACTTCCTCCAGGGCGATGGGATGCGTCTCGAAAGTCGTGAAGAGTCAAACGACGCAAAGAAAGCTGATTTAACCAAGGCTTCCCAGCTTCCTCTAATTGGCGTTCTTAAGGCCTTGGGCACAGGCGTTTTCAGAAATCGTTGGATGGCGCAGTGGTGGCACTGCGTCGCTCCCCGGGCTGCTCAGCACCTTTGCCTAGGCCGAAGTTTGGATTGGCTGGGTGTTCCATTCTCGACATAGCATCTTCGATAGAATTTTGGTCCTCAGGAGTAGGCACTCTCATCTCACTCAGTTCTTTTTCCTCCCCCCTGCTTCACGCACTCTCGGTGCCCGTAACACTAGTACTGGTGGGACTCCGATGAACTTCTCAGCCTTTCCCCAACTTCAAGCCTTGCTTTTTTCGTCACCACGACTCTAGACTCACACGTGTATCGCTTTTCACTGCGATCGTGACTCGTGAGGCCAGCAGGCTTCGATACTCAGTATTTACTTATCACGACTACGGTGGAGGCAGAGCGCAATTCGAGCACCCCTGGGGGTTTGATCCTAATTCGACGGCTTTCTGATCTCTTTTTCCCCCCCCTTTACCTTGGATTTACCCTTGGCCAGGCTCACGCCCGCGCTTCTGAATGTTCCCATCTATTTCCCGACATTTTTTCTTCTTTTTCCACAGGGAGAGTACTAGTCGCCTTCGCTCTTTATTGACGACAATAACCGAGGGGGAGGGCGAGGGCAATTCGTTGGGTCGCTGGCTCCCGTAGGCACCTTGTAAAAGGGCAACCATGCGTCTAACGGAGCCGCCATCTTCACTGTCACCAAGAATATTCATACAGGACACTGCAGTTGTACTTGAAAAGACATGTAACTTCGAATTAGTGGAAAATAAGACCCATTCTGCTATATCCCGGTAGCAAAAACTACCCAAACCCAGCTCCTTTCCCATCACTCTGCCGCCTCTCCGTATACTGTATACCAATTCCGGGCGAACAACATTCTTGCCCTCAGAGTCATAGCTCCAGTATGTAGCCGTACAACACTACGGCCCATCGCACCACGCCTCGAAACTCTGATATGTAACCGCCTGCCCGACCGTGTTAACGATCTGGATGCACCGCGGCGCGACGATCCCCGAGAAGAAGTTTGCGTTCCCCGTGAGGCCCCTACCGGTGTAGAGCCGCAGGTTGCAGTATTTTCCCGTCGTCTTCTTGATGTTGAAGGAGCTCGCGGGCTTGAAGTCGCCGCGGTAGGTGATCCCGAAGAGGAGGCCGACGGCGTAGGAATCGAGGTGGGCTGCGGGATTGCTGCAGGCTGTTGTAGAGGTAGAGGCGTGGGCGTTGGTGGAAGGGTGAGTATCAGGGGATGGTGTAGAAGGTGGAGTGGATCGATGTTGGACTTACATAGGCCTTTGAAGGTATCGAACAAGAGGAGCGTCTCTGCTTTGTGCGCTTCGGGTGCATCGCGCTCGATAGGGCTGGCGAGTGCCGGAGATAAGAGAAGAAGTGGGGTAATGAGGGCGGAGGCGCGGGGAAACAACATGGTTATGAATAGCGGTCGGCAATAAAGAAGTAGTGCGATAGTGAGCAACTTGATTTCGTTGCTCCAAAGTTCGAGGACAATGAAATGCGTGTAGGCACGTCCAGGAGGTCCCCCTCGTCCAACGGATTACTTATAGCACACCAGTTCATCTGCATCTACGCCGATAGCTTTGAAGACAGGGCCGAACACATAAAGAGGCATTTCGGGCGTCCACAGTCGCGAGATCGGACATGACGCATGATGTACCACTATTGGAGGAGGCCGACGGCACCCGAACCTCGCGAAGCAACCCCTGCGACACAACACCGCGCGCCAAGCGCGCTTCTTCAAGAAGCTGCCCCATACGTCGCGAATCGGCGACTTGGGATCCTTTAATACTGGCAGAGTGCTGGCTACACCTCCATATAAGCCATTATCAGATGATCCGCGGGGGCGGTGGTGTAATGCGCAGTCGTCTGATTACCATGTAAGCGGACTGTGTGACAAGGACAGAGGAGTGGTCGTTTCATATCTTGCTGCAGGGCCTGGAAATGATTATGTTCAGGGATGGATAGTAGGCCGTGGCCGATAGGAGCTGTGGATAATAACAGGAGGCGGTGAGCTCATCCGCCAAATCTGAGAGACGGCTTGATTCGATGTCCAAGTAGTTGACGATAGTACTCGCGACGAAGCTGTAGATAGGTGAATCGCTGGTACTATCTGAAAAAGACCTGGGGTGTCTTGAGTGTTTGCCGTCGGAGCGTCGCAGTCGCAAGAGACTAGCGCAAGTCATGACAACCTCTCTACCCGGGAGAGGCACCAGCTTTTCATTACCACCCTAAGGCTTACCAAGAGATATGAATTCCTCCGGCGTGCTGCGGTATCCGGCCAAGACCATCATGAACCCAGGCCTCATCCCTCACCATTACATCGATAGTATCGACCATCTGGGACGAAAGGCCTGAGTTTGATGGTAGTCGATTTCCAATGGCGTAGGCCGGTGCCGGGACTCGAACGTTCGTTTGAAATACAGCGACCGTAAGAAATGGAGATGAGATATATCAAGATAGAAGGAGAAAGCTCGATGGTTGAAGAGAAGATGATACAGCGCGCTAGCATGTCCTGCTGAAATGTTAATGTTGGTCCTCGCTGACTCGGAGCGCCGACGTCGAGTATAAGTAGTAAGTGTGCTACATAGCAACACGATGGAAGATATCGGAGTTTGAATTTCAAGGATGCGACACTCCACCAACAGCTGGCGGTTGGCCAACATAATATTAACAAGGACACCTGTCACCAGGCGACCTAATTCTTATTATCGGGAGAGCTGATGCAGGAAAGACGGCCATTCTGCAGGCGGTATGTAGAACCAAAGACAAGCCTACTTAGTACTTAAAGTCTACGATCAAGATGGCATCAAAGTGAGTGCTCCAGACCGTCACAGGCTGCAAAGTGTAGATTCCCTACAGTCAATTGGGACCGGATCGCGCCGATATCAACTCTCTCCTCATTTTGCACTACGCTTCACTCGATCCGTGCCCAAATTACGCACAAAGCGCCAGAATCTGATATTGGACCTCATCTGCACGGCCCGTGAGCGGGTGCTGCAAGGTGCTGCACAGGTGAGGGCAAGATGAGGGAGCAATTACACCGAGTACATGTATCAATGAGATACCTTTTTCCATCTCATGTAAAATAAGGTTTCACAAAAGATATCTCTGATCAACCCATGGATCGGGGACTGGTAGTAATACGCCTGCGCGCGTGCTGCTACGGATTCTCTATTGGTGACTCAAATAGTGGGATGGCCTCGAATGACGGGCATGACGGTATCCATTTTGAGCGATGTTCTGGTTAGGTAGGTAGGTGTATCAATCGTATGGCACAATACATCTGCCGATATATGCCCCTGCTCCGCCGCGCCACTAGTCATTTTCGCAAGGTCCCTAATAACTGGTATATAGCAGTTTCATAAAGTAGAAGTGTAGTATCGATTAGAGCAAATGGTGGAAGTGGGGATTATGATATCAAACATATCTCCTTTCTTATCACCAAGTTGGCTCCGCCTGTCCATATACCAATATTAATATTATAATTGAGCAGGCAGCACATTTCCTCTATTAATCCTACGGCCCATCGCACCATGCCTCGAAACTCTGATACGTAACCGCCTGCCCCACGGTGTTGACAATCTGGATGCATCGCGGCGCGACGATCCCCGAGAAAAAGTTTGCGTTTCCTGTGAGGCCTCTGCCAGTGTAGAGCCGCAGGTTGCAGTACTTTCCCGTCGTCTTCTTGATATTGAATGAGCTCGCGGGCTTGAGGTCCCCGCGGTAGGTGATCCCGAAGAGGAGGCCGACGGCGAAGGACTCGATGTAGGCTGCTGGGTTGCTGCAGGCTGTTGGCGTGGGGAAAACAGGAGAAAGGAAATGCAGAGGGTAGAGGAGACGTTAGTGCAGAGGTGAGTATCGGGGATGGTATGAGAGGTGGTGAGTGAATTTTTTGGGCTTACATAGGCCTTGGAAGGTATCAAACAGGAGGAGCGTGTCCGCTTTGTGCGCCTCAGGCGGGACCAGAGAATATGCCTCGATAGGGCTAGCGAATGCCGGGGATAGGAGGAGTAATGGGGCGATTAGGGCGGAGGCATGAGGAAACAACATGGTTGTGAGAAAATAATCAGTGGCGAAGTATTGATGCGATAGTAGGCAAATTAGCGTCGTGATGTTATGTGGGCGTTCCAAAGTTTGAGGATAGCGAAATGCACGCTGGCACATCTAGGAGGTCCCCCTCGTCCAACGGATTACTTATAGCATACTAACTCATCTGCATCTACGCCGATAAATTAGGACACTGAGTCGAAGCTATGAAATGGGTTTAGGCGCCTACAGTCGCGAGATCGGATATGATGCACGCAGCATGATGCTTGATCATTAGAAGAGGCCGATGGTATCCGGGCCTTGCGAAGCACACCCCCGCGACGCAACATCGCGCGCCAAGCGTGCTTCTTTGAGAAGATGCCCCATCCGTTGCGAATCGGCGACTTGGGGACCCTTTAATACTGGTGAGCGCTGCCCATCTCTCCTATACAAGGCGTTACCAGATGACCTACGTGCGCAGCGACGTGAGTAATGCGCGGTCGTCTGATTGCCAATTCGGCTGGTTCTGTAAGGGGGACAGGGGGGCGATCGATTCATATCTTGCTGCAGAACTTGAATATGTCTATGTTCAGAGATGGGAAGTAGGCCGTGGCCACTGAGAAACGCGGGCGGTGACAGCAAGCTGTAATCCCATTCTCTGAGCTCGAGAGATAGTCTGCTTTGGTATCCAAGTATTAGTTAACGATATCAGGTTCAATCGCGACGGCTGACAGAGTTCAATTGACGCCGGGCGGTAGTCCTAGCACCATCTGAAAAGACTTGAGGTACTTTGAGTCTGTGCCGCCAGAGCGTTGCAGTCTTCCGGAACCTAGCTCGAGTCATGAGAACCCTTCAGTAAGAGGAGAGCAACCGTCTTTTCGGAACCACCCCAAGCAGATAGGGACATTTCATTCCTCTGGCGCGCTGCGGTATCCAGCCAAGACCGCCGCAAGCTCATCGATACATCGATGGTATCGATCATCATAAATCAAAGGCCTGAACTTGAAGCTTGAAGTGCGAGCATGTGGTCGATGTCCGGTGGCGTAGGTCAATGCCGGGGGTCGGGCGTTTATTTGAAATACAGCAGCAAGATGAGGCGAATCATCACACAGGGGTAGACTAGTTGAGTGTTGCGTGAGGAGATGAGATGTGTGGGCGACCAATCGATCAAGCAGCTGTTGAGCCGGGCGCCCAGGAAGTACTTCATATTCACTATTGCTATTACTAAGCGCATTAGAAGTCGAAGGCGCTGGCAGATCCGTCTATACATGGATGGGGGGACGTGTAGTACGAAGGAAAAGAGCATACGGGAGTCAAAAGCGAGCCATGTCTAGATATCATACTGGGAAGAAATCAGTGGCCATAGTTTTGGACAGCGCCATGGTATCAGGTGAAATATGACGGGAGACTTGGTACAGGCCAGAGCGCCTCGGAATGCGTGCCAGCGTCTCTCCTTCGCGCTCTGCCGCTAGGACGTTGTCCTCGATCCTCATCGTCAGATCTCCTTCCGGTTCTCGAGAAAGCTGGGGGAGGGAGATGAGGGTAGAGGAGAGCGTGTGCGCGTAATAAGTATCTTTGAGCAGGATAGGCTTTTCGTCGTCGCCGCTCGGGATAGAGGCGACGAGATCACCTATCCCTGTAGCGATAAGCGTGCTGCCGAGTGCAGTTCTAAATAGCTTGGGCTCGATTGGTGTGAAAGTGACAAAGTCATCGTGATATGGAGAGATATGATGGGGCGCGGCGATGGAGTAGACTTCGCTGCGATCCTCCGCATTTCTCTGCGAAGGGCTAGGAATGGAGGAGGGAATGGGTGCGTTGCCTTCCTGAGGGGCTGGTCCCCCCGGCAAACGGGGCTCGTCCAAATCCCCAGCCTCATCGGCCCGAGCCCGAGGTCGTGGCTGGGTGAGATCGACTTGGGGAGTTTGGAGTCTGCCTTCAAGCGCCTGCGTTGCCTGAAGCGGGCCTGCATGATCTCCGGGAATGGGTGCTCCAGCAGCATCCTGTTCTTGGGTGGCCCTGGATGCGCAGGCGGCGGCTATCGGACCCACAGCACCCGCATAGTCTAAATGTGAACTGGCGGTATTGCCATCATCGAGACTTCCCGCGAAAGTGGAAAGACCTGGCAAATGATTTGAAGTAGATTTGATGAGTATGTCACGATACGTGGTGTGGTCGATCCTGCCACCTGCACCAGCCAACTTCTCACGAAGTTCAGCCATGGCCGCAAAATGCTCTTCTGAGTGAGATCGTGTTGCCCCTACCCAAATTATATAATGAGCATCTTGTAACGTCTTCTCAAGCCCGTGCTTGAATTTGTCTAGGTTTCGCCCACACTCTTTGGCTAGTGTGTCCCACATTTCTTTGGCAGTGGGGAGGTGATGGATGAGAAGAAGTAGCGAGTCGGGTATGGTAGAGGCAATGATGAATTTGGCAGCGTCTTGCCTTTGATTCCAGTCGGAAGGATTCACTGGCGTGTTGTTTGAAAGGATAAGGCCCCCGGAGCTCCCGGGACTCCCACGCACGGTTAGCTGGATAGGCTGCATGAGTCCCTTGGCCCGGAAGAACAGGGTCATTCGGATATTGTACGTGAACCAGTTAGAGCCATCTGCGCTCAACGCAGGGAGGGGTAGGGAGTCGGGGAGATAAGTATTCGACGGCATCGTGCGAGGAGTCAGTACTCAGCGGCAAGCTCAAAATAAGTCGAAATCGTGATGGTGGTGTGGGCTGTACTTATGCATGTGCATGTGCCACTGCCACCTTGGTCCTGACTAGGCCTGACTCCTGACGCATGTTACTTACTCAAGGAGATGGGATGTATGGGACCTGCGCGCGCATCTTGACAACGGCGATTGATCGAAGTACGGTGTACACTATACGTATACTATTGCTAAGCGCACTAGAACCTGAAGGCGCTTTGCCGGCCTTTCTGTGTACAAACGGAAGGACCTAATGGCGTACAGGTCGAAAGCGAGCCGTGTCTAGATGTCATAGTGGGAAGATGTTGATACCTAAATTTTTGGAGAGCGCCATGAGATATGGCGAGAACCCTGATATAGGTCGGAGCAGCTTGGAGTGCGTGCCAGCGCCCCTCCTTCGCTTTCTGCCATCAGCATATTGTCCTCAGTCCCTACTGCTAGATCCCCTTCTGATTCTCAAGTGAGCTGAGGGAGGGAGATGAGGATAGGTGTTTTTGAGCGGAATTTGCGAGCAATGGAGGTGGCACCCTCCTCCACGGCCGGTCTCCTCAACAGACGGGGTTCGTCTAAGTCTCCAGTCCTGTCAGCCCGAGCTTGAGCTGCCGAAGCTTGAAATTATCTTGGGGGTCTGGAGTTTGCCTTCAGACGCCTGCAGCGAGCCCGCGTGGTTTCTGAGAATGGGTGTTTCTGTAACCTCTCGGCAGCTATCAGACTCACAGCACTCGCAAAGATGAGACAACATGTCGCCATAGACGGTACGATCAATCTTGGCGCCTGCACTAACCAACTTTTCACGAAGTCCAGGCATGGAATTCTCATCATAGCAATGCCTGTCGTTAGGTGCATAGCCGCAGCTAGCATACCGAAACATCTTCCAGTACCCGCATCAGTGCTCCTCGAGGGTTTGTCCGCACTCATTGGCTAGCGCGTCCCACATTTGTTCAGGAGTAGCGAGGTGATGGATGGGAAGAAGAAGCGAGTCGGGTACAGTCGAAGCGATGATGAATTTGGCAGCATCTTGCTTCTGATTCCAGTCAGAGACATCCAGAGGCTTATTGTTCGAGGGGAACCGGCCCCCGGGGTTGATGGTTAATTTTATGACCTCGATGAGCCCTTTGGCCCGGAGGAACAGAGTCATCCGGATTTTGTAGTTGGATCAGTTGGAGCCATCTGCATTCAACAGTGGGGGGGGGGGGGGGCAGGGAGTCGAGCAGATACATATTTGGTGGCAAGCTCGAGCTGAGACAAGGTGGTGGTCGAGGTATTTGGCAAATCTGCCTGTACACGGATAGGGGGGCATACGCTAAGCAGGAAAAGGCTACATATAGGCCGCAAGTGAACAGCGTCTATCATACTGGGAAGAAATCAGTGGCCATGGTTTTGGAAAGCGCCATGGTATCAGATGAAATATGACGGGAGACCTGGTACAGGCCAGAGCGCCTTGGAATGCGCGCCAGCGTCTCTCCTTCGCTTTCTGCCATCAGCACATTATCCTCGGCCCTCGTTGTCAGATCCCCTTCCCATTCTCGAGCAAGCTGAGGGAGGGAGACGAGAGTAGAGGAGAGCGCGTCCGCGTAATAAGCGTTTTTAAGCAGGATAGGCTTTTCTTCGTTGCCGCTCGGGATAGAGGCGACGAGGTCGCCTATCCCCGTGGCAATGAGCGTACTACCGAGAGCAGTTTTGAATAGCTTGGGCTCGATCGGCGTGAAGGTGACGAAGTCATCGCGATATGGGGAGATGTGGTAAGGCACGGCGATGGAATAGACCTCGCTCCGACCCTCCGTGTTTCCCTGGGGTGTGCTAGAAACGAAGGGAGGCGCAGGGATGGGGGCAGCGCCCTCCCCCACAGCAGGTCCCCTCGGCAAATGGGGCTCGTCAAAGTCCTCAGCCTTATCAACCCGAGCCTGAGGACGCGGCCGGGTGAGATCAACTTGGGCGGTTTGGGGGCTGCCTTCAGGAGCGTGTGTTTCCTGCGGCAAGCCCACACGGTTTCCAGGTGCGGGTGGTTCAGCAACCTCCTGCTCCTGGGCGGCCCTGGGTACGCAGGCGGCGGCTATCGGACCCACAGCGTTCGCAAAGAATAAATGCGAAGGAGCGGCGGCATTACCGTTATCGAAACTTTCTGCGAAGTCGGAAAGACCTCGCAAATATTCTGAAGCAGAGCGGAGGAGCATGTCGCGATAGACAATGCGATCGATCTTGAAACCTGTACTAGCCAACTTTTCACGAAGTTCAGCCATAGCAGCGAAATGATCGTCATAGTGATGTCTGTCCTCAGGTGTATCGTCACAACGAGCATCCTGAAATGTCCTCCAGAACCCGTATTGGAACTTCTCGAGGTTCCGCCCGCATTCTTTGGTTAGCGTGTCCCACATTTGTTTAGGAGTGGGGAGGTGGTGGACGAGAAGAAGCAGCGAGTCGGGTATGGTGGAAGCAATGATAAATCTGACAGCGTCTTGCTTCTGGTTCCAGTCAGGAGGGTTCAGAGGCATATTGTTTGAAAGGAATCGGCCCCCGGGGTTCACGGTTAATTCGATAGGTTCGAGGAGTCCTTTGGCCCGGAAGAACAGGGTCATCCGGATGTTATACATAAACCAGTTAGAGCCATCCGCGCTCAGCGTAGGGAGGGGCAGGGAGTCGGGCAAATATGTGTTGGGCGGCATGAAGGAGATGGCAAGCTCAAGCCGAAGTCGTGATGGTGGTACGGTGGTGGTGGTTTTGAACTATCGGCCCGCGGTCCGGGGCGGCTCTGCCACAAATTTCCACATGATGCTAGTAGTACCGGTGTACTTAGTCCTGGATCTCAACACACCGTTTGACGATGTAGCATGCAGCATAGAATTCGCAGCTGGCTCCGCGAGCATCGAAAAGGTACTTCGCTTGTATACTAAGTACGGATGTGTATAGAGTTGAGCAGCGCCGTTGGTACCGCTCTCTAGCTTGAAGGGCATTCTCTTTCTCGATCCCTTCCCCACCTTGCGATCCAAGCCTCCGCCACGTTTGATACACATCACACACCTTGCGCACCATATTACCGCACATACTCCCAAGCATTGAAGGCCCTAGGAAGAAGATCGGGTCGTCGGCTCATTGTCAAACAGTACTGTTTGAGATGACATATGTGGGTGATCAATCAATTGAGCCGCTGTCAAGGCGCGCACGCAGGTTCCCAGGAAGTATTCCGTACCCCTACTATTGCCAAGAGCGCTAGAAGCCGAATATCCTTCAGTGATCAGGCTTTCTGTGCACATCGGACGGAAGGGTTTGGTAGGCAAGAGAAGGACACGCCAGAGTTGAGCGCGAGCCATGTCTATCATACTGGGAAGAAGTCAGTGGCCATATCTTTAGAAAGCACCACGGAATAAGATTGGGATTAGATGAAATTTGGCGGAAGACCTGATACAGGCTGGAGTGCCTAGGAATGCATGCCAACGACTTCGCCTCCAGCCGTCAACACATCATGCTCAACCTTTCCAACGATACGCAGAGAAGGGGTGGAGCGCGACAATGGAGTAGACCTCGCTGTGATCCTCGGTGTTTCTTTGCGACAGGCCAGGAATGAAGGGCGTTACAGGGCTGCTTGTGCGCCCTCCCCTCTGGCAGGCGCACGCGGCGGCTATGGGATCAACAGCACTCGCAAAGAATAGACAGTGTTACCATTGTCGACGCTTTCCGCAAATTCGGAAAAATCGCGCGAAGGAGATGAGACAACATGCCGACATAAACGGTACGATCGGCCTCGATGCCTGCACTAGCCAACGGTTTATGAAGTCCAGGCATGGAATACTCATCATAGTGATTAATATCTGTCGTTGGGTACAAGTCGCAGCTAGCATTCTGAAACGTCTTCCAGCGCCCGTATCAGTGCCCCTCGAGGTTTTGTCCGCACTCTTTGGCTAGCGCGTCCCACATTTGTTTAGGAGTGGCGAGGTGGTGAATGGGAAGAAGAAAAGAGTCGGGTATGGTCGAAGCGACGATGAATTTGGCAGCATCTTGCTTCTGGTTCCAGTCAGAGGGATCCAGAGGCTTATTGTTCGAGAGGAAGCGACCTCCGGGGTTGATGGTTAATTCGATAGCCTCGATGAGCCCTTTAGCCCGGAGGAACAGGGTCATCCGGATTTTGTAAATGGACCAGTTGGAGCCATCTGTATTCAACATGGGGAGGGGCAGAGCGTCGGGCAGATACATGTTCGGCGGCATGGCAGTTCGAGGGGTCGGTGGCAACTTGCAAGCTCGAGCTGAGACAAGGTGGTGCACGATGGTGGTTTCGAGCTGGTCGCCATCTCGTCCTGCCGACGCATGCTATATATAGCGGCTCGCCGTTCCGAGGAGTTACCGGTTCCGAGTCGATTCAATCTGAAGCTTCGTGATATATACTTGAAGAAACTCACCACCTCGACGTACGATGGCCGACGTGCAGTACATCCGCAGCTTGCTCCGAGAGCATCCCGACTTTCCCAAGAAGGTACTTCACCGGTACCGCCCGATAGATGTAGCCAAGGGGCGCCCTTCTCATCGTTCACTTTCAACATGAAGGGCATCGTCTTTCTCGATCTCTTCCCCATTTTGCGCGATCCCATCGCGTTTGAAACGCTCATCACGCATCTCGTGCACCATATCACCACGCACACCATCCCAAACATCGAAGGCCCCAGGAAGAAAATCGACGTCGTCGTCGGGCTCGATGCGCGCGGGTTCCTCTTGGGGCCCATCATTGCGCTCCGACTCGGCGCAGCCTTTGCCCCCGTGCGAAAGAAGGGCAAGTTGCCTGGTGAATGTGCCACAGCGACTTATGCGAAGGAATACGGAACCGTAAGCTCTTGATTTTCAATCAGAGCGATTAATGCAGGCGTCTTTTTTACGCGGACTTAATTCAGGACTCTTTCGATATGCAAGTCGACGCGATCACACCCGGCCAAAACGTTGTCGTGATCGACGATCTCATCGCCACAGGTGCGTACAGCTCCCCACATCCCCGCGTAGAAAAGTACTGCTCACACCAATCAACTACATAGGTGGATCGGCTAAAGCAGCAGGCGAACTGGTTGCCAAGCTAGGCGGAAAGACGCTCGAATATGTCTTCGTCATCGGCCTTGATTTCCTCAAAGGTCATGAGCAGCTCGATGCGCCCTCGTATGTCATGGTTCACGTCGAGGACTAGCTCACCCAGTGTTGCACAACCACACCTGGACTCCACATAGATAGTCTAGAAATATATGTTATTTTGGTATTCGTGTCCTGGTGAATATACATAGCGAATATGAAAGCGCAGCTGCTGTGATAGCCTCATTACACTAATATCGCTGTGTTGAGCAACGTATGCCCGTTGACCACCAGCGCCCGCGGATGCTCCATCTCCCGCACACGCTTTCTCAGCTCCTCGTCCGAGGGTTCTTCAGGCGCCGGTGGCTGAGGGTTGGCAGTCTCCACGGGCATACCAGCCTCCACTACAACCATCACCTTCGTCTGCCCCACACTCTTCCACGCATCCAGCAGCCCCTCCACCGCATTGCCCCCCGAAAGCGGCACCGACACGATCGCGAGGTCCCAGTCCTTCATATCCGAGGCACTACCCCGCGTGTCCGGCTCCGGATTGACATTCCCCTCCGAATCGTTGACCACGATCACACCCACCGCGCCCGCCCTCTTCGCATTCCGCGCCTTTTTCTCAAACGTACACCACCCGCGCTGCACGAGTATGACGCCGTTTTCAGGAATACGAAGCGCCTCCGTGGCGCTGTATGGCTTGCAGGCGAAATCGTTGGTCGAGATCCGGACGACGGGCACCGCAGGGGCGCCGAGGTTGAACTGCCCCTTCCCGCGTCTAATATCAAAGACACCTCTAATATCGAAGCCCTTGGCTTTTACGGGTTTTGCGGGGTCCGCAGCGAATGAGGCCGTCGACGCGATTATCTCTGCTCCTTTTGGCTTCCAATCTGGGGTGGATGGAGGTGCGCCGCCGTTGACGTGCGACACGAAGAAGCGGAGACGGACGTTGGGCCCGACCTTTTTGACGGGCGCGACATCTTCGACTTTGGGTTTGGGTGTTGCGAAAATTGCGGGATCTGCAACATAGACCTTTTGCCCCGCTAGAATGCGATGCGGGCCCACTACGCCAAATTGTAATTGTCGTATCAGCGCGTCTAGCTAAGTAAAAGCAACAATACGTACGCCTGGTGACATCGTACCCCATGCCATCTAGCCTGGATGTCATTTGCAATCTGATACCCGAGACGTTGCTGAGCAGATATCCGTCCACAAATTTCCTCAGTTTCTTGAGAGGAGGCGAGACATCTTCTACGACCGTTTTACCGCCGGTGGTGAGAATAACGTCGTATACCTACAAGCGAAAATCGGCGCAGCCGTGAGCTTGAGCCCAATATCATAATAAACAAGGGAGATGAGTTACGTGTGCCGCTAGCCGAGGAGTTTCACACCATCCATATGAGGACCACTCCAGCTCGTCTTGTCTCGAGGCAAAGCCCGACTCGGACATTGTCAGGTGCCTCGCATACTCGGTATCCCCCCGATTGCGTACCGATCCTACTAGTCCCAGACGCATATTCCCCTTCCCCCTCTGCACACCTTTGCCCGCCCCGACCTGCGCCTTCGGCCCATACCACATCGGAGGCTCGTACACGGGGCACTGCAGATTTTCCTTTCTGCTCAACTCTCGCCGGATCTTTGACATTGGCTTCAGATGTTTCGGGTGCAAGACCAAGAAGTGGCCTTCCGTAGTGAATACCATGTTCGAGTCGTCGGAGTTGACCGGATTCGATTCGTCGAAAAGCAAGAAGAGATACTGATTCACTCCGCGATTGTCAGGCTCTGGTCAGATGAGGCGGTGTAGAAGAGATGTACAAACCTTGAGGGTCTCGGATAAAGCAAAAGATTCCATTCGGTCATCTTGCTTGCCCGTGAGAAGGTTCGCGATGGTGGCTAGACCACATTTGACTTTTGTCTTGGCGATGAGGTCGTTCAGTACTCGCTCACCGACGTCGAGGTAGAACGTATCACGAGTCGCCTGGTCAAAATGTATTTCGTAGTTCAGTAGGGGCTTGGCTGTCAGGAATGCACGCCACTCACTCGATACAAAAAATACGTGCTCTCAATGAACTCTGCAAGCAAGTCCCTTTGGGTTAGTCTGCTATATTTGTGCTTGAGCTCTCTCTGCTTCAAGCTGACCTGGTCGCAATGGATAGCCCGTCGTGGTAGCCTCTCGAGTGGCAACATTGAACGTTTCTGGAATCCCACCGAATCGCTTCCATAAATTCCAATCTGTGCGAAATCAAGTCTGTTCAAGCGCATTCTCACTCAAGGAAAACGCGTGAGAGCTTGCGTACATATCATGTGCGCTTTGATGGCGTTTTGAATATCACCAGCCAAGACCTGGACGAGAACAATACAGATTATTTTAGCTGTAAAGGAGATGTGTGACAGTTTATACGCACTTGCAACCCAGGCCAAAAGGCAGAAAGCGAGTCGACATGCGATGTAGCGACGGTGCCCGTGTCCGTGTGAACATTCCTAAACTGAATTCGCGAAAAATATGGTTTTGATAAGAGTAATCTCGGGAGAGAGGCGAAGGCCCTCACCCAAAATCCTTCGCGGCCGCGAGAATACTTCATGATCGATTCGTATCCTTCCCTCCATACATTAAGATACTCAAGTTCCCCACTAAGCACATACATTTTGAGCGCGTATCTGTAGATGTTCATTAGAAAGATAGGCGTAAAAAGCAGCTATAGGAGGGCCCCAACTTACTCGTAGAAGGAATCGATACCTGCACCTATCCCGCTATTCTCGGGTGATATCCACGACTGTCAAAATGAAGTATGGCTGAGTACGTGCGATGTGACGAGCTCAAAAAGAAGCGTACGCCAGTCATGATGTCGATGGTGTTTCCCACAAGATCGATCTCGGACCTACGGTTCCATATTGCGAAGAATGCACGGCGAGCGACGCGCTCGAATCTCTCATCGCCTGTGAGGCGACTGAGCGTGGCGAATTCGAGGATTAAGGTGCCAGCACCTGCTGTACCTGGATTTTACAACCAAGCTTTAGAGGGATACATTCACAGCGCCCCAGTGGGATGAATGACGCAGGGACTAACACGTTTCGGATGTCTCGCCTCGCGCAACGCCATGTCGTAAGTTGATCTTTATTATGCAAGATCAGATTGCGCACACGGGAAGAAGTGAGGGGTATAATCACCCTCGCGTAGGGTAGTCCAGTCGGCGTTTCGAACGCAGGTAGCAGCCTCTCTCCTAGCTCCTTCGCTCTTTGCAAAAGTTCGCCTTTATACCCCTTCATGTAGAATCCGTACCTTTTCTCGTGTGCGAGAATGTGCCCTGATAAGAGACCTCCCATGACACGAATATTTGTTTCAAACACTTGTGGTTTTACGTCGAGGTCGTAGGAGGGGACATGGTGTATGACTTGACGGACAGCTCTGTGAAAGGCGGATCGACCGGCGAGGAGCGGTATTGTAGATAGCATGTCGACCAGGGTGACGGAGGAGTTGGACAAAACATCGTTGTAGCCAATATTTGCGCTATGGGCGCAGATAATTATCAGAGCTGTGCTGCGTTGTGAACGAGGAAGAGGGGCGCACGGATTATTCCAGTCGGGACCGCGTCCTTTACACGACAGCGGCCGTAGCTATACACAAGCGCGTGAGGATATTTCGCCAGCCTCGGGTCTGGTTGGCGACATACCTCGTCCTTTGGAAATGCTTCGAGTAGGACAAGATTAGCTGTGCGCATAATCTATCTCAGTATAACGGAAGTCCAACCATATTGCATATAGCTATCAAACCCATGTTTCCATAGGTCACGCGTCGCCTCTCTATAGCGAGCCGCCAGAGCGTTCAAGTAAGTCAAACACGGAGCCGTGCGCTGTAAAGCGCCCCTCCCTCACCTAGCAAATACTTTGCGCTCTGTCGTCCACTGGCTAATATGGCTTGAATTCGAAAGCGCGTCGGCGCCGGGAGCCTGCGACCATGCTGAATTGAAGAGGAGGAGAGCAGAGGCGGACTTATGCCAGAGTTCTTGCCAACGCATTCGCTCAGACTCCTCCTGTAAAGTGCCGAGATGGCTGTAGTGCTTCAACCTGCACTTGCCCCGATGCCAGCTGGACCTTGCGAAGGTTAATAATATCGGCTATCTAGGCTGGGAATTGCATCCGACACTTATCTCGGGGTTAGGGTTTGCTTACCAATCATTGACTCTGTCCCGCATGCTGCCTGTTCTTCGCGAAACCTGGACCATCACCGCCATCGACGGGAACATCGAGCAACATCTCACCGGAATGAACTCGTCATCAGCGCCACGGTACTCCCTTAGATCTCGAAACCGGGCGAACCCTTCGCCTTCGGGGGCTAATACTGCCGCTCGGGAGTCGCCAAAGAGGCAAAAGGTGGCGACGGGTGCGCGCTCACCACTTCTAATCTATGATTTTACCATGACATCTCCGCTTCCTAGCCTCAGCAGCTGATGGGCGGTTCATCCAGGATCCGACGACTGGCAGTCGCGTGTATACCCAAGACGCGATCGGTGTTGTACAGAAATACTGCGCTTCCCTGGACACACAGCCTACCTTTGCGCTCTCCTCCCGCTCTGGTTCGTTTGTATGTTCGGTGGAGGTGCCTGTGTATTCCTCTGTGCGCTCCTTAGTCGGTGGACCGCGCCTAACTGCCGAAGATGCGAGACATGACGCCGCTTTTGAAGCCTGCGTCTACTTGCACAACGCCGGACTCCTGGAGTACAATCATTTTCCGCATCAGACGACGACACTTGCTGCGCTGAGCAGGGAAAATAAAGCTGGACTCGATAATCCACAAAGACAGCCAACTTTTTACAAGCTAGTCCGTGACACTCCCACGGATCGACTCTTCGCGACAGTCTTTAGAGTCGTGGATGGAGATAGGTCATGTCGGCCATTTGCCTGCCTAACCTCTCACCCTTTTCCGTCGATGGCACCATTCTGGATCACACACAACAACCTTCGCTTTCAAATCGAAACACGCCGCAGCACCGCTTTTCAAACCACCTTCCTCCGGAGAGCGCAGATATTCAAGTATAACGTGCAACTTTTACGCTTGATGTCGCGCGATAAGAGTTTCACGCCGGATAAGCTCAACTATGTCTTCGTACCTCTCTCCGCAACCTGGAATCCATCGGGAAGCTACGTGTCTCAGAGCGTGCCTTTGGATGTTGAGGGACTTATCTTATGGGATGAAATGAAGCGAGCATTCTCTGGCTGGGCAAGGGATGCCAAAGAAACAAAGACTGACATTATTCAGAATGCGCGGGATACACTGTTCCACGTCGGGAAGGGCAATGATGAATTCGCTCCTCTTCATCAACTCATTCGAACTATTCCACGCTCTCAATTGCCAGCGGAATTCAAAGAATCTGCCAAGGGATCAAAGAAACAGCACCCGCTTTACGTCGAGGGACGTCGCTTTGAAGCTTTCGGCGCAGGGACAGGCGCTCTCCTTTGTAGGCCCATCTATTCCATGCTTGTTCCCGTTTGACCTCTGAGAAATGATGCTACTAGATACTCCGCTAAAAAGTTGCACCACCGTAACCGTATCAATGAGGCAAGTACAAGTATAACTGATACTCCATCGCTCAATGAATTCACCTGATCGATGGTTGATACATCAGTATGATGCAGGCTGCTTTTTTATTCGCACCGATCATGAAGTACTTGGACGAGGCGTTGAACATTAAAGAGCTGAACTGGCGGGTTTTTGAGGGTGCTATTGGCGGAGAGTTTATGCGCCATGCTCTCTCCACTGCCTTCTCAAGCGAAGGGCAGCGGTTTGAGTTTTTCGGTAAGCACGATCTCGAACCTGCTCCCTACAACAAGGAGCTAATGCGCTTCACCGGAGGCGACACCATAACAAACCTTCATATGGGTTTGTCACTCGCCGTCACAGAGCCCCCTACTTCGAGTCTGCATCAACTGCACAGCAAGCTGAGTCAATTGCAGATGAATTCGACATTCACCACCAGCGCCCTCCTTTGCCACCTCCCAGAGTGGGTTTTTGACAACCCTCAGACCCACCCGACAAATGCCGACCTCATACCTACGAGCATCACAAATCGGCGGAAGCCTCGAACACTGAGCAAGAAAGGGGTCAATAAGTGGTTTTGTCTTCCGTACAGCGCGCTCCTCATGTTCTTTTTTCTCGACTGCAGGTGGCAGACGTGGTGGAATCGTTAGTTGCTGCAGGATACTTTTCTGGAGGCCATGTGCTGGCCTTTCGAACGCAGAAGATCCTCAAGATCCCGATACCGGAAATTGTTTCGAGCTGGGATAGCTTAGCAGCCATGGCTCATTTGGCACTACCGCCTCAAGATACGCCAGACGATGGGTGCGCTGCGGACGCTGTTGCATATTTGGAAGGGATTCTTGGGATCAAATTACGCATTCCTCATCTCGTTCGAAGAGCTCTGGTAAATTCCGTTGTTTGCCTTAACCTGATTGAGATATCATGGCTGATCACACGGGTAACTTCTCACCAGTCATTCTCCCGAAGGCGCTCGAGTCCATTGCCGCACCCGCTCATACCATTTGTCGGAGAAGTTGTGTACAAATTCCGTGAGTGCATTTGAATTATGTGAGTTCGACCGTATAGCTCAGCTTCTACACAGTCGTTTCGACACGCTACCTCGCTCGGTTTAGTGGGGCACCCAACCCCGCCAAGTTGACCCGGTTGATGGTAAACTCTACTTCCTTTTCCTCTCGCTCCCGTTCAAGTTCTGATACTAATTTTCGCCACGCACATCACGCGTAACTCATCAGGGGTCGATTCAAAACCGAAAGACACTCGCGGCACTTTCCGTCAACGCACATCTCCACGACCATATTTTCACCGATGAGGCGGACGAGGACGAAAGAGACGAATATATCGTCGCGATGCAAATATCGCAGGCGCAGGCGTTGGAGGAAGCGGAGCGCCAAGGGCGGCGGCCAAGGATGTATTGGGAAAGTGAAAACTTGCACGTGAGTAGAGTCACTATTTCAGCCGTTGGTTCGCTTTCCTCACACTTGCTGTCATTGGCATAGAACACATTCGAGCCAGTCCGCCCACTGTTCGGCGCACTGGCGATTTCCGAAGGTCTCTCTCTCGATGCGGCCGCAGGGTTCTTTGATAGAGAGGTGGTCCCTTTTTTCAACACGTTCCTTGCACCGTAGTATATCGGTATTATTGGAGGCACCCTTCCTCCATGTACACACTTTGTAGACTCATTCCATTAATTACTGTCTCTGTACTCCTGCACCGTCAACAGCTTTGGAGCCCACGCCCGCGCGATTTTCCACTTTCGGAGACTAGTGTACCCAGCGATAGTCTCCCTCGGGCAGACCGCACTCCGTCGCATGCAGGCGCGCTGGAATACGGTCCGCCTGAGGGCGACTGATCCAGTGAGCCACAACATTGCCACGTCTCCTACATATTGCGCTTTGCTTTTAAAACTGCGTTATGTACTCATCCTCCCATCACGGCACGGGAATCCCTATTCCATTGGCAGCTCCGAGTTGCGCCAGGGTCTTTGTCAAACGTCATTTTACGCTAGCTGCAAACGCTGTATTCTCGAAGCACACTCAGCAGTCTTCAGCAGTAGACATATGTCAAGCAAGGCCCTCTCTCGTAAAGCACTCTGCGCAGCTGGGCTTCTCTAGGTAAACGTCCTTCGTCTTCTTAGAGGGGCCCTCTGTAAACGCACATGCAGCACATAGATGGTGGCGAGTATGGCGGATAGGCTTTACGCGTACCAGTGACGTGGCCATACTTACTGCCGCCTGATGACCCAGGGTGGAAAATCAAGAATGCCAACATCGTGCCCCCTTGCAACCCATTTGGAAATACTCCATCGGCCTCCGTGCGACCCACGCGGGCCTTAAGAGATAACGAAACGCCAATCCCTAACGCTGATAGACGCTAATTTGGTGTCCGTCGCGCGCTTTCTGGTTCTCCGCGAGATTTGACGAGCCTTGGCTTTCGTACATAAAGGGGCGGTCCCCATCCAATGGACCTCGCGCCTGCCCCCCTCCCTCCCCCTCCCCTCCCCCGCGCCTCGCCGCTCTCCCTAGCACGTTTTCCATTTGCGCGTACCAGCGTCCGCTCTACCGACTTGCTTGTTACTTGGTCTCCTTACCGTGTACGACCACGCAGCTCCCGCACCCCGACCCCCGCTCTCCAACACCCCCGCACCCCGGCGACCTTCACAATCGTCCCTGCCCGCCTCATCCCTCTCTAACTCGTATATTTGATCCCAATGGTTTCTTTGAATCCATCTGCCGCTACCGCGTGCCGACACTTGCTCGAAGGCTCATCATCATCGCCGCCATCGCACTCCGAAGAGGTCTCCAATGAGGTCATTGCTGGCGGGCCATCAGCAAAGCGACCAAAACTGGCGGATGGTGCGTATCTATCTCCCCAGCTCTCGAGTGTAATAAATATTCAACATGTTTTCTTTTTCTTTTTCTTTAGCTTCAGGCGATATGCTCCGGTTCATTCAAGGTCCGACGACGGGCAGTTACATATACGCCCGTGACGCATCCGATGCTTTGCGCAAATACTCCGCATCGCCGGAATCGGGTGCGACATTATCTACGTCATCAACCCCTTCTGGCTCTCTTTTGTGCACGGCAGTACTGTTCCCTGCGCATCCCGCTCCGCACACAGTGACCGGTGGTGCTCACTCGCTGGCCGAGGACGCAAAGTGCGACGCTGCCTTCGAGGCTTGCCTCTACTTGTACAATGCCGGAAAGTTGGAAGATAGCTATTTTCCGCATCAGACGACAACGCTGGTTGCGCTGAGCCGGCAGGCTCAAGCTGGGCTCAACAACTCCCAGAGACAGTCAACACTCTACCGAACCCGCGATCTATCTACGGATATATGCTTTCCCAGCATATTCAGCGTCGTCGAGGGGAACGGGTCTTGCCAATCCTCTGCGTGTGTCACTCCTCGCCCAATGCCCCTGGTGCCACAATTCTGGGTCGAATATCAGGATCTACGTTTTCGATTGTCGGTTTGGCGCGGCAAGCCGTTCGAAGTCGACTCGTTCCGGCAACAATCCATGCGCGACTATACCACTGAGCTCCTTCGGTTGGCGTCGTGCAGCGCGAACTTTGAGCCGGATGAGCCCAACTATTCCTTCGTGTCAATGCCTGCAAACTGGACTCCATCCGGCGACTGCGAGTCCACCTTGCCAAGTACGCTTCTTGAGGTGCAGGGCGTTATCTCATGGGACGAAGTGGAGCGGTGCTGTACGGACATCACGGGCCCGCATACCACCAGCACTTACGCCGGAGGCTTGAACGCATCAAAGCGAGAGCATATCTATCTCAAGGGACGCTCCTTCAAGCCCTTCGGCGCGGGCGGCCGCAGCGGCGGCCACATTTGTGCGTTCACACATGCTTTAAATTTTTCTCTTGCTTACTGAGAGTACGTGTATTAAGATGCATTTCTTCGTTCTACCCTCCTCGGCCTGCCGAATCCGCCCCCTGGAACATTGGTAGTGAGTTTAATCCACTACCTTTTGCCGCATCTCCTGACTTCTTCTGCTTCCCCCCCGCCCTTTCCGCACGCACCGTTTCCAGGACTTCATCTCGTTTGCTTTTCATCGGCCCCTGTGTTTCGTATTGCCCCACGAGCAGTTCCCATGCCTCCGTCGCGGTTTTGCACATCTTCGCGCTGCGCTGATCTTCCTCTTGGGTGCAATTGCTGATGATGGCGCGGACGATTTTTCAGCAAGGCGAGTAAAATACAATCTAGACTAGACTACTTATTGCATTCACTAACTCTGCGTCGCCTTTGCCAGCATGGTAGAGGCCGCGTATCTCTTCGCGCCGGTCATGAAATACATGGACAAGATGCTGACCATCAAAGAACTCAATTGGAGAGTGCTCGGCGGTGCTTATAGCGACGAGTTTTCGCGCCGCGCGCTGTCCACCAGCTTCTCGAAGGAAGGCCAGGAGCTTGAGTTCTTCGGTAAGTATGTGTATAGTTTCGTTATCTACGAGAGACTCAAGCTCGGCCTTCCGCAGGAGACTCCATCTTAAATATTCATATGGGTTTGTGCCTCGCGGTCACGTTGCCTCCCAACTCAAGCCTCCGCGGCGCGCGTAGCACGCTTCACCGACTCCCGACAAATGCAACATTCGTCGCCAGCGCCCTCCGCTGCCATCTAACGGAGTGGATATTCGATGCACCCGATGACCGCGGGAAGAATGCTAGCCGCGTACCAGCCTCCATCATAGACGACAAAAAGGCTAGACAGTTCACAAAGAAGCAGGTTATTAATCAAGCGTCTTGCTTCTCGGTTCAAACCGTCCCTCATCCTCTCTTACTCGGTCACAGGTGGCCGATGTCGTAAAATCTCTGGTCGCGGCGGGGTATTTTTCCGGGGGACACGCACTAGCCTTTCGGGCAAAAGATATCATTGGTATCCCCATTCCAGAGGTTGTTGGGAGCTGGGCCAGCTTGGCGACTATGGCGCATTTGGCACTCCCGCTCCAAGACGCCGTGGCCGACCAGTGGTGCGTGGAGACGGTTGGATATGTGGAGGGTATCATTGGACGTACCTTGCAGACACCTCACGTCGCCAGACAAGCGCTGGTGAGCTCCATCGTTTGGGTCAACCTGGATTGGCGTCGTATCTGACCATAAACTCTCACCAGATATTCTCCTAAGTAAACCCCGGCCCGCGACCGCACCCCCTGTCCCCCTTTGTCGGAGAAGTGACCTACAAATTTTGTGCGTTTGTGCAAATCTTACGACGCCTAAGCGCAGGGTACTTAATCTTTGTGCCAGTGGTCACTACAAGATACCTCATCCATTTTTCCGGATCGTCAAACCCGGGAAAGCTTTCAAAATCTCTGGTGAGTTTCGCTCATATCTTTATGCTATATGGTATAGTCACGATGGTTTGCGCGCATCCCACAGGATGAAGCCCTGAACCGGCGGACTTTGGCTGCGCTTTCCGTAAACGCGGGCCTTCATGAGCGCTTGTGGGTTGGAGAAGCAGACGAGGATGACCGCGACGAGTACATCGTTGTGATGCAATAGTGCCGAAGGGGGTTCTGGTGAGTTCCACTCTTACCTTTACATATGGTGACACGTCAACGGTAAGACATCCTCGCCAGCGACCAACTCTTTCGGTTCTGACCGCGATTTCCCTGCATACACAGGCACTCCTTCATGAAATACATAGATGGGGATCAAAGGGATGGGTATCAGGGGCGTGCAGGGGTCTCTAGAATGACCGTCTCTACTTTCATTCGGTTTTGAATGACTTCAAGGCGGCCATTCTAGAGGCTCTCTGAACGCCCCTCTTCCTTTTTGCGGTGCAAATTATTGTACTACAGCAAATCCAGGAGTTTGAAGGAGTAGATCTGCTCATAGACGGTAGCCGGGATTCACTGCAGCATCGAGAACGCCTGGATGGTTGTATTGTTTTGGTCTTCAGACCCCTTCCCTCGCAACTTCAGCCGCGTCTGAAAATGCACTCGTTTTTCCTCAAAGTATCATTACCGCCGGCGCTCGTCAAGGGGTGCTGGCGTTTGCAATGATATTGAGCGACGAACCAACCCAATGGCTCTGGCAGAAATACGTGTTCGAGCCTTGTCACCCTCGCCTGCAGCGGTCCATCATCGGTATCGCTTGCCACCAAGGGCAAGCGCTCTAGAGTGACAAGTCAGGTTGACTAGACGTATTTTAGTTTGCGCACAAGACACGGGATACGCAGAGGGAAGAAAGACGTAATGACATGCCATGCGGAGAACAAGAGAAAGCTGTAACGAGAGCCAGAGAGATACAGCAACAACAGTTCCTTACGAACCAATTTCCATCTCATCTGGCTCCAAGACACCTTCGACAGCCACCATCTCTTCCTCGTCGCCAGCCTCTCCAAGCTTCTTCCCCTTCTTTGCTTGCTTTTTAGCCGCCTTTCGAGTCTCCGCCAGCATTCTGCAATCGCATGTCCTTGTCATGAACTCTGGGTCGCCCTCCAAAGCGTCCAACGCGAGGAATGAGCATCGCCTGGAGGCGAGTTGCGCAGTGCTGTCATTCGCGGTTGCGAGAATGATGTCGTGACAAACAACTACGCCAAAAAGCCCAAATAAGTCTGCATATCAGGTCCATTAGATCAAGAAGAGGAATCGCAAACCATCACATCTCATTCCGGCGCCGTGGGCTGGCTCCCCCTCCTGTACGCCAGGAGCGTTCTCACTGATCGCTCCCTCTTCGCCCATCTGAACCTTGACAATCTCGAACTTCTGGCATCCCCAGCTTTGGAAAAGCTCAAAAAGTACTTTGGTTGGATGGTGTGAGAGTGTTTTAAGCGTAATATACGTGTCGTAGAATGGCTTGAGGTTCCTGTCGAAGAATACCTGGGCGCTGTCGAGCGTCAGATCATCTGAGACGAAGAGTGCCGCGATAATTGACTCGACAACGTCGGAAAGGGCCTTGTATATAAAGCAGGTTGGTCAAATTCATCCGCCAACAAGCGTGGAAAAAATTTGCTATATAGATTCACCTTTGGCGGTTCCACGTCCGACCAAAATTGGCCAGCGCTACGGCCTTCTTTCCTGGCATTCTGCTCTTCCTTTTCCTTTGCAACGTTCAACACCTCGATGTACTCGTGAATGCTTCCCGCCAGGGACGGGGATTCGTGAATTAGGAGCTCGTAGAACTTTTTGTGGACGCAAATCGCTGCTAAAACAGAGTTCGACACCATCGCACCCTATTGAATTGCATTAGATATATGTTACCGGAGAGCATATTAGATCAGCGCAAGCACAGACCTTCAGGAGCGTCAACGCACCCGGGCTCAGCTGTCCATATAGGTCAAAGATATGGCGGACGACGACTTGTTGAGGAAAATCTTAGTTCTCGCTCAAAAAATTGCAACCGGCTTGACTTACGAAAGTCGAGGATGGCATCACCGAGAAACTCGAGCCGTTCGTAACAAGGTAGCTCATTTCCCTGTACAGACGTATGTGTCTGTGGGCGCATTATAAGCGCCAGAAATGAAAGAGAATGAGTAGCATATCTGGTACGTACGAGAGCTTGAGCAAGGATATGAGGCCTTCGAAGCTTCCGCCCCCCAATGCACTCTTCGATGTACTCTAAAGTGCCCTCCTTCATCTCAGAAGAGAACTCAGGGGATGGTGCTAGTGCCTTGCGACCGAAATCAGCCCATCTGTCGATCAGAGGGAGTTCTATACCCAGATTCTTCGACACGCGGAGCGCTACCTCACTTCCTCCGGAAAGATACGCTGCACCTATGACAGCCTCCACGACATCTGCCACGCACTATGCAAACGGAACATAAATAAGTAGGAGCGTATTGATGTGGGGGTGATAGAGGCGCGGTACCTTGTCGCCCAACCACTGTACCGTCTGATCATCGTGTCTCTTTTTTGTAGGTTTTTTCGCCGTGGTCGAAGGGGGCTGGGCACTCGGTGGAGACGACTCTTCGATGTAAGCGGTGGAGACATTGAACTCCGGGGGATACTGCGATTCGGCCAAAGGCTCGACCGAGTAGTCCTCCATAGCTTCCTCTTTGATTGGCCGGTTGCTGGGCTCTGCTTCTGCGCCTTCCGGCGAGGCTGTCTCTGCCTCTGCAACTGAAGTGATCAACTCATCAGCCTCTTCCTCCGCTTCCTCTAGTTTCATAGTAATATCTTGCTCCAAGTCCATGGCTTCTTCCTCCAGTTTCACAGCAGTCTCTTCCTCTTCCGTTTTCACATCGTCTTCGGCGCCCATCTTCTCGTCAATTTCTTCTGTCTTCGCATCGGTTCGCTCGTCTTCTTCAGATTTTTTCGACTCCGTGGAGGTTTTGGGAGGAGCAGGCGCAATTGAGAAGTTGGGAGGGAGCCAAAGTTTCGCGGTGAAAGGTTTGGACTGAATGAATTGTGGCAAATCACATTCCAGTGCATTTCGAAGGAGGTATTTGTTGCTGATGATCCTCTGGCGCGCAGTGTGAAGCGCGCCTTCGCTTTGACTAGGGTGGGTGACGAACAAATAGGTGGAGGACAAGTACTTGAGGAAGGCATCCCCTGTAGACGGCTGTCATCAAACGAGCAATCTCGAGGAAAAGGAAGATCCTACCGAGTAGCTCCAGCCGCTCATAATCATACTCCACGCTGACAGATGGTGCAGAAAACGCTGAATGAAGCTGCTCCTCATCCACAACGCTCTCAAAATGTTTCCAGTTAGCCTCCTTGACGAGAAGAATATCGTCGATATGGCGCGTGATTGAAGGGATCAAATGCGCAGTGCGAAACACGCTAAAGGAGCGATGGATCAGCGCAAAGCGTAAAAGCCACTAGCGAGAATAGGATTGATATACCTAGCTGGGATAGTGAACCGAGCGCAAAGCTCAGGAATCAGATCTACGGAGGCGGCAAAGTTAGTGCCCCTGTATCCGCCGTATTGTAAAAAGCAAGATTTTACATTTCGCAGCAGCCTTCTTTGGAATGGCAATAGGCCGGAAACTAGGATTGAGTCGATTGATGAGAGCAGGAACACGATCAACCTCAATCAGAGGCTGATTTTCGTCTTGGAGGCCCTCGAATCCTTTCCGGCGCGCCTTGCAGTATTCAAGAAGATTGTCGTAAGTAGCTTCCCGCTACTCGGTACTATCAGCGAACGTGAACATCGAGAATAATAGACAGTAGGGACACTTGCCAAACTATCTTCCGGCTTCGAAAGAGGGGTAAGGTCAGGGCGAACTCGTACAGTGTTATATCTCCTTGTAAACTCCACCCAGCGGTCCTGGATAATGCCATCCTGGATGTCTTCAGAAAGGCTCTCCACAGTTTCCGTTCTTAATGCAACCACCCAGCGATCAGCTGCGAGTTTCACTTCTTCCCAAACAATATCCTGCTCGATCTTGGGAAATGGCGGACCGCTGGCGGTCTCTTTGCCGGAGAAGTTGCGCTCCGCCCACGCCAGGGCGATGGGAGCTAGGAAGTATGTGGTTTCTTCAATCGGACACACGAATGGCTTGTTTGCGATGGAGCGACAGATCCTCATGGTGTACTTGTGTAAAAGCACAAGGTTCTCATCGTCAATGTCGAATGGTGCACACCGAATGAGATGGACCTTGATCGACACGCCAGAGAAGAAGACAGAGAATGCTTTGATGGACGGAATAGGAAGCCGGGTGAAGATGGCCATTGGCCGATGAGCTTCGTCCGGGCTTTGAATGACAACAACGGTGGCGAATAACCTCCCAGCGCGACCCCGAAGACTGAGCCGCCAGAAGTTGGGGCGTCTACGAGGGTAGCAGCGCATGCCCGCGTTCCTCTTGGCTTCCTCCCCCTCCTCTTCATCCTCATCGCCAAAGTCCTCCGAAGGGGCAGTTGGCTTGGGCCCAGCCGGAGCCCGCGGGAAAAATGTGTGATCCAATGCGCCCGCATCGAATAGTAGGGAGCAAGTTTCAAAGCACGCTAGCCGCCGGGCATCAGCTTTAGAGGCAGAGGGTGGGCCAACCACCTGAGGAACTGGGGAATTCGAGGGAAGGGTGACCGTGCAGACGTGCGTCGGTTTCGGAACTGCCGAAGAAGTAAACTTGAACAGAGGTTTGGATGTCGGTCCGGAGTCACTCGCTAGGGTAGCTGAGTAACGATAGATGATGCTCGTGGCGTAGTTGGGAAATATACGACCCCCTGTTGTGGGATCTTCGATGAACGTGGCTTTATCATCCTCCTCCTCGCTGTCTGTGCGATCGCCGTCGGTTTGCTCAGCAATAGCACGGGGAGGGACTGCGCTACCGGGGAATCGAGAGACGGTGTCTACCCAGCGCTTGATATGGGGATCAAGCCGAGCAACACCCCGGATAATTCTACGATGGATATCATTTCCCTTTTCAACCATGAGAATAAGGTGGCTCTGAGAGGGGCGCGTCCGGGCGCGCGAGTTGGCATAGGAGATATGCCCGTCGAATAAATCGAACCTGATCCGTTATACATGCTCAGCAGCCCAGACGCAGCAATCCATCTAAACGCTTACCTGATCACGCAAGTACAAGGCGGAAGGTCAAAGGCGTCCTCCGCCACTTTAGTCGCCACGAGGAGATTTGTCGTGCCAGATCGGAACTCGTCGAGTACATCTTGCTGTAAAAATTTTTTGGTAAAAGGGTAGAGCATTGAAGTTAGTCAAAGCGTAGCGCGGGATGAACTGCATACACGAACCTGCGCGATACTATCCATTTTGGATGGATCACCATTTGATGCATGTCCAACCAACGCCTGAGGGCGCACAAACGGGAGCTGATCGCCAAGGGTACGCAGCATGTCCGCGATAGCAAACGCGGTGTACCGCTTGCCAACGAAAACAAGCCCACGGAAAGACTCGCCCTCAGGTTCGAAGCACTTCAGTATCTGCACAAGCTTCTCAAACTTGGGAGTGACATTGTATCCTTTCGAGGTGGAGTCCAAGTTAGGCATGGTGAACGTCCAATTCTTCAGCGTCTCGCGAATAGCGCGATACTGCACTTGTGAAGACTTGATTTCCGTGTCAGCATCCATCTCGTCCATGAAGATGTCGTCGCTAAGGCCCTGTCCGTTGAGCGATGCCTGAGATTCAATTGCCCCAAGATGCCGTCGCCACACCAAATCCGACGCGCACGGACCCACGTCCTGCAAACTGCGATACCGGGTGATAAGATATGGAGGAGAGAAGCAAAAGTCGAAGAGCACTCACGCGCCTCTCGCTCCACTAAACTGTTTGCGTAAGATTTCTCCTTGAGTGTCAATCGACTGCAGACGCTTGAAAAGAGCTGTCTCGACACGTGGCGGATTAGGGTCATAGAAAATCACCAGCTCTTCCGGTCGGGGCAAAGCCATGTCTGGGGACGCAAATATAGCTGCGTCTAGTCGCTGCCGAAAAGCGAATACTGATGTCTCGAGAGCAGGTTTCGCGTCTTTTCTCGCTGCGTTGTTCAGAAGGAGGAGAACCGGAGGACTCTCTTCTGTGGCTGTTGTCTTGTAGAGGTTGTCTATGATTTGAAGCAAGAATGTTTCATCCAGCGCGTCGAACATAATGAAGGACTTGATCAGAGGCCAGGCCAAGGTATTTTGCACGAGTCGATCGAGAATGAGCTACAGGGTGGAAAGCGGGTGGACCTTTAGATGCAAGGCACGGGCATGAGAGAAAGGTAGTAACGAGCCTGTGGGTGCGCCGCAACAACTTCAGCTGCAAGCGAAGTAGTCCAGTCTGTATCAGGGGTGGCAAAGTGGATTGGAAATGGCAGCTTCTGCGATAAAGCCTCCAGCTGCTTCAATGAGGAAGTATCCCTGAGTAATTTGCCAAGAGCACCGTAAATAGTTGGCAAGAGTAGAGGTGAATAGGCAATGGCTTACTTGTATGCCACCATAGTAATACGGCTCGTGGAGCCAGGTTCTTTCTTGCCAAACCATTGAATTGCCCGGTCGGCGATGATATATTTGTCTGCGGGCGTTATGTTCAGCGTCGTGAGCTGAGATTGGGAAGGACGCTATCTTACCATCGTCGCCATTAACCACAGCTATAGCTAAGGGAACAAAAGGTCTTCTTTAGTGCTGCAAGCAAGCAGGAGGTGTAATTGTGGCATGCATACTATTCCTAGTCTTTGCAGATTCAAACACTTCGTCGTAAAACTGGTTTAGACTGAGAGCATCCTTAGCGGCGACACCGACAAGCTTGTCTGGCCCATCTTCCGTCTTCAGTCTTTTCAGGGGTCGAGCATGATCAACTGCAGCTTTATCAATGAAGTCGAGGGGCCGAGCCGCTTTGGGGGTTCCTGTGGTGTTGGTCTCGGATTCCTGTAGCTCGATAGGCGATACAGCGTTCTTGACGATAACATCAGAGAGAGGGGCAGCAGAGGATGAAGCCATTGACGACTGGAAGCCTCCGCCTTTCCCACTCGACTGAGCATCGTGACTGCTGACCGACGGTGGCCCAGCGCTTGGAGTAAGCGCCGCACCTGTAGCAGCCGAGTCGGACTTGTGAGCTTCTTCGTCCCTATTTCTCCAGGCTTTTTTCCAGATATCAAACATGGCGGATGTACGGAGGGCGCAGGGGAGAATTAGCAGCCAAGAGCGGTCCTTAAGAAGTAGTTTCCAGGGGTCACGGAGGTGAACACTGGATGGCAATACCGTCAGTGTTGTACTCTATTGACCATCTGCTACAGCCGGATGCGAATTTTGTGGCGATGCGCAGTCACGTGACCGCTGGAAGGAGAGTATTTATACCCGCACCTCCTTTCTTCCCACTTCCTTCACCCACACGATCTGCAAACCCCAGCGGTGGACTGCGGTCGGCGTGCCCCTTTGGCTTCACTCTCCCACCGTTCTGTTTCACTAGTGCTTTTACTCATGTCGGAAGTCAGCTTCACCAAAACCGACTTTACCCATGATACCCGCTAAGTACATCGCTGCCTACTATCTCTTACGCCGGTGGATTTGATGATGAGATAGGACCTATCATCAGCTATCAATCGGCAACCTCTCGTCGGATTCCCGTACCTCGTCGAACTCGCAGCGCTGGTCCCCAGAAAATTACTAAGTAAATCTCATCAACTATCTTCGTTTATGCTAATCTACACAAGCCAAGTTGGCGTCCCAATAGTCTCAAATTTACAGAACCTACCACTGTCGATGTAACTTGGAGTAGACAAGATAGCCCGACTTGGAGCTGTGCCGACGGTGGACAGTACTCCTGGAGTGTATGTGGCGGGATCTCGTCTCCTTCACGTGTAGAGCCGTTTAGTTCATAGTTATACCGCTAGTTTTTACTCCAGCCGATTTCTGTCAGACCTCATCTTGTGCGGTCATACATGCTTGTTACGGCGTGTTGACCACAATGGTGTTCTTAGCATTTTAATTGGAGTGATGCACCCCTCATTCAAGCGTGGTTCAAAATGTCTACACAGCACCTCCAGTCGCTATGCTCCCAACGTACTACTGCTTGGATCTATTGCAAAAGTAAAATACGTTGAGTGGGGTCCCCTGGTCACCAGCTTGGCGCTACTCACAGTTGATAGTAAGACGCGGCAAACGGAATGCTGAAGCCTCCACCGAGGAAAAGGAATACTTTGGCGGCGAAGGCGGCCTTGCTAACACCCTGGTATTTGAACGGCATGTTCTGGCGCAAAGAGAGCATTTAGTTTCGATGTCGCCCAGGCGTGAGTAGGTGTGAGAGTGCAGACGTTTCCAACAATGTTGTCTACGTGCATGCCACGAGTTTGAACGAGAGGGCGCATGCGAGCAGACCGGAGGGCGGCGGAGCGGGCGACTTGGAGCATGGTGTGATAATGTAAATGGGATATATAGGTGGTCGACGATGATAGTGCAAGCTAAGATTCTGGGTTGGTGGGAAACTCGATTTTCGTGGCGTGTGTTTGGTTACACTTCAGAGATTTGTCAGCTTCCATTGCACCCTTTAAACTTGAATAATTTATATAAAGCTTCAAGATTCGGAAGATTCGCCTGTGGCCGCCTTGGGGGTTTCGACCTTCCGACGCGCAAAGTACTACATCCGTTTGTAAAATGTTGGACTTGGCGGCGAAATGCGGCGGATCTTCCTAGCTAGGCTAGTGTTTTTCTATCTCTATTTTCGCATAAATTCTATTTTCCCCCTTTTGCAAGCTGTCCAATGGTGAATCGCGACTGCGATTGTCAATCTCATTCAACCTCTACTGTATGATCATCTGAAGTTCTGGCCAAGGCTGCCGGCCCCCAGCGCGATTTATAGCTTGCCAAGAGCGACGAGGATCCAAGCCATGCCAGCACTTCAGGATTTTTACTATGTATCTACTAGCCTCTTTTGAATCATTGGCGATGGATTTGCATACGCTCCATCGAGACTTTCAATTGTTGTGGGTAATTGTGGTAGAAACTTAAAAAAATAATGAGCAGAGGTCGTAAGCGCTAGCGTGAGTCGAACGCCCATCGCACGATGGTGATCTAAGCACAGCCCGCAACGCATGTCTCTCATCAGCATCTCAACGCCCTTGGCCTCCTTAGCCGCAGTTGCTCTACGTATCCCCTAGGTCCAAGCGCTTGCCTGAGATCTAGAGAATCGCCGACAAGTTATATATTAGTGGCAAGGACTTACGGTTCTGCTCTAACTACGTCCTCGGTCCTCGGCGCGTGCGCGGTGCACGTCCAATTCGAGTTCACTTTTGGTAGATCGTACTGGCAGGTGTGTTAGAGTACGGTTTGTCTGAGGGAGATTGTTAGACGCCAAGCACAGACTCGTACAGCTGCTAACGTTTCTGGTGCCCACACGACTGTCGCGCGTCAACGTCACGTATATGGATCCTGGTCAACTTGGTAGCGCGAGGCGCAAAGCCAAATATAATCTTCCATGATGAGGAGACGAGCGGAAGTCTCATCGCAGTGCAAACGGGTTTCGGCAGTAGAATTTTGTATCAATATGAACTAGCGTAAGAGTGCTTAAAGTGTTTTTGAGCTACAGAGAGGATGGAAGTAATCTGACGAATGTATAGACGTTGACTCAAGGCTGTAGTAAATATGTCTTGAAACAAGGTACTGCTTATAGCCCCATCAAAAAACGCCTCGGCGGCATTGCATGAGAAGTCCTCAGAAATCACTAACGCCCCAAGGAGAGGCCGGACGGGGTCGAAGCTCTTCCCTTAAATTAACAAAAACAGGGGCGGAATGTGAGCGCTTGAGCGACAAAGTTGTACAACCCCCAAAATATATGCTCACCCACCGCGATATCTTCGGTGAGCCAGTACATGCCTGGTTGTCTCTGCTCGCGCCCTGCTTCTTCCCCCTCTTGCTCCTGGGCAATCTGCAGGGTGACGATGCATTCATCCCGTGTGTCCTCATCTGCTTCGTCGAGTCCAATTCGTACGTAGAGACCGGCACTCGCAGCAAGGGCGACCAAGGTTTTCTTGTTCACGATTAACTTCTGTTGGGCGCGTGCGGACCCCGAGGTTAAGCAGACCATTTCAAAGACGTGAGTGGATCTTACTGTGACCTCGGTGAGTACATGGGGGTTAGGTGACCCCGCAATTTTCGAGAGATATCGTGTCCCCGCCACTGAAATGTCGTACGAAGAATGAGTGGTCAGAGGTTTGTCGTTGCGAGCATTCGAATTGCATGAGCATACGGAATTTATAGACGATCTCTCCCACAAATCTGATAGAGAGCGGCGGCCGATCGGGACCCACACGCGAGAACGTCTGATAAAAGGATACGTTTCTAATTAGCGATCCAAGTTGATGCAAGCAATGGGAATTACCAGCGCCTCGCCGACGAGGTGAGGGGTCCGTAAGTCAGCCCCAACGATGCTCTCTACGTACGCCAAAGCCTCTTCGCTCTGCTGATTATCGGCGGTGTCATGGGCTGGTAGCGCCAAATGCGCCATGGCTGCCAAGCCCGCCCAGCTCCCAACGATATTCGGGATCGGGAGCTCGAGAGCTTTCTGCGCCCAAAATGCCAGCGCGTGGCCTCCGGAAACATACGCGGCTGCGATCAATGCCTCCACAACGTCCGCCACCTGTGATCACAAAAAGAGCATGAGGGGCTGTGTGAGATCCTAGATTAAGAAGCAAATGCTTAATGACCGCCTTTGTCTTGAGCGTTCGGGTCCTTCTAACGCCAGTGATACTGGTAGGTATGAGATTGCTGTTAGCTTTCTTCTTATTCCTCGGAAGGACGGAAGGTGGGTCAAATATCCACTCCGTCAGGCGGCAATTAAGGGCGCCCGCGGCGAAGGTGGAGTTGGCTTGCAAGCAACTTAGCTTGCCGCGCAGCTTTGATGTTGGCGGCATCGTGACGGCCAGCGATAGGCCCATATGCAAGGCTGTGATGGAGTCCCCTACACAGGATCTAGTTCAACTTTACTGCGTCGGATAAGAGAGGATCGGAGCCGTGCTTACCGAGGAACTCGAGCCGCTGGCCTTCTTTTGAAAATGCGGTAGAAAGAGAGCTGCGCATGGACTCCTCGGTATAGTGGCCTTCGAAAGCTCTCCAGTTTAGTTCTATGATGATGAGGACCTCATCCACATGCCTCATAATCGGCGCAAGGAGATGAACGGCGTCGATCATACTACCCGGAGCAAGAACACGCCAGGAGAATTTAGCGAAAGACGGAGACTTATTCACATTCACGCTACCTTGAAGAAATGGTCACAGTATCGCAGTTGCTGCGCGGAGTATCTGAACAAGGCAGCTCTGAGAAATCAAAGTAAAGCGTGCGTTCGGGTGAACGCACAGGAAAAACTGGTCGCTGTCGGGCTCATGAAGGGCTCGAAGCAACGCCCCACAAGGTACTCTTGCTGCATTTTCCTCGGATCGCTAGTAAAAGCTCCGGATGTTGGCGGGAGCTGGTGGCGTCGAGAGACGCTGACCAGCAGATGGAGGGAAGGGGATCCCATCCTTCGCCTCTCAGGGTAGAAGAATGCCTGTTGCGGGAACTGGACAGTGTTGTCATCGTCGGATTGCCAGCCTTCCATCACAGTAGCGCGCTCCACTTCGTCCCAATCAATGAGGTTGTCCCCATCAATAAACGCGCTATGAGGCGTGTACCCTTCGGCGGTTGGAGTCCAGCCCGGGGAAGTGGGAGGGATCCAGTAGTTGAGTTTATTTGGTCCAAAGCTCTGGTCTCTTGACGCAAGGCGTAAGAGCTTCACGCTGAATTCATGCGCCCATCGTCTCCGAGTGATAGAAATGGGAAAGCCAGCGCTACGCCGAGCCTCGATTGGGAAGCGGAGGTTCTCGTGCGCGACCGAGAATTGCAAAATCCATGGAAAGGGGCGACGCGTAACGCAGACAAAAGGGCGAACCGGTCTGCTTCCATCTTCCCCGACGGTGAAGACTGTCGCAAAGAATTGGTCGGTACCAGGGTCGATAGGATCTTCATGGAATATAGTATGGAATGTCGGTAGCCTTTGATGATGATCGAGTCCATTTTGAGCCTCTTGGCTCAGCGCACAGATCGTTGTCAGCTGGTGTGGAAAATGATTGTACTCCAGCCGTCCCGCGTTGTACAGATAGGCACACGCCTCGAACGTCGCCCGGCGCGTTGCTTCTTTAGCGCATAGCCACGAATTACCGATCGCGCTGTGCAAGTTCGTGGAAGGTACAGGAAACTCCACTGTACACATGAACGAATCAAGAGAAGACGATAGCGTGGATTTTGGTAGGTTTCCCAAGGGTTCGCGGTATCTTTGCAGTGCATCAGAAGTTGCATCTCGAATATATATGCAGCTGCCGGTCGTCGCATCCCGGATGAACCGAGTATCATCCACGGCTAGAAAGGAAATCATGGGTTAATATGTGCTACATTGAACCGAGGACGTAGAGGCGTACCGTCTATCTTTGTCCTCTTTGTAGATGGCCCACTGGCTCCATCGGAGACCTCTCGAGAGTGCATGCGCATCTGGTGCGATGACGATGGCGATGCCGACGGCGGTGGTGACGGAGACGGAGACGGAGACGGAGAGGGGGAGGCAGAGCCATTGGACAGATTCTGGTGTGCGGTAGTTGGAGATTGAGAAGCAGCCATTAATATTTCAGTCAAGTACAAGGCGGGGGGCAAAGGATGAGGCTGGCGCGCGCGAGCAGAGAGATGGAGGGCGAGAGCGATGTCCATTTGGATGGGGACCGCCCGTTTATGTACGGAAGCCAGGCCCGTCAGATCTCGCAGAGAACCAGAAAACGCATGACTGGCACCGAATTAGCGCGAGGGATTGGCGTTTCGTTATCTCTCAGGGCCCGCGTGCGTCGCACGGGGGCCGGCGGAGCAACTCCAAATGGGCTGCGGGGGGTCACGATGCTGGCATTCTTGATTTTCCAATTTGGGGCATCAGGCGATAGTAAGTATGGCCATGTCACTGGTATGCGTAAATCCTATCCGCCGCCATCATGCCTTGTTGATGCATTTGTTCATGTGGCATGCGTAAGCACGGTGCGTCGCAGAAGACGAATTTCGTTTGACACGAAGAGCGCCGCGCCGCCGCCGTTTGAGTGTGCCAGTCGGCCGGTTCAGACTTGATGCCCATGTACGCAGGACGCAAGAGGACGTAGGTGGAAAAAGCTCGAATAAGAAACAGGGATTCGCGTGCGGCGAAAGCTGCGGCAAAATCGAAATAAAAGTAAGCAGAAGTCGCAAGCGTGAGTCGGACGCCCATCCACCAGCGCGCACGCTTCACAGGATGGTGATCTAAGCACAGCCCGCAACGCAGTCTTTCGCACGGACTGCGCTATCTCAACGCTCTTGAAGTTCCTGGCCACCGTTGGCTTAAGTAGCCCAAGGCACTTTGATCGCAACCAGACTTAGTCGTAAGTGTTCCATCTGTTGAAATCGATTGCGGTGAGTGGGTCGCGTACACAGGGAGGATGACATACTTTGGCTGAAATGCTTGCTATGTATTGGCAATAGTCTCGGTCTCGCGCAGCTGGATGATATACGTGCCAATACAACCATTAGTACAATTTGGCGTAGTGGGCCCGCATCGCATTTTAGCGGGGCAGAAGGTCTACGTCGCAGATCCTGCAATTTTCGCAACACCCAAACCCAAAGTCGAAGATGTCGCGCCCGTCAAAAAGATCGGGCCCAACGTCCGTCTCCGCTTCTTCGTGTCGCACATCAACGGCGGCGCACCTCCATACACCCCAAATTGGAAGCCTAAAGGGGCGGAAATGATCGTGTTGACGGCCTCGTTCGCCGCGGACCTCGCAAAGCTCGTGAAACCGTGTCTTTGATATAAGACGCGGGAAGGGGCAGTTCGACCTCGGCGCCCCTGCGGTGCCCGTCACCCGGATCCCGACCCACGATTTCGCGTGCGAGCCATACAGCGCCACGGAGGCGCTTTGCATCCCCGAAAATGGCGTCACATCGCTACTTTCTCTTACGCTGATGAAATCGGTGATGAGATAGGACCAATCATCAGTTATACATTGGCAACTTCTCGTCGGATTGCCATATCTCGTCAAATTTGCAAGCGCTGGTCCCCAGAAAATTGCTAAATAGATCTCGTCAACTATCCTCGTTTATGCTAATGCACACAAACTACGTTGGCGTCCCAAATAGTCTCGAATTTACGAAACTTACCACTGACGATGTAACTTGGTAGGCAAGATAGCCCAGCTTGAAGCCGTGCCGACGGTGCACGGTACTCCTGGAGTGTATGTGGCGGGATCTCGTCTCCTTCATATGTAAGCAAAGTGGTGGTGTGGAGCGGTTTAGTTAGTGGTTATGCGGTTACTTTTTGCTCCAGTACCATTCGATTTCTGTCAGACTTTTAGAAGATTATCGTGCGCGATCATACGTGCTTGTCACGGCACGTTGACCACAATGGTGTCCCCAGCGCTTTAATCGGAGCGGTGAATGCACCTTTCATTCAAGCGTGATTCAAAATGTCTACACAGCACCTCCAGTCGCTATGCTCCCAACACACTACTGCTTGGATCTATTGCAAAAGTAAAATACGTTGAGTGGGGTTCCCTAGTCACCAGCTTGGCGCTGCTCACAGTTGATAGTAAGACGCGGCAAACGGAATGCTGAAGCCTCCGCCGAGGAAAAGGAATACTTTGGCGGCGAAGGCGGCCTTGCTAACACCCTGGTATTTGAACGGCATGTTCTGGCGCAAAGAGAGCATTTACTTAGTTTCGATGTCACCCAGGCGTGAGTAGGTGTGAGAGTGCAGACGTTTCCAACAACGTTGTCTACGTGCATGCCACGAGTTTGAACGAGAGGGCGCATGCGAGCAGACCGGAGGGCGGCGGAGCGGGCGACTTGGAGCATGGTGTGATAATGGGAATGAAATAGGTGGTCGACGATGATAGCACAAGCTAAGATGGTGTATGTTCGGCCATACTTCAAAGATTTGTCAGACTCCACTGCACCCTTCAAGCTTCAAGTTCAAAGCTTCAGCTTCAGCTTCAATCTCAACCACCATCCATCTCCGGGTTTACGAGTATGAGTTCGATAATCACAGATGTTCCAAGTAGGATGGGCGAGTACATGCTGAAGGGATGGGTACGTTCAATCTAGTGGCTCAGATCTTTGAAAGATTCACGATTCACGTTCAGAAAACCAGGTCCTGACGGATATACCCTGTAAAACACCAAATTGCCCAGTTCCGCTCATGCGATCGCCAGCGAGGCAGCATCCACCCGTTTCATTCTGCGTGAAGTGCGATGGGGAACCAGGTCAGTTATTTGGCAAATACCCTGTATCTTTTTTTTTTAAAACTATCGACGTTAGGATTGCAACCCCCGGCACGCACGTCCACCTCCCACTCCACCGCCAGCTTGGTCACCACATCATCGAACCCAACGACACCTACATCTTCGGTCCCGAGTATCCCCGAGTCGCCGACATTTCTTGATCCATCAATTCAGGAGCAAAACATGCGTCGACGAGCACAGTCTGATCGAGCATCGTCCGAGATTGGAACACGACTCCTGCAAGGATGGGCCATGCTCGCGGAAGAGTGCCCGAACGAAAGTTGCTACGGTGTCCCTCTCGTGCGCCCTCCTAAAACAGGTGGAGAGGACCCTACCAAGGTCTGTCTAGCCCAGCCACTTGCGTGAATTACAAATTCCTTAGCTTACGTCTTGCTTCGTAGGAATGCGTGATATGCCACGGGGTCTATGTCCAGGAGCGAGGTCCGAATGGGCTTATGGCCCTTCGGCCTGTGCAAAACAGTACATCGAGCCACCAGACGCAACCACAATCGACCTCTCAGGGCGCACTTCCATCTGCGCATATATCCGCGCCCATCACCTCTTCGATCGCGCAAACAAAACCCCTCTCAGTTCAGCAAGACGTCAGCAATGCTGCCACGGCTGCCCTCCAGACCTCCCTTCAGGCTCTCTCGTCCCGCCTCGTCGAGCTATCGTCTTTGCCCCCTCTCTCACTCAACCCCGCCCTTATCGGCGAGACGGCTACTCAGATCGGGACAGTGTTGGATGTGTTGGAGAAAGCGAAGAGGGCCTAAGGCTATCTATGTTTCCAGCGCTATCGGAACGTATCCACATGGTGCTCGGGCCTACAAAGACTTCAATACCTGGGCTACTCATCCTATACTCCGCGGCCTTTGTGAAAAATTTAATCGTAGCTTCCGATTTGGGTATTAATCTAGGCCATTACAGTAACAGGAGAGATGTGAAATGCTCAATAATACTAATAGGATATTTGAATAAGCGTATAAGCTTAGGTGTTGAGTTAAACAGCAGGTAAAAACGTATAAAGGAAGGGCGCGATCTGTCTATCAAGGAATTCGATAGCTGTATTGAGCGACAGGCCTTGCGAGATCGTTCAAGCTCCGGGAGAGGCGGGGTGGGCTCGAATGTAATCGGAGTCGGCGACAACAGTGGCGTGAGGAATGTAGTTATAGCTATAAAGATACAGCTGCTCCCCAGTAATTTACCGCTTATACAGTACATTCATGATGCATGACGGGGCATTTCTGGGTTGGGGCGAATAAAAAACGGAACCTCAGAGCCATTCCACCGTGAAGTGTCTGTAATTCTCCAAGACTTGCGGATTGCGCCCCCGCCGCGCGCAAGTTATCATTGGTATTTGCGCCACAGGCGAGCGCAGGGGCCAAAAGCCCCAAAATTAGCCAATTCCCCTCCGTCTACCTGGTTCAGACGCCAGAAAGGTCGCGCCCGCCCCTTTGTAGTGCAAGTACTTGCCGGTCGACGGCCGCTGGGTCCTGGTTAGCCTGGCTGGAGTCGCGCGCGAGTGGTGTACGTCACATACAATACGTGTGACTAGTCGCAGTGGCGGAAAAAACGCTCCTTGAGCGCAGATTAGATAAGAACCACGACCTACCAGCGTGCACGCGAACGCTTCCAAAATCGATGTCAGTGCCCTCGAAAAATACTGCACAGAGAGGCCCGCGGCGACATATAAATCGCGGTGTGCATATTGCGTGAACGGTCCGGGTATAGTGAGCTAGAGCGAGCGTAAATCTACGAGTAGCTATTGTGAGAAAGCAGAAAGAAAAAAGATACATCGAGCACTTGCACGAGCTCGGCTCTCGTGACGGAGGTGTTGGGTACGGATTGAAAGCAAAGAAAAAGGAATTGAAACAGAGCCTGAAGATCCGGCAAACGACTTCGGACGAAATACCGAATCGCACGAAAACTGCAACGCGGATTATTTCACGATAGATGGCACAATTGTGCGAAAGGGTACTGAACTGACAAGAGCAGTACACCCATGTGAAGATGGCGTCGAGGGGTGGTGTGGAAAAGTAAGAATGACCACGAAGGGAAGCCGCCGGTGGGGATGTCGAAACCTCTACGTAGGCTCTGGCTTTCTTAAGTTATCTCATAGTGGCCCTGATAGAGCAATGCCCAAGTCGCCTGGGCCGTTTGTTGCGCGTAGCGGGAGAGCGAGGATTACATATTATCGTGAAGTCAAGGCCAGAATATACAGATGAGATACGCAGGATGTGACGGAAGAGTTATGAGAGCGATATGAAAAGTGATGTAGTTAGACCAAGATAGCACCCAGAGCGATGCCCAAAACACTCGTCAAGAGCGCGCAGATGGGGAGCGACAGCTCAGGCGCATGAGCGCTATTCGATGTTTGCTAATTTCAGACGAGACGCTCAGCTGACTGCTGGACCGGTAAAAAGAGTCGATCATGGTACCAACCGTAGCGGTGTGGGAGCCAAGGCTTCCGGTAGCCGACGTAGATTGCTGGGAGATATGACTGATGGCGGACTGTAGACATTACATTTCTTCGTTAAGAGGGTGTGTATTCAAGACCGAAAGATCTACGCACGTTAATTACACTCTGAAGGCTTGACGTAGCGCTCGCAAGGGACCCGTTTACGCTCGCAGTCAAGCTCGTCAAAGAATTCGACGCAGATATGACGGCGCCCGCGGGAACGGTCGTCACTGTTCCGTTAGCGAAGGTTGTAGTGATCACCGACTGTGTCGTGGTCGTTGTAGTCGTGGTGGGTGTCGCAGTCGTACTACCAGTGTTTGCACCAGCGCACTTTTCGTTGATGGACGTGAGGCCGGTAGAGGCGTCCGACGAGCCAGTCCCACAGGCGTCATTGAAGCATTGGTTGATGGTGTTGACGAATGTCTGATTCGTGCAGAGGGCGTGCCAGTCGAGGGTCTGTACACCAGTATCCCAGTAGGGTTGCAAGGTGGTCGCATAGCAATCCTATAAAACGACGTAGACGGTGAATAATATATTCATTGGACGGAGCCAGAGGTACGTGCCCCGATGCATCCGCGTGGATGATTGGTCCTCGCAGCCTGGTTCGCTCCGGATATCATAGCCGAAGAGAAGAGGACGAAGAAAAAGGCGAGGGAGCGCATTTCGAGGTCTTGCGGCTGGGAGTTGGGGTGTTGGGCTCGAAGGGCGAGGGGAATTCGTGTGAAGTATGAGGTTTGACAGGTCTAAGACGGCCTTTTGACTCTCGCGAGCTTGCAGCGCAGCACAATTTCGGAACATCTTTGCCATGACAGTGTCGTCATCGAACAACTGCCCGTCACGAACACACATGCACGGGTGACGCATGATCCACCTGCAATTTGGAGTAAGGTGCACACGAGGTTTTCTTCGGGTTGTCGGTTGTCATCTAAGCGTGAGATTATTTTTATCCTCGGCAAAGACAGCAGCACTAGCGCTCCTGGCCATCAGATATCCTCCGACTCTGCACGCGCTGAGCCAGACAGAAGACCAGCAAACTTCTAGGGCGGCGCAAAGAGATAGGCCAAGATAGCAATATGCGAGCTTATGATCCTTTTTTCTGGGTGCCGTATCGCGAAGTCTCGAAGCAAGCGGCGCCGGTGCCACCAGACAGTGCATGTGGATTATCACCGGCATCGGAACCTCGTGCGGACGAGCAATCCCCATTTGAACATTCGGCTACGAGGCACATTCCACGATGGAAAGATTGTCGCTCCCAGATTCGAGGTAGGTCCATATGACGAGGTTGACCGGCGACAAAAGGACCACAAAAGCATCGATGGCCAACCAAAGTCCGAAGATGAAAGTACTTTCGCAAGTGGTGGAGTTACCGGGCGGCTTTTGAGTGGGTTTTCCGGATGCAAAATATGTAATCAGGCTCGGCCTCGTGCACGCCGACCACCTCGAAAACTTTCGCGACTCCCCTATACCAAGATTCCTTCCTGAAAAGCTGACTGCTTGCCAGACCTCTGAAAACCGCAGTGAATTTTGGCGGATCTTCCTGAATGTCCCAAATGACGCTCGGCGTAGTAGCCTGTTTAACTGGCCTTGGCTGCTTATGTCCTCGGTGCTCACGCAATATGAGCGCAGAATCTTGTGATGAGTGGGATATACTGACTCTCATACTGCAGACTACTTATCTGGGCCTATGCGCCTCCGTTATGCGCCTCCGAGTCGGAATCAAAACCCCACTTTCTCTAATTTGTGGTGGAGAACTGGAGAACTGACTCTTTCTCATCCAATTCACCCGCGTGCCTACACCCGCTCTTTCAAGGTGCCAAACGTCGATGAGCTCATACCACGAAACTTGGCGTATACTAGAGCGAATAGTAAAACTCTTGCTATGCTGGGCGTATCTCTATGTCCATGGCGAGGACGCGCTTGAACACTTGCCGTTGGTCGCCTCGCTCGCTTGACGAACGTCCACGCGACTGAGGGTAATTAGCTTGAGCGAGGTCAATTCCTTCTCGAGCTGTGGGCGCGTAACATGAATAGCTAGCTACTGCCTGTGATGTGTATATAGTATTCACAGTGTTCGTTAGTGGGAGTACCTAGCACCCACTAGAATATGATCTTGAGATGCAATAGCTTTATACCCCACGCGACGAGTCTCAAGCTGATAGCTGTGGATAGCAAGTTGAATTGGACTATCGAATACATCTATAGCCCATTGCATGGCAATCGTCGATTTACAACCGGTCCAAATTGAGCGGATGCCACGGCCAGTTGACAGGAAGAAAAGTAGCGTTTGGCTATAGACCGCCGGAAGAGAGTATAGATGGACTGGCTGTAAAAATAAACCGCGATAGACTATCTATCGCATCCGTATTTCAGCCTGGGAGTTAGGATACCATTAATGATTAAAGTGAAGGCCGCAAAGACGGGAGGGGTCTTGTCACCCCAGAAAAAATTTGAAAAATGCTAAGATGCTTTCCGTATTGCTGGTGTACCATTCTTGTATACGACCGTCGGATGGCTACACCTCTGGAACGTCGTTCCTCTGGGTGCGATTGAGTATGCCAGATTTTCCTTCATCTTTCAGAGACTTGAGGGTTTTCCAATGAGGCGCCACTGTTCGCAGACCATCGACCACGTCCAGTTCCACGGCGAAGTTGAAGAACCAAAAGTAAAAAGACGGGTACATGCACGGATGACATTGAAAGTTTCAAGGTAAGCACGTCAGTCCGGTGTTACAAGGTTTTGAAACACCGACTGAATATATGAATCCTGACCTTATGTCTGAGTTTCAACTCACAGCTGATCAATCTGAAAAACTGGTCTTCAGAATCAGAAAAAACTTTCTAAGCTACTCTATACTGAGTACTCCATGGACGATACGAATACCTCGCGCGATGGAGAATTAGGCCAAGCTCAAACATCCACCTCAAAGTAAGTACCAATGAACGGCGCTTGATTTTGACCTGTGCACTCACTGATGGACCCCTCGGCCATGGCACATACAGTCTCCCCAACGGCATCCGCACGGCACCACTCGACAGAGCTACTGAAATTAGGGTGGCGGAGGCTGCAGCACGGCAAAACTGGCAGCTTTCACCCATATATCACCTCCCAAACGAACTCCTTGACCATGTATTCGAACTCGCCTACTTCGCTTCCTTTGAAACGGACTCCTCCAAAGGGAAAAGAGGGAGTACCATGGCGTTCGTGCAAAGCGCCTCGCTAGTGTCAAAGCGATGGAGAGAAATTGTGTTGTCCAACCCAAGGCTTTGGTCTATCATCGATATTCCTAACCGACTTGTTATCGAAACCTGCATAACGCGATCCAAGAGTGCGCTCCTCCAAATCCCTTTACTCTTTGGCAATATTTTCGATCTTGAGGACTCACCGGAATACGACGCTTATAAAGAGTGCGTTCCCATTCTCACGGCTTGCATAGACCGGTGGCAAAGTCTATCGTATGACAATGCTCGTACAGAAACTGTACGTTCGCTTTTTGCGAACCCAGCTCCCAATTTGGAGTCACTGGAGCTCGATGCGGAAGCCGGCCCAGAGGTCGAGGAAGGGGAAACAGCCACTTACATTCCCGATGGCTTCTTTCACGGGAAGCTTCCCCGCCTTCGCAAGTTGAGGCTGCTAGCATGCCATCTACCACTAAACCCTTCCAACTATCCCAACCTCATAGAGCTGAGTCTGTCCATGATCGAGTTTCACGATTCGTCCATATTCGCTCTCCTTGGTGTTCTGGTGGCATGTCCATCCCTTGAGCTGGTCCGTCTCCATTACCTTGCCTTCATCCCTTCGTTTAGCGACGATGAGTCGCACGCCCTTGCGAGAATGGCTCCGATCGCCATACCTCGACTTCGGAAGCTGTCCATCGCATACGTCGAGCGTTTCGAGTTTGCGCAGACCCTCCTCAGCTTAATTCATCCCCCTCGTTCACTGCATTTACGCATCCTGGGTGGCACTGGGCCATCTGACGACCTACACAGCATGCTTCCACTGCATACGGATCTGCAGAGCACTCTGTGGAGCCTTCTCGATATAGAGGAGCTGGTTTTCGCGTTCAGGTTGCCGCCCTCTCACAACGTATCCAAACTAGTGGAAGCGTGGCACATTCAAGGGGTTTCGCGAAGAGGATCACCAAATAATCCTCCTTCCCCGCTGATAACGCTTCGATCCTTTCCCATCGTGTTCATGCAAGGGGGCTCGGAAGGTTCGGAGCTTGAAGGGAGGTTATTTCAAAACATCGGGCGAGACCTACGTCTTCCACAACTCAAGACGCTTAAGATCACCCGCTTGGGCGCGGAGATTTTGAGCGTTGATGCATTTGCTGGCGTACTTGATCACCTACCATCAATTACGCACCTCGAGTTCGTATCCTGTTCCCCCGGCTTTGTCCGAACCCTCGTCTTCGCGCCTGACCGGCGCCTCTGCCCGTTGCTGGAGACATTGCAGCTCGGGCATTCTTCGATTACTGACGAAGATTTGCTTGCTGTGATCGAGTCCAGAGTGCGGGCGGTAGATGATGTTCAGGACATGTCCCTCCGGCGACTCGTCCTTGAAGACTGTGGTGCCATCGACCCATCAACTATAGAGAAGTTAAGAGACTCAGTGGAGGTTATCATTCTATCCTGAAACGCCCACGACCCGACCCGTTTAGCACTGGTACTGTCCTATGATGTATATAGTATCCATAATGTCTATTAGTGCGGATGCCTAAGATACCTGGACCATAAGTATCACCCGCAGTGCCCAATCAAAATATGATCTTGAGATGTAACAGCTTCACGCCCCACGCCACCAGTCCCAAACTGATAACGGTAGGTAGCAAATTGAGTTGGACTACCGAATAAATCCATAGCGTACCCAACGGCGGACACTAAGATGATAAAGGCAGATTGCTTTCAAGGAGCCTGCGCTCGTTTATATGGAGGATAGCTCACCTGCTGCATGACAATTGTCCATGGCTCGCGATTAACAACCCAAATCAAACGAATACCGCAGCCGGTTGAGACAAAAAACAACAGCGTTTGGGCTATTCGGTGGGGTTTGTGCCTAATAGCTGCTTAAGCAGTCAGCAAAGAGACGACCGGCAGAGTGTACATATGGACTTGCTGTAAAAAATGAACAGTGACAAGACTGTTGATTATATTCGTATCTTTAGCTTAGGGGTTGAGATACCGACAAAAGCGAAGGCTACGAACATGGCAGAGGCCTGGCCATCCCCAAAAAAGCTTGAGGGATAGTAAGATGCTTCCCGTATTGTTGGTGCACCATTCTTTACAACCGTTAGCTAATTCCACCTCTGGAGGCGCCGGAGCCCAATGCACGACACTCACATATCCATCATGAGGTAGACAAAGGCAAAAGGGATGATGTACAGTATCGAGTTGAATACCTCGTCGCTAAAGTCGCCTCGCTCGTACCCTGGGGCGGCATTTGGCGCGACGTCTGGTGATTTAGACGCGTCGTTCCGCTGGATGTGGTTGAGCACGCCGGATTTCTCGATGAGGCGCCATTGTTCGTCCTCTGGGATGTCTTCGGTTTCTTCGTCGGAAGCGGGTGGTCGGGCAAGGGGAATGTCTTTTTCTTTCTGAGCGTCCTTTCTTTTGCGAGCCATGTTGGTGAGTTTGGAGCAAAGTAAGCAGTGGGCGACGTGGATAGGACCCGGAGACGGCAAGAGGCCAGCCATCGGCACGGCTCGTCGAGCTCGGAGGACGACGCTGTCTCGTCTCCCAAGTCTGACTCAACGCCAGCTCAAGTCGACCAAAACTTACACGACACCATACTAATGGGACGCTCAAAGTTTGTAATCCACTTATCATTCTAAAGAGGTAATTAACCAGCTCTTTATCAAGGAATACTAAGGTCAATAAGGGGATCGATAACGAAGCCGCTCTAGCCGCGCTTCATGCCCAAGGCCAGGATTTTTTACAGTCTTTTGCGCTGCCTGCGGGACTCGGCAAGAAGCGCAAGCATGCGGAAGAGGTAGATACGCGAAGCAATAAGAAGGGGAAGGGAAAGGAGAAAGAGGTTGTATTGGCAACTGAGAGTGATGATGATGAAGGCACCGATGTTGATGTTGACGAGGAAGATTGGACGGACGGCGAAGATGTAAGTGATGAAGAGGAAGAGGAGCAAGATACCAGCGATAACGGTAAGTGCGCAACAGTTTTCCATCGCACAGACTAATGATATCGTATCAGATTCATTGGCAGATAATACCCCCAGTACCTCGACTTCGGGGCGACAGCCGACCGTTGTAGTCTTCTCGCAGCCCGCTACCAATACCAATAATAATCCTCTACATCCTAAATCATTCATGGTATATGTCTCTCGGTTTAGACCCTTCATCTATTGCTTGCCTAATGAGTGGTCTAGTCTTCAAAAATATCTAAAGTGACCCAGTCTACCGACGGCCGAGCATCTACAAAAACAAAGACCGACGAGGAAGCCGAGGAAGATCGGTACACTCTCCCTTCCGCCGCACAACTCCATCATTAACTCGTATGTTCAATAAACCCAGATCAAATTTCAAGAACGACGCCGAACTACACAAACTTTTACACACCAAGCTACTCTCGGGCTCGCTGAACCCAGACCTAGGCCTCACGTCCGCACAACGCCGCAAGGCCCTGGAGGGCCGCGTGCTCGAGCTGGCAAGTGGTACACGACTAGGAAGGGGCGAGAGCGTGGTCCGACAGTCGGAGAAGAACAAAGCCAGCAAAAGGGTGCGGGACGGTCTCAACGCGAAGAAAGTCGAGCGGGAGAAAAAGGAGCTAGACGAGGCGAGTCGTCCCTGTCCCTGCCAGCCCCCCCCCCCCCCCCC
>KL198106.1:65814-87910 GCA_000697705.1 Botryobasidium botryosum FD-172 SS1
CGAGTCGTCCCTGTCCCCTGCCCAGCCCCCCCCCCCCCCCCCCCTGATGCACGCCTCCGCCCCGCCGGCCACCATCGACCCATTGTGCTTGTGCTGATTCTTGAAATAAAGGCAAAGAATCTAGGCAACTACCACCCAACTCTGAAGAAGCTTTTTGCCGCATCGGGATCTACGTCGAATGGAGGCAAGCGCGAGAGAGGACTGAAGCTTGGCGTTGGCAAGTTTACTGGAGGGATGCTGAAGCTTAGTCGAGAGGAGATAGGAAGCGTTGAAGGCCGAAGTCGCGGAGGTCGTGGTGGAGGGCGTGGAAGGGGTGGAGGAGGCCGAGGTCGCGGTCGAGGTCACGGCAGCAAAAGAGGAAGGCATTAATTTTAATATCGATCGGCAAAGTGCCAAAACTTGTATTGATTCACGTCGCGTGCGCTCGGAAGACACACTTTGCCTTTTTTTTCTCTTCTTCTTACGGTACGGACCAACTGGGCAATTAAGCAAATAGAGAATAAATTGATTGACGGATCTGTGCGACAAAATGTCCGAAAAATTCGGAAAACGGTGAGAGCGAACTGAACTGTGAAAAACGAAAGCGAAAACGAAAACGAAAACGAAAGAAAGCGATGATCGATGAAGCTTGAAGCTGAAGGGTGAGGCTAAACTTGAACTTGAAAATGAAATGAACGTGGTATAGGCTTCCCTCTGGTCCAAACCGAGTCGACGGTCTAGCCGGGGAACCTGCGTTTCTGATTTTGGTTGAAGGTTCAGAACCAAGAAATGATCGGTGAGGTTTTTAGCAAAGCCTGGCAAGACCCAAGACTCAAGTCGAAACCGAAAAGCTGAGAAAAGACTTGAGCGCAGATCGAGCAAGCAACTTAAACGAAAGTCCATTCGAGACCCAACGACTCTGAGCCTGTCTTATCTTCTCCATCTTCTCCAACGGCGTAAACTGCTTTTTCGACACCTGCGAATCGGGCCTGCGCACACGGACACCGTCGGCGAAAATGCCGCCCCCGCTCGGGCTGCTCGCGGCGCATTCGTGGATGAGGGAGATGATGAGGGGCGAGGCGGTGAGCCATGGTTGGCGGTGGGATCTGCCGCGGATGGAGGGGACGGGGGCGGGGAGCGCTGCGGGTACGGGTACGGGTGCGGGTACGGGTGTCTTGCTGGCAGGATGGAGGGGCGTCGATCGCGGGGATGACGACGACGACGATGCGGAGAAGAGTTGACTTGGCGGCGCGGGTGGTACGGGCGGGGGTGGCGGTGGCACACCCACGCCTACATCCACCTGTACGTCCACGTCCACGTCCACGTCAGTGACGGTGGCGGGTCGTGGGGATGACAAAGGGAAAGGGAACGATGATGTCAGAAACGACGGCCGCCTGCTGCAGCTCAGGGACTTGAGCCTTATGACCGGGGAACCTGAATTCGAAGCCGATGCAGTAGAGCTTTTAAAGGACGAATGCCGGAAGATCGAATCGCGGCGGGGGGTGTGGGGGCGAGACGAGCTGGCGGGCGTGGAGAGATGTGATAGGCCAGAGTGGGTGCGGATACGCGGGGGAGGGGTGGCAGGCTGCAGCAAGGTTGGCCCTATCTTTGCGCGAAGCGAATGAGGAAATTGAAAGTAGTCAGGGAGGACACGAGGCTGAGGCTCTGGAGCGCCTCGTGCGTCCTCCTCCGGGTCGACGCTTAAGGAATGTGTTGACGCAGCACAAGAAGGGACCGGGGACTCGGGCGGAGTTAAGTCTATGGTGTGGTCGAACACGGGTGCATCATCAATCCAGGCATCATCCTCTTCAAAGTCATTATTCTGATGGTATGAGATATCTGCGAAGTAATGAAAACATGTTTATCCTATGAATGTCATGAGTTACACGGGGACAAGGTACGAGCCATCAGGCTGGAGGATCATATGCCGACTCCGATGACTCCGGTGGCTCCGATGGCTTCCGTGACTCCGGGTGCTGGCTGAGCGAGCGGGTTGAACGGTGCTAAAGTGGTAACAGTGCGTCAAAACGGATACTGCACGCTTGCAAAGGAGACAACGGACTGCTGGATAATGCGGCCATGTTGATCCTGGAAAACGAGGTTGCGCCCTGGAGGGACCATGTACACGTGTTCCCGTCCAGGTGACTGACCACGACCGCCTAATGGTACAAATTGGCCGCTTTTTGGATCTAGAATCTGGAGGCGCAAGGGGGATATGTCATTATCAGACGGACCGGTATCCGATAGAGATCCATACCTCGAGCTTGACGTTATCGTCGACGAGGAAAATCACTTTTCGGTCGGTGGGCAAAATGATATCCTAGTTGGACAAGTGATAAGAGATAAGCGGTTAGATACCAACACGACTGTGCACACGTTTGAGCCTTCATTGAGCATGATTGATCCCGATTGGCCGTCATCGTCTTGTCCTTCCACGACTTCGACCGTGACGCCGCTCGGGAGAGCTATCGGGATGCCGGGAACCGGTGCGCGATGAAGACTGCCCACTGGGGATGGACCTGGAGGTGGGGATACACGTTCGTGTATCACATGTGGAATGTGGGTGTGACTTCGTGTCGAGCCAGGAGGTGCGCTATAGATGACTTGAGCGGGCATGGGTGGTGGTGGGGGGACATAGACAGTCGATGGCGGCGGCCCAGGATGCACACGTTCCTGGCTGGGATGATTTGTGATGTACACCGGTTGCGACGAAGGTGGTGGTCGAGGTGGGACGCCGTGAGATATTCGACCGTCGGGATGGACGATGGGAACACTGCCGCGAGTATAGGCGCTCGCAGCTTGCGAAGGCATGATGGTCGGCTGATACGAGCGGCCGCTCGTGGAACCCGACCCCGAGCTGCTCCCACTTGATGAACCACTTGAACGTGAGCGTGAATGTGAGCGAGGTACGATGTACGGTTGTTGATGGTGCGAATGTGGGTGTTGGTGGTGTGGATGATGGTCTTGCGGGTGTTGATCATACGGCTCGTAGGCGTGTACACGACTACTTTCCGACATGGCTGGATGGACGCTATGAGGCGGATCAAAGTTGCTAGAGCTTTCTTCTTCGTCAACCTCCTCGATGGTAACAGGGTAGTGACTCTGCGGAGCAGACAGATAAGACGAGTGAGATGCGGATCGCAGAAGCGAGGGGGTGAAGAGACGAACCCGTCGTGAGCCCCCATGCGAGGTATAAGACCGCGGTGGAGCGTATAATGAATTGTGGGCCATGGGAGCTAGGTGGTCACGGCGCTAGCGGCAGGCGTCGCAAGAACATCGCATGAATGATTGCCACTGCGATACACCTCTGTTGCGGGACTGACCTTCTTCTTTGGTAGTAGTCTCCTCCAGCCCTTTCTCCGGGATGTTGATGAGCGATCGTCGTACTTATCTCGAGTGCTGTTGCTGGCGTAGTCGTCATCCAAGTCTTCTTTCCTTGATTTATGTCGGAACAGCCTGCGCATGAAGTTCAACCGCGGCATAGTTGTGCGAGCAGGCAGGCGGCGAGTGACCAGTCACTTCAAGGAAAGAGAGTTGGGCAAAAGGAAAGCGGGAGACAGGCGACTGGCGCTGGCTGGTGGTACACGAGAAGCAGAGGCGGGGACAGGACAGGGGGGATTAGGAAGGCGGCGTGGGGGACGCATTCCATGGATATCTATATCTCCGCGCCTGCAGGGCTTTTGAGGGGCACGCGGCGTGCTTCCTGGCGAAATGCGCTAGCGACAAAAAGCAGCACGGTCCGCAGACATGAGGATGCCGTCGCCTGCCCAAAGAACATCGCCGTGTTCTCACGCGCAGGGGACTTTTTTCCCCAAATCTGCGCACCAGGAAATCCGTGGCCAGGGCTGCGTGCAGATTCAGTTCTGCGATTTCCATATCATTTGCTGCGTCTGCGGCGCGAGTCTAGCCGTCCCCAGCGTCGGAGGCCAAATCTAAATAAAAGGCTGTTCTGCCACCGCTGTTGAGCCCTCCGTCACAGCTGCCACCACCACCGGCCCAAAAACCTGCTAAAAACCCGCTAGAAATCCAAAATCTGGGCACGCTCGCCAGACCAGGTCACCTGCCCAAACCGGCGAGCTTGCCGCGAGAATCTCGCATATAGAAACCATGCGTTCGCCCTTTCGCTCGCCCTCCCCCGTGTCTGTGCTCGACGGCCTCCCTCTCACGTCCGCCAGCCTCGAGCTTCCAGCGTTCCAAAAGGCGTCAGCTGACCACTCCGTCCTCAAGTTTGCTCTCTCTCAACAACGCTACGCTCATCTCTACGTGGTGGAAGGTGCCAAGGCTTTCGCTTCTTGGGAGAATAGCGACGTGCAATCGGCAAAATCCGTTGATATAATCGCCGTTGATGCTAAAGCTCGTGACCTGCTTTCTAGCCCGCTCTTGCGACCCAGGGTAGGATACAACGATAGCCATTCCAACAACAGATCTGTGGCACCTGACTCGGTCGTTTCAAATACCTCGCCACGTCCGGTCGAAAAGGGCGGCGCCGCGCTAGCGCGTGCGAAACCACAAAAAACCGCGCGCCGTGATAGCATCAAAGGAAAAGATAATAAAAAGAAAGCCCCTTCCGCGAAGCCGGCCGCCACACTCGAGGAGGAAGAAGCAAAAAACCGTACGTTTTCATCCACATCACCACCATCAACGGCTCATTTAACACGATTGATGGTTAGGACTCGCCGAACGCCGAGATCGTAAAAGAGCCAAACGCGCTATCCTTAAACCACCCACGCCGGCTGCTTCGTCTACTGCTTCGTCTTCGCGCTCTAGGTCTCCGCCAGCGAAAAAGAGGAAATGGGACTGCGTCGCGTCACCTCATGATCTTTCGCTTGCTGATATGCATCGCGAGGCTAGAACCGGGGCTGATCGGAAGACAAAGAATGACACCGGAGCCGCTGGGAAAAATACGAAATCGGGAAGGAAGAAAGTCAAAATTGCTCCGGGACTAGCGTTGATGCAAAATTTCTCTGCGAAAAATATCGGGAGGGAGAGGATCACGGTTAGTCAAACTCCAAACAGCGCTTTCCCTGATATGTCCTTGATCAGACTACCGTCGAGCTACTTAGCTCAAACCGAGTTCAAGAATTGGCTTGTTCAATAAAGGCGTTGCCTCCGCCAGTACCCACGTCAATCCCAGTCGCGATTCAAAGGGAAGGACCGCAAAGGCCAGACCCGATAACGAAAAGCAAAGTTTGTCCGATTTTGCCGATCTGATCGCCGGGAGATGAACTTATTGTCTTCGTTTCATTCAGTTTCCGATCTCGTTTTCTCTGAATTTGCGTTTCTCAATAAGGCACACCAAACCCTTCCGGCTGCACCTCCAAGCGTGCCATCTTCGAGCTCGTCGTCATCATCTTCCACTGGCTGCAGCGATAAGGAGGAGGCATCCCCAGACAGATTCTCCCCACCTCCACGCGTGATTCAAGAAAAGGTCTCTCGATTCTTCAAACCCGCAACTGCTCGCAAGCCCGAAGAACCCACGAACTTGAAGAAGGCCGAAGTGGAGAAGAACGCTTCGCTCGGACCGACAAATGCATCTGTGCTACATCAATCCCCACACTCGCCGTCTTCCATCGCTTCCAACGCTCAGCCTATCGGACAAAAATCTTCTCCCAGGCCGAGGCACTCATCCCCGACGTGGGATATAGAGCTTGGATTGGACCTCCCTTCGGACGATGAGAGCTTGAGAAACATCGAGCTTGCCAAACGCGAAAATCGAGCCCTAGACCTGAATGGAAAGTGGAGTGGGCCAAAAGATGTTGAACAATCCAAGGTGGAGACGACGATTTCGGGCCCTCCTGGGGACGCATCGAGTGCGCCCAAACCAAAAACGCCGTCTGGCCCTTTCCCGGATCGTGCTCTATCCCCAATTAGCGACGGTCTTTCGCCCTCACACGTTCATATCCCACCGACTCGTCATACCGTGGACCCGCCCGTTCGCCTTACTCCTGCGCCTAGCTTCCGGAGTCTCCCGCCTTTCAATACGGCTCACGAGCAGGTCCTTTATGTCGTAAACGAAACGGCCCTCGTCGAAATCCAAAATCACCCGACCATCCGACCTGCTGCATCCGCTTTTCACACAGAGCCTCACCCAGTCGATGCGTCGAGCAGGGTCCCCCTGTGGCTTGATCACGATCACGACCACGATCATAATTCGATACTTCCACAATCGCATCACGTACTCGCTCCGGTGGCTACTTCCCTGCAATCCTTGATCGACGCGTGCGATGCCGAGCTCCAGAGCAGAGCTTTCGAGAGGAGACACCGTCGCAGGAGTAAATCCCATTCAACGTCAAAGCGCCGTGACGTCCCTTGCGCTAGCCGTGTCGACTCTGTATATGTTGCTGCGGACAATGATGCGTGGCGTTGCGAAGTTCCGGATGAGATGGCTCGGCAGAACCAGAACGGCGGTCCCTACTGGCACCTCGCACACATTCCGGATTACGACTGCGCCGGGGGTGATGTAGAGATGGACGACTGTGCATTCCCTGCGGCCACTGGGTGGTATATTGACGATGAAAACGAGCACGACGAGCCGGTGTTTGAAGACCAGGGTTTGCTTTTTGATGAGGGCGGCGCATGCGAGTATTCTGGAGAATACGACTCCCGGCTTGCTTCTGCGTTCGATGGCGGGGCTGTATCTTATGATGTCCTGCTGGAGGAGGAGCGTTGGCAAGATTCCGAGGAGGGGAACAACTCGGAGCTCGATCACGGCTCGTTCGATCCTGAAGGATTACTCTTCCCTGCATCCTGTGAAGCCGTAGCTGCACAGGAAGATGGTGGCGGCTACGATGTCTTCAACGATGGGGATGTGAGGTTCGATATGGCCGGACAATCCGATGTGGTCGACTTCCCGTTCTACGACGACGGGCTAGATGACCAACGCAGCATGATATCGAGTTCCATCCCAGACGACTCATCCTCCAATCTCCAACTTGACCAAACGCACGCCGTTTCCAAATACCCTACCGTGTCGTCAAACGACCACGACCACTTCAGCTATCCCGCTCCGCTCCAACCTTTCTCGCAAGGCCGCGCTCTCCTCCTCGGGATCGAGCCCGTGATCCCTAGCGGCCCCGACCTTTGTCTGCAACCTGTAGGACGCGACCATTGGCGGAGGTTCAAGCTATGAGCTCTGGACTTTCGAGTGTGCTCTGTCTCTTTTTATTGTTTGTTTGTTTCTTTTCTTTTCTGCTCTTTTTTGCTTTCTGTTTCTTGTTTTTGTATGGCCTTTTTGCTTTTTTTTGGCGCGGGGCTACACACTGACTTGGAGTTGGATCGGAGCTTGCTTTTTTTCTCTTATTGCCAGCGCGATTTGGGGAGGTTGAATACACACATGCTCACATGCTCACCTTGGTACGCTGAGCTGGACCCCAGCTGCGGGTTTTGCGACGCCAACGATTGAACTCGGAATACCTGAGCGCTACTTACTTGGGACACCATGGCGCGAATTCGGTACGGGCCGCAACCAAGCAATCACCCCTCTGTATCTCTCTCTAGAGGCCCGCTGCAGTGCGGTCTGCTTAAGGCAAAGAGACTGCCTGGTGGAATGCCGGCATATTCATGAAACCATGATGATCTGCGCCGACTCACGACAGCAAGCAAAGAGATTCAGGATATGCGCGCCATTTTCGAGGACAGAGAGGGATGGCGGATGAAGTGAGGTTTGTTGATTGACGACTGATACGCTCGCGATGAGCTCAGGGGATACCGCTGCGAGAAAAAACGCGCTCATCTGATACTCACTCTCCTTTCTTTATGAAAGTCTTAGCTCAGCTGTAGACGATGGTGCGTGATTTGATGTGGTTGGCGCCTCTGAGTTCGCGGGCGAGGGCAAAAGATGACAATGGGTGTATCGGAATGTGGGCGCGATACTATGTACACGATCAAAGAGATAAGAACATAGAAGTACTAGTGAGAACGGAGTCGCCACGGCCTAAACGCCCCCTCGCAGGGGGCACGGAGAAAGAAGAGGGGAGTTCATTGGTTGGGCTCGGATAGGGGGAGAAGATAAAAGGAAGGACTCGCGAGAAACAGTGCCGGGAGCGACGCCGGATACACATTCCCGCCACACCATTCCGAGCGGCGTGACAGTCTTGCCGTCCCTAGCGCCAACTCCCAGCAAAGCCCCTGTCGGCGAGATGCCCTGATACTACAGCACATGGAAGGGGGGTACACAAGGTACATGGTGTGAGCGGTTGGGAGGATGGTGGGTGAGAGCAAGGGTGGCAAGCAAGCCCGGACGCGCCACACCCTCTTTGATAGTTCACCGGATGCTGAATCCAAGGCGCGTACACAAAAACACATCACGTGACTAGCTGACATCACCAGAACTGGTCCCGTTCACTTCCAAAGTACGTCCATCGTCTTGGGGTGATGGTCGCGATGCACTCGCGAAGACATCTCAGCCTTCGGAGCTGAACACTGGGATGTCCGAATCTTCTTAAGTACTTTCGTGGCGAAGATATGACGAGCGACTCGCAAGGAATCGGGCCTCAGGATTGTGCGCTAGTTCTCTGGAGCATATTGGCAGTCTCGTACACCCCCGTTCCACACTCGAAGCATGGACATTCACGCGAGGAGGACAGACACCGATATCGCCGTAGAAGTGCATATAGTACGCCACCAGAGTCATTCTCGGGTGACCAGTATGACCTATTAGTAGTACATACAGACCAAGTATGGTTGGCTCGGGGCAGACATAGACTAAGGTATGTCCAAAAGCAACCTTCATGACTGCGTTGGTCTTCTAGCCGCTCGCGACGACATCTCAGATACCGCATCCGCGTGTCAACATTTTGGGCTGTCTAGAACTCCAACAAGGCGGCTTGGGTGCTCGCCGTTGCGGTCTCTGGCATCCCAACTAATGCTTAGGCTAGCTTAGCAAGGCCTCCTTATGTATCATGGGGCGTTTGGGTTGCAAGCATCGTCATTATCTGGGCGAACTAGATTCAAGTCTTCAAAACTGCTAGCCCTCGAGTTAATTTGGGACTGATGGTCATTGCGAAGAGAGCCTATACACATCGCGCGCTCGATTCTGCTTGAAATCAAATGAAAGCTCCCGCTTAAGGATGTGAAGAGTACTCTTTGCGACAAAACTAGTACGCAAGCCGCACTCTCTAGCGCCCGTGATCCCATGATTTACTGCATTGACCAATTGAGTGGACCGTGTGGGCGACGGAGTCCGAGAAAGGGCAATGCATCTGCATGCCTCCGGTGTATTTATTGCACTGGTTGGAAGACGAAAGAGCAGCACCCTCTATTGCATCTATTGGTTCCCGTGCTTTCTATCATCATTCGCAGCTATGCTCCTTGGTCGAGCCTTCCTCATCGTCGCACTCCTCTTGTACTCAGCCTTTGCCAGTCCTATTGGGCGGGGCACGGTGACCAGCCAGCTTCAGGCACGCCAGTCGACGAGCGTCATTACATTGAACTTCTACACCGGATCATGTAAGTCCAGCAATAATAAACTTCGCCCTGCGAGCTCAGACATCTTTTAACCTTTGATTTCTTCCTCTCAAATAGCCTGCGATAGCCAAGTCACGGGAACCGCCCCTGCAGGCAATCTGTTCGGGATAGTCTATGGGACGGACTTAGCTCAACCCGCGAGCTCGTTCTTTGTAGTTTCCACGCTAGGCCAATGCACGGTGGTCACGTATTCCGGAAAGGGGAACACTGGGACGCCATATACGTATGGCCCCGACCTCGTCACGTCCAACACCTGCGTTGAGACCGTATCTCCGACAGGCCAGGCCGTTTTTTATCAAAGTTTTCAAACGTGGTGTGCCAACAACTAGCACAGGCCCGAAGACCTGTACGCTTATCGCCATTCTGTTTTGTCATACCTGACTCTTCTACCTTGCGGTATCCTTTTTTTCTGTCAAAAGAACGCAAGACTGCTGGTATACACATGTCATCATACGTTCAGTTTTCTCAGTTTCAGACTCCTGTTGTGTAATTCATGCGGTGTACATTGTACAATATTGATGGATGATGTGGAGAGCTTGCGCGATAAATAATTCGCAGCTGACGCCCGAAGCTCATCCCATAAGCATTAACCAAGCAGCCTCCTCCTTTTGCATCCTCATCTGAGGTATGGGTGATCTGAATTTCAGTACCAGGCTGAGTGACTTCTCACTCGCAGTCCACCATTTGCATAAGGAGTCAGGACGCCACTCTAAGTCCCAGAGCCTCGGAGCGGTCACACTCAAGCTAAGTATTTCACCGATACATGGGCCAGATATATATACCCTTTCCCAATATTTGCCGTGCCTTTTAAACCATGTCTAGCCCCACGCAAGCGGAGAGGTAGCCCATTGAATACTGAATCCCTGCGCGACTGAAACGGCGCCCCAATTTGAGCGTAATAACTCACATGTACAGCCACCGGATAAAGGAGGCTCAAAACCTTGGCAGCGAGTTTCGCAACGAGCGTGCATTTACTCAGTCTTTTTTGAGGGCGCAAAAGGAGTACTAAATATTGCTAGTGCTCGAGCTGCGCTATGAAAGGATGCGGGGTGATCGAAGATGTGAGACGCTGGCCTTTGTTGTCCGGGCACTCTGCGTGCATGGACGGTTGACCCGAAACCTGGCCGTCCACTTAACCACCAACACGCGGAGGGGACGACCACGAGCAGCAACCAGCCACGGTGCATCTATCTTAATCTAAACCGCGCTCGCGTCTCGACCATCTAATGGCCAACGACGTTATCGTGATAACTTCTTCGCCTTCGCCATCCCGGAGCCCTTCGCCGGCTCAGCGCTCGCTTCGTTCCCGCACGCGTGAAGTGAGGCCTCTCAACAAAGGAAAGGGCAGAGCCAGAAATCCTCCTTCTCCACTAAGCAAGAGGCGGGCGCAGAAAACCAATGGGCTCCCCCCCAGTCGCGTTATTTGCATCAGCGATTCGGACGAGGACGGTGTTGGGACAAATACAGGGCTTGTTGCTGGATCCTCCAACCTGGCGCGCGACGATCGGGTGGGAACTATTAGCGTGACAAGGGAGGCAGTCCACAATCCACTTGCCACGGGCCAGGAAGATAATATCGAAGCTGGACGACAAGATGGCGAGAGCTCGCAGGGGTTCGAGCAACCGATTCCTGGTGAGTTAGGTCGTTCACTCGCTTTCTCCAAACGTTTTCATAAATGAGCACCACTTTCCTACCTCAATTTTTAGAACCTTTGAATATGGACCGCAGTCATGAAAACGCAACACCCGGACCATCGAATCAAGCCAACATTATAGACCTCGTGGACGATAACAGCCTCGCTGCCTCTTCGTCCCGCGCACCTCCTGCCGACCCTTTCGATGTGTTTTTGGCACAAATTTTGGAGATTGTTCCGGACGTCCAACCCGACTACGTTAGACTCCTACTTAAAATGCACGTATCCGAAGGTCCAAATCTGCATACACTGACTCACCTCTTCCCCGCTAGGCATTATGAAACTTACGGCGACCAGGTGGACCAGGCAATACTTCACATTCTTTTGGAAAGCAACAACTATCCTAAGGTACACATGGCAACTCCGTGCTATATGCCGTTATTCATTCCCTCACTAATCAAAACAAGATCGAGCGGCCTAATAAGAAGAGAAAACCAGTGGACGAAGACGATTTGAAGGAGAAGCAGAAGGCAAAGATTGACTACGCCTCTAGTGATAGGGACTTCGAGGTTGGCTCCACATATAAACAGTTAGCGATAGTAGGTCTCTTCGCCGCCCGCTCCCTGATATAACCACGAGACGCGTGCTAATCTTCGCTTTGTTCGCATTCACCCCAAGAATCATCTCATACAATCATTCCCCTACGTACCCTTGCCTCATTTGCGGAAAGTCTTTGCCGCGAAGAACTCACTCTACGCACCATCCCATCTCCAACTACTCGCCGACTCGAACTCTACGGCGCGGCCTCCACCGTTCAAGAAGAAGGTGGCGCCTTCGAAATTTGATTTTCCTGCTGTAGGGGATGACGAAGATTTCACGAGGGAGAGGGAGTGGCTTTTGAATAAACTTGGTGCTTTTCTCAATTTCTACCTTGCGCCGCGGTTTCATGCGTTACTTTACTTCCTATCTGACATATACTGCCGATTCACTTACAGATGAGGAGAGAGCCAAGGAAGATCAAGAGGTTGCTCAAAAGCTCTATGAAGCTGAGGTAGAAGAGGCCGGCGAAGGAGTCGAGTGCGGGTGCTGCTATTCGGAGTATCCGTTTGTGCGTCGTGTTACATGCTCTTCATATCACGATGCTTGGCAGTTTTTGTTTAACACCACTTGACAACACCTTACTTGGTGACACCAGGAGAATATGGTTCAATGCCCTGAAGCGCATCTATTTTGCAAGGGTTGCGCAAAGACGCATGCTGAGACGTTGCTGGGAGATCGAAAAACGGTACGGTTGTTCCCAGTCAATAGGCGTGTTCATATCTTCGCCCGGCAAACTCACAAAACCTGCGGCTCTTGACTTTTTTTCCGATAGGATATTCTTTGCATTGATCAAAGTGGATGCCGACTCGTGCGTGGGCTTTCTTATCATCATGGTATAGCGTCCTAGTTCTCACAGCTAAATGCAGGCTTTCCCGGAGTCTGAGATTGCCCGCTTTCTCTCTGAGAAAACGATTGCCTTGTGCGTCTTTTCGTTGCTCATTCGGCGCACAACACACCCTCTCTTTTGCTTTGGACGCTGAATGCTAGCACACGACCTCTATTTAGATATCATCGTATCAAGCAAGAGAAAGAGCTGGAGCAGGCTGAGATCGAGGGACTTGAATCTTGTCCATTCTGTCCATACTCTGTCGTTATCGAAAACGATATGGAGCGGCTCTTTCATTGTGAGAATGAGGAATGTGGGGTGGTTAGCTGCAGGCAGTGTAAAAAGCCGGTGCGTACCGTGATGCTTGTTTTGAATTTGGCCTCGCTCGACGCCGATAGCTGATGCATGCGATTGACGGGTCTAGGATCATATACCCAAGACTTGTGAAGGTTTGTTACCGGTGCATGATGGTCGGTACTTTGACCGCGATTTAAAATATGCTTGCTTTCACCACAGAAATGGAGGCCGATAAGCATCTGGACGCACGGCACAAAGTGGAGGAAGCTATGTGTAAGCTTTATTGTCATACTGTGGCATTTGGATATCGTCGCTCACAGTTGCCGTCTTTTAGCGGAGGCATTGATGAGGAAGTGTCCGAGGTGTACTAAACGTGAGCTCGATTGCTCTGTAACTATAATCGACTCTAACGATGCTTCACATTGTATATCAGCCTTTATTAAAGAGCATGGTGTAAGTCTCCGCTCTCTGATCACCTCTGAAGGAATTTTGTGGCCGACACCTTCCCAAAGTGCAACAAGATGACCTGCCCGAACTGCCATACCCTGTCGTGCTATGTTTGCCGCCAGGTGGTGACCGGGTACGACCACTTCGATCAGCGCCCTGCGGTTTGTTTTCGATGCTTCCACCAATCCTTTCGCTCCGCCTCACGGGGCAATTTCATGTCAGGGCTCTACCCAATCAAGCAGCAAATGCCCTCTGTGGGATTCGCTTGAAGCTCGACATCATGACGAGGTCAGCTCTGTTCTCGCATCCATCCGCTATGGGAAGCAGCCCGATGTTTACCTCGCTATCTTCTTAGGTCGCAGAAGCCGCTCGGAAAGCAAAGGCTGAAGTCCTGCAAGCCAATCCCGATGTGGCCGAAGCGCACATCGCGGTCGACCTCCCTTCCATCCCCGCGACCCCGGTTCGAGCTGCGGCCGCGGCGGCTCTGGGCATCCATCCTGCTTATGCAGCGGCACCACAGTACTATCAAGGTTATCAGGCTCAGCTTCAGGCGGCTCAGGCGCAGGTAGCTCAAGCGCGGGCAGCAGCTCAGGCAGCGCAGGCTCAGGTTCAGGCAGCCGCTCAGCTACGGGCCCAATTTGCACAGGAGCAAGCTCAGAACAACCTTGCGATACAAAACGCAATTAATGCGAGGTTCGCAGCGGCGGCTGCTGGACCTGCTCACGCTTTTGCCCAGCTTGCTGGCCCACCAGCGCCTGCGGTCGTACCCCGCGCTGTCTTACCTCCTGCCCCTCCGGCACCTGCAGCCGCACCCCGCGCTCGACCTCGGCGACAGGTTGCCCGCCCTCTTCCGCCACCGCACTATGCTCCTGTTGCTGGAGCTCGTGGCCAGAGGCCGGCCCGACCTGCGTGGAAGTAGCAAGTGAGATGCGCATTTCTTTCCGTCTTGGGCTTTTTTATGTATACATTTCTGGTGACTTGGGCGGAGCATACTCGCAACCCGTACTTTTAATAGCACAAACCCCTATGCAATGCAGCAGATCTACATATGTGTGAAGTTTCATTCGTCATCCTCGTCAGCATACCGTAACCTCAGAACTACCCGAGGCCTGAGGCTTCCATCTCGCCTACTCCGTGTCGAGCTCCCCTGGGCCGGCTCGCCATGATAATCCTCGTCCGACTTCCCTTTAACTGCTATCTTCCGCTTCTTTACCGGCTTATACCGCATGAGCCAGACATCTTTTGGTTCCGGTGTAGACTCTCGTGCCATTTTGATGATGGACCACGCAAAGCGTGCGAACAAAAACTCCCGAGTGATGGCTTTATCATCAAAGGTTTGATTATGGTGTATGGGCGTAGACATGGTGTCTCCGATGTAGTACACCACCATGTGGCTGTCCTTGGGGACAATGACGAAGTTGGCATTGTCGAACTGCATGTGCATGCTCGCGCAAAGCACGAAGTAATTGCTCAGGTCGAGATGCAGCCCCGGGGATCGCGCGCCATATTTCGACATGGAGTTTTTTGCTATCTAGACGAGAACATAATGAGGCTTACAATTTCATCGCGGTGCGAAGTAGACCTTACCCATTCATCCTCTTTTTGTGGTATGATGTGCACCGTTGTACACGCGTTTCTGTCGAAGGTTATCCGGCAGCAATAATCGTCCCGCGCCTTGACCACCGTGCTCAACGCACTCTTGCTGATAGCCGGATTGCGTCGGGCCACAGGTGTGGGGGCAGGGGGTTGCCATTCCCTGGGCATACGCGAGTGCGGGAAGGGCCACAGGTCAAAATCAACGCAGATCGGGTAGTTTGAGGCGTTTTCATTGTTGAGATGGTAGTAGTATACCGGTGCCGCTAGAAAGCGGCCCTGAGCTTTCGGAGCGGCGTCGTTCCGGCTCCGCGAGGTAGATAGGAAGCCCGGCTCGTTATAAGCCAGGATCTGGCAGGCGGCAAGCGCGGTGGGGTGGTAGATGCAGTATTTGTTACCCGTACGATCGTTTGCACGGAGGATGAGGAACTGCGTGTTTTTGTGGGCGGGATGGCAGAATCGAATGAAGGTGGGGTGTGACGAAGGAGCGGGATGCACTGGATGCCAGGGGGGTGATTCATGAGCATGCTCGGCATCCTCGAAGAGGGCCCTGCGATCCATGGCGATGGCGGAGGTATAGGAAGTGATCGTTCGATTGATATCTAGGATCGTGCGATACACGCCTCGGTTAGAGGTGCCGCAATCAAGAAATGCCGAGTTCATACACGGGTCGTAATCGATTAGGCCGCCGGAAGAGTACTTATATCTTAAGCCTGCGCGTGCTTCGAGTTTGCGTCCTACTAAGAATGGGGCGCGAATACAGAGAACGGCAGACTTCGAAGTAGGTCGAGGCTCGGGGGTACACGTAGCTGCCCCAGAAGTCACCATGCCCAAGCCTTTGCAGATGTGACGCTTAATTGAACGTTTCCAAGCGCAACAAACTGGATTGTGCATTCGCGGCTCGAGGGGACTGACGGTATACCTGCCGAATATTGAGTATTTGTCGATCAAGAACCATACAGAGCTCCAAAGCTTCAAGCTCAAGTTCGTCCATGATACATAGCTTCAGGCCTCAGAATTTTCAAAGAAGGTCATCAGTGATGCTTGCTTGAACGCCTGGAGTGTTATGTAAGGCAAAGCACAGACGCTGACTCAGCATTCGGACTCGCCTTTACCAAGCGACCACGATCATGTCTTACACAGAAACACTATTATCTTCCCCACTCACGCTCAGCCCCTTCCATGGCGCAGGCTCGAGCTCTTTACTGCTTGAATTGCCAGCGAAAAGACAGGATATACTGGACAGCCAGCCATCGGAAGTCGTTGATCTTGCTCTATCGCGAATGCGAGAAATAGGTGTCCAGATGATCGAATGGGGGACCCCGCTCTACAGGAGGATGAACGTGCCAAGGATCATGAGCGTATGTCCACCCTAAATAGCTGCATTACAGCTTCACTGGCTTATGGGCCGCTCATACAGAATTACGCCTACGCTGTTCCAGACGACCAAGTGGCGCAGGCTTCAAACGCCTTGGTTGACCTCGGGCTGCCTCTATCAATCCCTTCCAAGTTTCAGATAAGCGTGGATGGAGATTTTCAGGCGCAAGGCCGCCATCATCGGATCACACGGCACTTGTCCACAGCGCTAATCCAACACGTCGTCATATACCCCCAATCATTCACAACACTCGCCGATGGCGAGTTGCTCACAACGACTACAAACTACATCTCAACTCCTCTCTGCCCGACGATCCTCATCCCTCCACCCCCTGCTGTCTTCGCATCGCTCATCAGGATGATGCTCCGGTACACCCGCTTCGATCCGACCCTACTGGCACTCCAATCAGACGTCTCCGAACTAATCACGTATCATCTGCTGGGACTAGCGGATGGCTACGTCGACCTCGAGGACGACGACGAGTGGGAGCGCAAGGATGTGGATAGCAGGATCGCAACCGCAGTGCATCTCGTACGGTCATGGAGTATGGACCGCGTATGGCGAGAAGGAGAGGAGTGGATTGGTGATGCGCTGGCGGAGGTCGTTAGGACCGGCATGGTAGAGAATCTTCCTTGCAAACTGAGCTCGTCATAGTCTTATCTACAGCGGCTATTCGGTTGTTCTTATATACTTTTTATTTTTTCGATAAGTTAGAGGGGGGTGGGGCCAATATCTCATGCTTCAAGCTGCTCCCCTTTAGGGCGCTCAATCGTCCTCCCACCTATATCACTTTACCTCGCCGTGCTTGACTGTAGCATTTCATACTTGGGGATGGAATTACGGGCATGAATATTGCGTGTGCTCGCGGCGAGCACAATCGGCTCTGCCGGATGCAAGCCATAATTTACTCCGTTTCTGTCGTGCTGACTTCCCATCATGGCCATTGGTATTCGACGTTTCGCACTCAGGACACTTGCTCTAAACACACCCTACTCATCGTCTGCGCGCTGCTCTGGACAGTTTCTCTCTGAATCAAGGAGCAGAATAATACCACTTGGTAGCCGGACATACGACTCGCGGCCAACAGCGTCGTCGCCAGCCCCGCCATCAACACCAGACGACACTCCCAACTCACCACCCACACCCTCTTCATCAGCTCCCTCCAGCTCCTCGCCACAATCCCTCCCAAATGAATTCATCACTCCCTCCACCCCTGCCCTAGAATCTCTCTCTATATCCCTCACCCCGCAGTCCTCTCAGAACGACCAGCCAAATGGATCGCTGCGCACGCCCCCTGTGCCATTCCACACGCACAAATTCTATACTTCGCTGGAGGGGACGTTCCCACCGCCTGTAGCAGCTACGCTGATGAGCGCGACCAAGTCTATGCTCAGTGTGCGGACGGAGAACGCAAAGGATGCCGCGCTGGGGAAGAATGACCTCGAGAATGTACGTTGTCGTTACGACCCTCAACCGAAATTCAATATTTGCTCCGGACGCGTGGCTAAAGAATAGTTATCTGATGATTTGGACTGTAGAATGCATATCTATTTCGCGCGGCGCTCTCGGAACTACGCACGGATTTCACGGTGCGCACGCGCGCGGACACCGTGTCGCTGCAGACGACGACCGCGGCTATCCGGCGGGAGGTCGACCAGCTCAATGCGAAATTGAAAGAAGATATCGGGACCCTCAAGCATGAGTATGTGTCTTTTCCTGACCTCGTTTGCTGTCCCTAGTTGGCTCATGACGCTCGAGTGTGTGGTAGTATTCAGATGGATTTGAATAATAGGAAGAACGAGACGAGAGCGGACGCTAAAGTCACTGATATAGCTATTGATGTGAGTATGACTTGCTCCAGCCACTTGGGTCTCGCGTATAACTCTGGAGCAACTATAATAGGATATATCGCACAAGTTTACTTTGACAATATCCGATTTGCGGTTCGTACCCTTTTTATACGTTTGTATTTTGAAGTGCTAAATCGTTTAATCCCGATCATAGAACCGAAATCGAGCAAGCAAAGTGGGATAACACTCGCCGGGGAGTGGGAGTCATTCTCACGTTGGTGCTGTTCACCATTGTCAGCATGGAGTTTTCCTCTGCTCGATCCAAGCCGCCGAAACCAGCGCCGTTAAAAGAGAAGGAGAGGGGCATATCTGAGGAAGGCGGTAGGGTTGTCCGAGGAGGTCGGGTAGAGGAGCGGGCGGTATCCGCCTCGGTGAACGAGCGATGATATTTATATGTGATATGAAACTGGTCACATGCTTTACAAGAAATGGGATAGACATAGAGACATAGATGGTACTTTAATCGTCATGCGCTGGTGCTGCTTGCAATCGCGGTCTCCTTCAACTTGTCTGCGAGCTTGTCTACAGCACTATCCCCCTCTTTCTTCCCATCACCTTCGCTGTCCTCATCCCAATTATCAGGCACAGGCTCATCTTTCTCGGCCGCCTTCTTCTCCTTCCTCTTCTCCTTCCGCTTCTCGTTCTTCTTCGCAGCCTTGGATTTAGCAGTTGTGGACGCACTCTCGCCCGGGGTGGGCGGAACCCATCCGATGATATGGCCTTTGGGGAGGGCCCGGCGATCGGCGTCTGTCTGGCGTGTGCCGCGGAATCGAGATACGTCCTCCTGCGGCGTGTATCCCGGACGGACTTTGAGCTCTTTGCGAACGCTTCGATCAAGTGAGGATTATGATTAAGTCTTGAGTAGAGTACATGTGTAGAATAGGGATCGATGTGTGCTTACTTACCTCCCGTCAGCGCGCCTGGAGGCGGGGATGACACGCTCGAGCGTGCGTGGATCGACGGCGATGCCAGAGACTGTTTTGTCTGGGCTTATGGGTGGCAGCGTCGGCATCTGTGCGGCTGAGTCGCTGTGTGAGGGGGATGACGAGTGGCGACGGCGGTGAGCCACTTGCCTGGTGGAAACTGGTGGTGGTGGATTGGGGGTGAGATGATGAGGGCGCACAGCCACGGTCCTCGACGCGACGTGTGTCCGTTGATCGTCACGACTCACCGTCACTAAGCTTTGACCTCCCATTTTTTTCGATCAAACGTCGCAGCACGAATAGCAGGCGATGGTGAACAGGAGAACGGGTGGCAGACGATGGTCTACGTGTTTTTATCTCTGGCCAATATCGGTGACTGACCACTCGACGTTTGTAGGGGTCTAGCTATCTTCAGCTGGTAAGTTCACCCAAGGCCCATACATATGCTGGTCGTTTATTTTCTTATCTCAGCGAGCTCTTCAAGGCGCTCGGTATACCTCTTATCGTCGATGATTTATACCCGCTCGATCCCGAAGTCCCTGCCGCTCTGGCACGCCCTCATCTTCCTCTTCGAGTGGGTTGGAAGAACCGACGAGTCAGATGGAGTCTACGACGAGCATTTTCGTGGCTTCTTCGCGAGTTAGGTAGGACCATACATTTGTTCATCGCGCTCATAGCCATAGCTAACCTGGGGTTCATACAAGGTCGTCAATAATGCCTGCGCCACCATTGCCATGCTAAATGGCATGTGTAACGTTCCCTCCGTAACGATGGACACCGAATTCTCACACATTGTTTCCTTCTCGGTGGAATGAACTCCCAAGTACAACAGCGTTGCGTAACATCCGGATACGAACCGATAGCTCCTTCGCTACATCCAGACGCGGGACGAAATCATCACCTCGTCACCTTTCCTACTTGCCGCGCACAATTCCCTCTCTTCCCCTCCAAGCATATCTGTCGGTGGCCCCGCACCGCAAGCGCCCGACGATGCGTACCACTTCGTCGTGTTTACCCCACACGTCACACGCTAAATGCATCTGCGAGCTAGACGGCTTAAAGCGAGCGCCTGTTAGACACGGTGAGTATACCGAAGGGGGTGAAGAGTGGCTTGGGAAGGTTAGGTGCGTTATTAAAAGCCTAGGTAAACACGAACTTATGGATCGTCATGTTTTAGGACTGTCATCGAGAATCGGATGGCCACTTCCTCTCCCGGATCGGTACGCCCTTATTTCACCCTGTGCATAACTTACAATATAGTCCCTACCAGCCACACTTTAATCACCCCGCTCTTTGCGCCGATCCATTCTTGAACTTCGAGCGATAGTTTGCGGAATACACATTCTCAATCAAACCAGACGCGCTGCACATGTCCGCGAAGAAATTGTAGCCGAGAAAGCAAGGCAGTCGCGATGGGCCGTGAGTTATATTCGTACCATCTCATCTAGAGGTTACTGATTTGATATTTTTTGTGCTGTGTATCTGAGAATTCTCTCTGCCGGTACAATCACCGCAGCCTTGTCTACGCTCTACTACATGGGCTTGCGAAGACAGGCGGGTTCGATAGTGACATCGAGAATGCCAAAGCCGAGAGGCTAGCCATGGGTTGTGACTCTATGGACAAGGACTAGAATTTTTTACACTGTATATCACTGCCCTTCACATTGTTTTCTGCGTCTCAGAATCCCGCTGGAATACCTGTAGCTAAATGTGGATATCTGCTAATGCTTGGCAAATCACACCACTTATCCCAAGGGAACTTTTGGATAGAATGTAAAACTGATGGTACATGGATGAGAGTAAACTTGTTGGTTGGCCTGTTCAGGTCAATACAGGTGTGATTAAGCAATGATAATGTTGGAGGTGGCTAAGATGCTCATACCTTAGCCAACTAAGATGGTGGACATTTGGGACCCATGAACCCCTAAGCAGGACCAGAGCCACTGGGCTGTCCAGCATCTGGGGAGCCTATTTTTTATTATCAAAAGAACAGGTTACTAGACTGTTTGGGGAATGGGGAATGCCAAGAAGACCTCACCAATGTGGTTATCCATGATAATTTGCAAAAGCATGGTGTTGCAAGCTTGGGTACTGTAAGAGCCAATGGGCTGTGAAAAGGCCTTCAATACTGCTGCTTTGACATTCTCTGAGGCACCAGAAGTGACATAATGCTGGAATGCCTGCTGGATTCCTGAGGCATTGACATTACCACACTGGATCCAAAAGGAATCTGCAGCAACAGCAATGACCACTGGGAAGATGTGATCAGCCAAAAGGGGGAAAAGGAGGCAAAGGAATGTACCCAATCCAATCAGCAGTGCTTCAAGAGGAGGGTGGTTGGAACAAGCCTGAAGTGAAGAGCATGAAACTTTGATGCACATAGTATAGAAATGGAATTGCCTACAAGTGATGGTGGTGATGGAGTAAGTGCCTTTTCAATGGCATTAAAAGCATGGTACTAAGGAAACCCATCCAGCAGGAAGTTCAAGGAGGACAGAAGACAAAGGAAGAAAAGAGGACTGACCATCTAAGGCAAATAAAGCTAGAAGTGAGGAGGGGTATGGAGAAGGTGTGGGTGGGAAACTTACATTCTGGCATCAAATGAAAAGGAAAAATAATGTAAGCAAGCCAAATGAATGTAGGCCAAAGGAACCTTACATGCTGTCAATGGAAAAGGATGTGGAAGTTGTAGCATATGGATCTGGCACCCAGAAAGACACTCACTCTCTGTTGATCACAAGTGCCAGGGCAGTGAGCAGGGTGTGCCACATGGATTAGGCACCCACAAAGACACTCACATACTGTTGATCACAAGTGCCAGGGCAGTGAGCAGGGTGTGCCACATGGATTGGGCACCACAAAGACACTCACATACTGTTGATTACAAGTGCAAGGGGAGTGAGCAGGGTGTGCCACATGGATTGGGTACCCCAAAGACACTCACATACTGTTGATCACAAGTGCAAGGGTGGTGAGCAGGGTGTGCCACATGGATTAGGCACCCACAAAGACACTCACTTTCTGTTGATCACAAGTGCAAGGGCAGTGAGCAGGGTGTGTCACATGGATTAGGTACCCCAAAGACACTCACTTTCTGTTGATCAC
>KL198106.1:89532-139325 GCA_000697705.1 Botryobasidium botryosum FD-172 SS1
AGTGAGCAGGGTGTGCCACATGGATTAGGTACTCCAAAGACACTCACATCCTGTTGATCACAAGTGCAAGGGCAGTGAGCAGGGTGTGCCACATGGATTAGGCACCCACAAAGACACTCACTTTCTGTTGATCACAAGTGCAAAGGCAGTGAGCAGGGTGTGCCACATGGATTAGGTACTCCAAAGACACTCACATACTGTTGATCACAAGTGCAAGGGCAGTGAGCAGGGTGTGCCACATGGATTAGGCACCCACAAAGATACTCACATCCTGTTGATCACAAGTGCAAGGGCAGTGAGCAGAGTGTGCCACATGGATTTGGTACCCAGAAAGACACACTTCCTGTTATCATAAGTGAGCAACATGTGGCAGACATGGCAAGTGTGACAACATAACATACATTCTGTTTGATACAGGTAACATGTAATGTTATGTTAAGTAGGCATCTAGTAAGAAAAATCAATCCTTACCAGCTTCCCCACCTATGTACAGTCATAGTGAGGTCAATGAAGTGGTATTGTGTGATTGAAACACTTACATCTTTCTGGTGATGAGGCAAATACCCCTTTCAACTTTGATTTACAAATAATGATTCATTGTACTCACATTCTAGAGGCAGTGATATTCAATCAATTGCTACCATGGAAATGTTATCAGGTTACATACCTCCTATTCTCGAAGAAGCAACTGATCTCAGTGTTTCTTTGTCTCAAATTATTTTCCTCCTTACCAGCTAGTGAAAATTGATTGAAATCAACTGAGCTCTTCCTTTGCTTAGCCTCAAACAATAAGAGCTTACAGTCTTCTCATAGGATATTATCAGGTTATATTTTTTTAACTAAGAAAATGCACTCACATCCTTTATAGTAGCATATAGCAAGTTAGAGTCTATTAATAGACAACACCAACAAATTTCCACTTACTTCCTTTTAATTCCTGATCATGTCAGTTCAGTCAGGTACATGAAGTTGATACCACTACTCACATCCTTTCATTCCAAACAGAATATGTGTTAATTATTCAACCTTGGCCAGCATATCTGCAAGTCACTCACCTGTTTTTCAAATACAAAATGAAAAGTAAGCCATGTACATCACAGCCTGAAGGGCATGTAAGCCAACCCAAATATATGGGAACCACTTCAAAATCCCCCACAGAAAATTTACATCAAGTTCAAAGGAGCCAACTCCTCCCTGTTTTGCAAGAGCTGTGAATTATTCAGTCTCAGTACTCTGATATTACCATGTACTAGCACCAAAAACATACCCTTGGCAGCTTCTGTAATCACTCCACTACTCATTCAACATTAACATCAAAATGATGCTACTTGAAGATGATAAAGACCAATGCTTGCCTTTCCACAGCTGCCTTTATGCAAAGCTTGACATTACTATGCTGCACAGAGACCAACAATAATTTCAGAGCATCATCATCCAGGGAGGTGAATGTTCTCTCCATGAGGTCAGATATACCCTTGTGGGAGTTGGTGTTCTGCATGTCTGCAAAAGCATATATCATCAATATGGTATCAAGGGACGATAGTGCAGATCATACTTCTCAAGCAAACCACACCTTTTGGGGGGTGAGGTTGATTTTGGATAAGAGGCAGGTGTGTTGTCTTGAACAGCTCTTCAGCATGGCCAGGTGCACCCTGCTTTGCCTCATTGAATGAGAGGCCACCTTGTTCAAGGATCTTGAAAGCAGCAGAATCAAGTGCATCAAACTTTGTGAACACAGCAATAACAGGAACTTTTGAGGGGGATGCATTCAGTATCCAGATGTATTAACAGAAACAAAAATCTAACCACTTGCCTCTGCCAGTATCAATCTTTCCGAAGAACTCTTGTTCTGCAGCTGTGATAAGTCTGTTCCCATCTGTGGGAAAACAATACCTGCGGAGAGACTGTAAATGTGAGCTACAAACAAATATGATGAGATGGCACAGCACCATATAGCATGCAGTTGCTCATCTAGATCATTACTGGCAGCTCGGGTTTGGATGAAGTCTCAAACGAGCTCCAACTCATCAGTGGCTCCAGACTCGAAGCCACGAGAATCATGGAAAACATATCCACGGTTGCTCGGAAAGATCAACGAATAGTCGATTTTATGCAAACCACGCTGAAGTATTTAGTATGTAAATACCACAGAAAAAGGGTGACCGTAGTGGCAAACGTACCATCGAAGAAGGTGAGGGAATCGCACTCGAATCCCTCCCAGTGATTTTATTGCGGATGAAATGAAAGGCTGTTCGAACCGACCCGATCTTGTCTTCAAGTTAGCAAGCAATCAGAGTACGCCACCCCTCGAATCACCCACCTTATGCCCCTTGCGATCGTAGATTTCAGGCTCATCATCGGTCCCACAGAGCGCTCGAAGGATCGTCGTTTTCCCTGCATTTGCTTTTCCGATTATGAGCACACGAAAGCGCGTGGGTCGTTTGGTTTCTGACTCCATGTTACGACACTGCGGTAAGTAGTGGGTCGAACGGTTGGTTTGTGAGCTGTGAGAAGGTCGCGAGATGGGAACTGATGGGAGTTGCAAACGAGGCGGTGAGTAAAGTCAGGTTCCTATCTGGGTAATGCGTTTCGGGCCCCGTCCATCTACATGTCGCTCTACTTATCGCAAATGACAATCCATCCTTCAATACCCACGAGAACTCTCGTTACAATCTATCATCTTGGTATCATCTTGGAGCTAGGCGCCTGCTGCTCGGTTCGATAAAGCGAGAATTAAGCCTTAGGGCTATATTCATCTCTCCGTCGTGGCAGATACTTGATAGATCTCTGATAGCTCACCTAGACAGGTCCATCTACCATCGTGCCGGGTAAGTGGCCTACGCTCACATGATCGATCCCCAAGCACGATTCAAGCCACAGCGGCTGGCGTAACGAGATAACATCAAGATAATACTAAGTATCACTTACGGGTGTGTGCAAGTGGCTAGAAACGTCTCAGTAAACAACTTCCGTATCTCTTGTGATATGACCTCTTCTCACGACGGCTGTAACGATGGTCTCCTTGTAGTCACCTGATAGCGGCGCTTTCTTCGGCCCTCGTCCAGCGGTGCAGTGGGAAAACTAGTCGTTCGGCGTACCATGAAAGCACTGGAGTCCCAGCCTACCACATCTCGGATTCGTGGGTCGTCGAGAAGAGCTGGATCATGCGCACGAAATACTTGCCAATCTTATTCATATCGCTAAACCAACTCCTTATCTACATTTATAGTTTCAATTATCGGATATCAACATCCGCATGTTTCTCGTACGTCCGAACATTAATATCGCCCTCCATTAGACTCTCGGTCATACAAGCATCACGGGTAACGAATTGGCTGACGAGCACGCTAAGAAAGCGATACCCAACTGCAGTTCAACATGCGCGCGGCGCTGACAAAAGCCTCCATAAAAATGCGCACGCGTCCGGCTAACATCGAGCGCCTACGAACGGCACGGCGCTCAAACTAGCCCTTGCGAGGCCATCGACCATACCGTCCTCAACCTATACCTCCATTATACATACGCTAAACTCCTCCGACGAGCGGTAAGCATCATAACGCAACTACACACGGGGCACATAGGGCTAAACTCCTTCCTATACCGCATAAACGCCGCTGAGCCCCTCTTTACGCTCACTGCAGAGCACCTGAAACCGTTGAGCAGCCCCACTGCTCCCGCTACAACGCACAGTGCACTCCGCACGCACCTCAAACGGCCCCTCAACTCCTACCATGTCCTACTCGCTGACAGCTGAGGCATACATGCGACAATTCAGTACACTCGTGGCACGAAACCAACTCAAACATCACTCTCCCAAGTAAGTCAAGACCCACTCTCGCCACCCTTGCCCACCGCAGATCCAATCCTAAACTTTATAAACAATCACTCTTCGCCTTTCATTATGTAGCACGAGTACTCTTGAAAATTTAGTGTCAAATCTTCTGGTATAATCACACAAGACCTACACCTCTTTCCGTCTTCGTCTCTTCACGTTCCTCACTTATTTTCACTCCTCTTTCTCTTATATTCCTTTTCTGCTCTTCTATACCTGTCTCCACGGCCCCTTCAGGTCAGGCTCTCCCGCCAAACCCCGGCAGGAAGGCCTTTGGATACGGACATACTCAACCACGCTTAATATATCTCTCACACTCATGTATTTACCTCGATCTGCGGTGGCGCACCATAGGCGCTCAAGCACCTCGAGCACCTTACACAATTGATTACCACTACTAATATCACTACTATCGGATACGAAGCCTTAAATTCTAAGAAGGGACTTTTCCGACTCGAGTGTCTATCACAAGAAGTATGTAATCCCGTTTCCGAAAAGACAGATTCATTTATATCTTCTTCCAGCCCGACACTGCCATCCCAGTCATGTCCCTTTGTATCGTATCGTATCGCTCATTTCATACCTCTCCATTGCCCGCCCACCCCTACATACTCTATGATTCCCGCCAACAGGAGTTTCAACAAAGGATAGATGATAACTACATGCGAGCCCACCAGTCATAACCGCAACATAACCGTGCCTATAGCGAGCCCACGTGATATCCACTTTACCTATGAGATGCGCCCTTGCGCTCCTTATCGCCAATTTTCCCCCCTCCCTGGACACTCAGAGTCATCGATATGATCATAGCCGTTCGTTCCTAGTATCACCAACAAAAGGAATCATCAGCGCATAATTGAGAGCATCGTGGAACGTGATATAAACCTGGCACTTAAAATCGTCGACGCGGCCGGCGCTGATATTTGGGCCTGCCTTCGCCAGCGCGCGGAGTGCTTCACGTTAAGCGAGGGATGATGCTATGATGCCAATATTGGGCCCAGCTGCATCCAAGAAAGACGTGAATTATTCAATAAAAAGAATCTCATACCTAGCTTCCGGCCTCGCGGTTAGGTTATATATATCTCGACTACTGCGATCTCCTCTAAATTTGAATTTACGTAGGGCGAAGCGTCCTTTAGGAAAAGGGAATCGAAAACATAGGCAAGTCGTGAAATATGTCGTCTGGGACTTTAGCGGGCAAACGCGATGGTTCGACAAGGTAAGAGAATCGATCTTTATTGCCAAGAATGCTGGACTTGATGAGTCTGCGTGCAATCTCGTCCATAGCCGGGTTGGTAGGTGCGCAAGAGATGGCATAGGCGTTGAGATCGTGTATTTTGGGCGTCTGCAGAATTGCCTCAATGATTGTCGCTGTTTTACCGGCCCCAGTGCTAGTGCAAATAAGCCAACCTTTCGATATGGAAAACAAGTGGCGGACGGAGGAAGAACCTTACGTACACTCCGGATATTATAGGCGGAGCATCTCCCAGTGATTGTGACATTATCGAACGAATCGCTTGGAGTTGGAGGTCATTTCCGACAACTTTGAAGTTGTACAGCTGGAGCTCTGCATCGGAATGTTCGGAATACAGACAGAATCAGCAGTAGTTGGGAATAGCACACGACCAAGTAGCGCCGTGGATCCACTGAAAGGTCGCAGGAGACAGAGGGAACTTGACATTGTAGACTTGCTTGGGCAGGTCGGGAAATGAGTTGTCGAATCCTGTGCACAAAGCCAATATATGCTTGTTCATTCGGAGAGGTGACTATGACGCGGTCACCAGGTACAGCGAGCGTTGTGATGGAGATTCCATTAGCAAGGGATAATCTGGAACGAGCGAGAAAAATGTTTACTCTTTTCCAGGAGTTTCGGGAGCTCTAAGACTAGAGGGAATTATTGTTCAAGGAATCTCTCTTTCTCTAAGAAATCACTCGTACATGTGACAACCATCACGCTGCTATCGAAGGGGAACACCAGCAGGATCATATTTTTTACGTTGCCCTGTTGTAATCTATGTTGCAAGGTATCAATGCTGATTTTGGGCTCACTGTAAATGGTAGTCCTTGAGATTGGGACGCGTATGCCAGTATTCGGCGTAGGTAGCTGGAGGCAATGTTTGTGAACTAGATTGTCGCCGCACGGGTTCCAAGCCTCCCGTTTCTAGTGATGCGAGTCGGGCATTACGATGTCCTTGCATTCTAGAAGAATCCGATACGATTTTGGCGAAATTAAGCATACCCGGGTGATCTTTTGGATAGACCTTAAGATGACATTCAACGTCGAAGCTACAATAGTGTATAGCACAGTGAGATGAGCCGGAATTAATAGCGAGAAACTGGTGCTCTCCCGATACTGCGAGTAACGACTGTTGCATACGTGAGGGACAAGGAGCGATTTCCTGTCATATATACCATCAAGCGGCAAGTATGGCTTGGGATTGGAGCTCCTCTAAAGTGCTTACACCGAGGATCCCAAACTCGGCCCCACTCCCTGCGTGCGAGACCTCGACACCCCATCGCTCCTTTGCATGAAGCGCAATCTTCTGATGGTGAGGGTGTTCGGGATGGGGGCCCAGTCCTTTTAGAAAATCGGTATTCGACACACCTCACAGTATCGATGGCTAGGCGGTATATGTTTGGAGCGACGATCTCGCCGTTCATCAGGCACCTTATTGCGGGAATAGCTAGACAGACGGATCCCCTTCCCAAAGTGCAAATAATTGCATACCAAGCAGATTGCAATAAAGTGCGCCGGACGAGCGAGGATTTTGGGACCGGAAGCCCGTTGCGCTGCTCGGCCTGTTCTACGCGTGTCTTGGATTTTTCCGGAGAGAAGAAGGGTTATTTGCAGACACGACAGTGGAAGCCCATGGGGCCGTATTCGTCAGATAAGCCGGGAAGCAGGCGGGTATCATCATCCAGTTGTTAAGAACAAGCCAGCTAGCAGCGGGCCTTGGGCATAGCAGCAAGAAGTAGCTGGCAACAGCGAGTGTGCGCGCAGATCGCGGGTGCTCGCGCGTGGAGCCTCGTACTTGGTCACAGTGGCAGTGCAGACAGATCTGCCCGTTGCAAAGACCTCGTCGTACAAGTATATACAACACTGGTAAGTACTGGTACTAGTATACGTACCGGTAAGCTTTCGCGGCAGACTCGCTAGCGCTATCGTGGGCATATCATGGAATTACAGGAGCCGTAACCATCTTCATATTAGAGATCGATTCCACTCAATCAACGTTCGTCAACTGCTAATTTCCGAATATCCGTTCAACGATATCAAAACGAGAGTTGCGAAGTAGAAGAAATTTGGGCCAATTCTATTTTGCGGCATGAGATACGCAGTCCTCGTATGCGGTAGCACCCCCCAACTCCTCGTCTAAGAGTATTCTCTTGAACTCTAACATCGTTCGTTTATTCACTAGGCCCAGCCGGCTCGGGCAAATCGACATTCTGCAAATCCATCCTCACCCACCTTGAGACCCAGCGCCGACAGGCCCATCTGTTCAATCTCGATCCCGCTGCGGATCCCGCCTCGTTCGAGTACGAGCCTTCAATTGACATTAAAGATCTCATCAGTCTCGAGGATGTCATGACCGAGCTTGGGTTTGGGCCGAATGGGGGGCTGTTGCATTGTTTCGAGTAGGTGCAGCCACTCTCTCGAGCCCTTTATCTACTATGACAGAAAAGGGGCTAATTGAACGATCTTAGATATTTACTGCAGAATATGGACTGGCTTGAGGAGGAGATCGGAGAGTATGATAGTGATTATTTGCTTATCGACTGTCCAGGTGTGCAGCTCTCGAAGTTTTCCTGCGGCCCTCGCTTATCATTGCCATTTGACTTCCAGGTCAAATAGAATTGTACACTCACCATGCCCTGCTCCCCACCATCGTCTCGCGACTCAATCAATTGGGCATGCGAACGTGCGGTGTATACCTGCTAGAGTCGCAGTTTATGGAAGACCGCTACAAATACTTCAGGTAAGCGCGCTCACTTTCCTTCACTTTTGATGCGACTCATCGGACTCCGAACGGCGACTCGATAGTGGAGTATTATCTGCGATGTCGTCAATGGTTAATTTCGAGATACCATGGATCAACGTTATGTCCAAGATGGATCTTGTTACGCCAACAGCAAAAGACTCCGATGAAGCCGACGGTGCACGCGCGCGTAATGGACCACGGGGACGGAGAGATATCGCCAGGTCTGTCTGCTCCATCAACTTCTCCCTATGTTTCGTGTGACTTATGTGGATCAATAATAGATATCTTGACCCGGATCCTCATCTCCTGCTCTCCGCTGCGCCTACTGGTGTACATTCTAATCCAAAATTCCACGCTCTGAACCAGGCAATTGTCCATCTTGTGAGTCCACTCTGGCCATTCCTTGCGAGATTTATCAGGCGGTTGACCTGGTGCTGGTGCTGGTGTAGATCGAGGACCACCCTTTGGTGTCGTTCCTGCCACTTGACCTAACCTCTACAGACTCGATCGAGACAGTATTGAGTCATATCGACTACACACTGCAGTACGGAGAGGACGAAGAACCAAAAGAGGTACGAATGCTGTAGCGCTGTTGGAATCACCTCCGGCTAAAACCTCTTCGCCTTCATAGCCTAAAGACCTCGATGAAGGAGATTTCGCAGATATGGAATAGAGGTTGGAAGTCCTAGGTCTATATTTATGGGCGTGTCGGGAGGTTGCTGGGGGCTGATGAATGGGCGCGAATCCGACTGTGCGCGTGCTCTGTGTGGAAGTGCGCCGTATCCGTGCCATAGCTTTGCAATAAAATAAATAAAACCCCATTTCTTTGTACTATCTGTGCAACTTCAAGTCGAAGTGCCCAGTGCCGAGCTTGACCAGTCTCTCATGCACACCGGTGGTGAAACGGTATCATGCTTGCCTTCCATTCCGAGAGCAAGCGGCACGGGTTCGACTCCCGTCCGGTGTATTTATTTTGCGTTCCATTAGCTTGAGGTTCCTTTTTCTCAAGCAGGGCTGCGAAGACTCTCTTCACACATCGGAGCAGTACTTTCCCCACACTCGGATTTACACGGAGCTCGGAGCCCGATTTGTCGAATTATCGGATGCAAACCGTTGGGACTCTTGGACTCAACGCCAGACAACGCGGTGTATCTACTTTTGCGTTTACCTAACGACACTTCGGCGCGTGAGCATTCTCTTAGTCTCTCGTTAACGTGTAAGTAAAATCCAGATTTTTCTCGCCCTGAGGGCTATCCATTAGACAAGCCGACCGGGCCTCTGAATGATATTCTAGATGCCAATATGTCTTTACCCCGAACTCGAATGTCCCGGCACAAACCCTCATCTCCATCTGTCACGCTGGAAAAGGGCGAGGCTCTCTTATATCAACCAAACCAACTGCGACGCCCGGCTAATATTCGAAATATTCGAAATATCCGAGCCTCACCGTCGATGTCAAAAGGATATGGGCTGCAGCTTCCACGACGCAGAACACTATCTGTCATCCTCTTCCTGCTCCTCGTATTTCTCATTTTCGGCATTTTCTTTCTACTTCGGGGGACGCGATTGAGGTGGGACAACTCTCAAACTCAAAAGGATTTGCTACGACCGACTACTCATGCGCCGACTCCCGAAGAAGTGTACATCCGGTTTCGATCACCCCGCCCACCCGACGTCGACCAGCGTCTCAATGGTGACAATTATGACAGTAAATCCGATGACGCTTTGCTCTCGGACGCTCTCTCTCCTCCCCTTCCTGTAAACGACACGACAAAGACACGAAAATATCTAGCCTATCTCCCGCACAGCGGCTTCCATAACCAACGCATCGCTTTTGAGAACGCGCTTGTGCTCGCGCGCGCGCTGGATCGGACGTTGCTCGTTCCTCCCGTACGCCTCGGTGTGCCTCTGAGTTATTTCGGGTTTGAGAAGCTGGAGCGCGCGCTGGTTTTGGGGAATGATCGGAGTGGGCTCGAGCACTGTGCGAGGGTGCCGCTCGGTGTGGTGCGTCCTGTGGAGTGCGTGGGGTACGATGAGTTTACTTTGGTCTCTTGGGCGTGGATCGTGGATTATGAGGGTCTCCGGGCGCAGCAAGATCTCGTAGAACGATGGGATATGTCAAGCGAGTGGTTGGAGGAAACGCTGGGGATAAAAGAGGGAGATGTCAAGGTCTTTGAGGACTCTCAGCCGTATCAATGGAGGATCTACGACTCGCTCGATGACACGCAGCCTCTCAAGTCAAACTACGCCGAGCGTCTGGATCTGTGTACACTCAAAGCTCTTTCAGATTATCGCCTGATTCAGTTTGGGACTCTGTTCGGGACCACTCGACTCCGCCTTGTGATACCGGAGAATGTTGCCGCCCGTAAGCAGGTGCGGGAGCGCATGGTTTTCAAGATGGATGCTCTACTTCATATCGCTGATGCAATCCGAGACGGATTGGGCGGGCCTGATGGGTGGGGCTATGTAGGCGTGCACTTGAGACTGGGCGATGGACTGTTCAGGCGCAACTCCACGGAAAATTTGCGGCTTGTATGGTGGAAGTTGGCGACACAGGCTTTGGGAATCAACGCAACTGCGGCTGCTGCGGTCGAAGCTCGGGCAATGGGATGGGAAAGCGATGGAGAGACATATCTACCACCCGCGATCGTGCCCGATAAGATGGCACTTCGCACGCCTCATCCACCACCACCACCGCCGCCTCTAAACGCCACAGCTTCGCATACCGTCTGTCGAGGAGCGCTGCATACCTCGAGCCACCTTCTACCTCTCAACACGCCGATTTTCATCGCAACGGACGTACCCGCGCCTCGCTCACACCCAGATCTCCAGCTTTTCGTATCTACATTCCCTTGCACGTTTTTCCTATCTGATTTCGACGCACGCATCCGGGCTCTATTCGCCCTCCGCAATGCCGACGATGGTGTTGCCCTCGGACCGTTCCTGCTCCCATTTTTGGACGCAATGGTTGCTGCCAAGGGCAGAGAAACCCTGGGCACTCCGCACAGCACGTTTTCGCGATTCACCGTGGATGTGCTGTCGCGCGTGTATCACGGCTGGGATATTGTACAACGAGGCTAGAAATTGCTCCTGTTATTTATGGATTTTTTGCTGCGGCGAGCAGCGCAAACGCGCAGTTGCTGTTTCGATATGATGAAACCAGTACCGCCAGGGAAACATTTGTGTTGATCGTAGTGGCTGTGTTGATTGTTTGGCTCCAGTTGTGGGTGAAAGGCGATGAGCTGAAAAGGGACGTCCAAGTTCAGGTTGCCCACACTAGCCTCCTTACCCGACTTTCATCCACTCTTCGTCGCCGTCCTCGTCAACGTCCACGACAGAGGCCAAGAGATGGCCACCACACCCAGAGAGATTGGAACACTCATCGTGGTCGTCGACAAAGCGGTAAACGCGCTTCCCCAGCTTCTCGATTGAGCGTGTCGGTTCAGGAGACTCATGTTCCAACCTCTGTTCGGCAACTTTTTCAGAAAAACCTGCCCAACAAACGCCACATAGGAAAGCAAGATCCTTACTGCTCTCTCAAGTTCAATGCCGAGATCAAGCGCACCAAGGCGGTCAAGCGCGGTGGGCAGCATCCAGTATGGGACGAAGAGCTGCGATTTGCGCTGTTTGAAGATCTGGAAGAGGAGCTGAAGAAGGGCACGGATGCTCCACCCCCTGTGCCACCCAAGGCAGGAAGCAACGTGAAGTCGGTCAAGGGCGGCAAGAGCATGACGCTGAAATGCTATGCTGACGATCCGAGGGAGCCTGATCTCATCGGAGAGGTTATGGTGGATCTCACTGAGGTGCTAACTACGGGAGAGACAGATGGTGCTTCTTCACATCAATTAGTAGCATGTTGCTTGATACTAACGCTTTTGCTTCAGAGTGGTACATTCTACTGAACAAAGACAAGAAGTATTGTGGCGAGGTTTATCTGGAGCTGACCTTCTGGTCTGCGGTGCGTACTTTGAGACTTCCTTTCATAGGTCATTGGTCTCTTACCAGAAGTCTTATTACAGCAACAACCACCACCAAAATCCAAACCTGTACACGGAACCAATACCATCAAGAACTATGGCGGTCCGGGTTCGTTCAGGCCTTCGGGTGATTTGATACCGCCTGCGCAACTCCCTTCCTCTCTACGTCCCGCCGCATCCGCCTCCCTTACGGCTATCGAGCATAACCGACGTCAGAGCACCGGCCCCAAAGACTCCGTGCCCGACTCTCTCCGACCTTCGAGTTCGCTAGCCAACCTTGATCTATACATCCCGCCGTACGACAAGCGATCGCATAGTGCGGAATCTGCCACTCCACAAAATCGATATGATGAGTTTGGGGTTGATAGTAGGAGAAGAGAAAGCTTTCCTGTTGGTCTAGTCATATCTAACTAATCCTCGCGCCGACACTAATAATTGGATTCATTTCTAGCCCGTTAACGGCATAGGGCAAGCCCCTGCCTCTGTGACATCGAATTCGAGCTATGGGCAAAGTCGGCCGCTGCCGCCTCCCAGTCATCAGAACTCGTTATCAGGAGGTGCACAGCTGCCACCGAGCTTGCAGCCAGGAACCGGTGGTCAGAGCGGAAATTCTGGTTTCCAACCCGTACCGCCTCAGCACTCGTCTTCAATGCCAACCGGATTTGCCCCACCTCGGCCATCGAGTGCCACGTCTGTACCACCTTCCGGTTTTTATCCACCGCCCAGAGCGGAATCCGGAAGCTGGAACGAGCCTTCACCTATCCAATCGGGGTTTGTTCCCCCGCAAACCACTCCAACCCCCCTTCCTCCGGCAGGCTTTATCCCATCATCGTCCTTTCATCAACCTCCCCAGTCATCCTACCCATCGCAATTCCAATACCAACCTTATCCGCCGCCACCAGCATCTGCCCCTCCTATCCAACCAGTATACAACTCAGCACCTCTCCCGAACCCACCGCAGCAATACTATAATGTGCAACAGCCTATTCCTCAGTCCTCATTTTATGGTTCGGTGCCGCCGCCCCCGTCGACGCAAGGTCGTCCCCTCCCAGACCCCCACTCTTATGGCTACCAGAATCAGAATCCCAACCCACAACAGGGATCTTATGCGCCTCCCTCCATTTCTAGCAGCGCATCGACAATTTCCTTCCCGTCCGCGGCATCGTACCACAACCCCCCCGCGCCCCCGCCTCCACCTCCGCTTCAGCCTCAGCCCAATCATGGAGGCAGGTCTTCGTCCTTGCCACCGGTCCCGGGTGGCTTCCCACAAGGGCCTTCACCTCCACAGCTTCCACAGCAATACAACCAGCCTCAGCAATCGTTTCAAGCCCCTCCGCCACCTCCGCCGATCCCGAATCCTGTCCCGCCTCCCCCGCCGCTACACGGACACTCGTCGTACCCACCCCCACCTCCCCCTCTCCCTCATACTCCACCTCACGGCACGACGTATCCTGGCCCTCCGCCCCCACTACCTTCTTCTCGTCCGCCTCTACCTGTCCCACCTCCGCCACCATTGGGCTTCTCATCGGGTTTCCAGCAGAGGCCGCAACAGCCGCAGCAGCAGCAGCAATGGAGCGGCTATTGATCTGATTGTATAGCAGACGTGGAGTTTTGATTAGATTCCTAAGTGAATATACCGACCCATTGGACAATCCTTTCTCTTGCTTTCTTTTTTCCTTACCCATAACACGCGACTGAAGAGCCGAGTTATGCTGTCGTTCTAATCTGTTCTGACCGAAAGCTCTTCTTTGTCTCGTTTTGTGCAAACGAAGACATGTCTTTTTCCTCTTCACGACTTTTCCCCAGTAGTTCTAGACAGTCCATACCCGTCTTTAACTCTAACTGTTAAACAATGCAACACGCCGCCAGTTCTACCATTGCCAACACCAAGGGATTTGCGCTAGACTTTGGTGGTGGTGAATCAACAACGCCGGATGCAAAATTTACTGCGAATTCTTGGAAGTTCGAGCTCGCCACTGGCGTTGTCCTCGCCGTTGAACCCCCCACCGTGCACACGCGGCAAAGCCTCGAGTTGCAGTCATGGCCAAGAGAGTCGCCGAGAACCAAATCACAAAAGACGATGATGACGACGATATCGAGGTCGGTCTCTCCGTTTACTTGCTCACGCTGTGCCTTTCGGGTGGTGTAGTCTTGGAGGAGAGCTGACACGCTCATTATCCATGGTCGCGTCCAATGTGAACCCTGTGATTTTTGCGCGGCAGGAGGTTGGCTCTGGGTCGTTTAGGATGGCAGACGAGAAGGTCATCGCGACTAGACAGTAAGTCTGCTGCCTGTCTTTCCTGGGGGTAGATGCTAAAGCCGGTGTATTTATTGTGGTAGATTGAAGGGCTTGCCAAAGCGTCGTGGACTCGGAGCACCCAGCGACTCGCCTCAGGCGGCAGCTCCAGGGGTATGTCGCCCCCACGTTAAGCTTTGACTGCACACTGTTTGCTGACGATTCTCTCCTGCTAGCCGTCTGTTAAGAAGCCTGGGTTTGCTGGTTTCGGAGGGTTTGGCGCGTCATCGTCCTTCAGTTTCTCGGCACCTGCGCCTTCTTCTGCGGTCCCTTCGTCTCTGTCGTCTTCCACCTCCTCCACCTCTGCCAGCTCAGGCAAACCCACATCCTCGGCATTATTCCCATCGTCGAGCAGCCCGTTTGGAGGCTCTGCTACCCCAGCTGCTGCTCCGCCAAAGCAGACTGCCCCTACCCCACAATCACAAGCCGAAGACACGAAGGCGTTGGAATACTACAAGTCGCTGCGTGGACTGAATACCTCCCTTGTCGCGCTTATACAGAACGCTACTGAGCAGGACGCTTTCGCCGACCTCGGTAAAATTTTGAACGGTGCCCTCGACAGTTATAATAAGCATCGTACAAAAATACAAACCGACTTTGATGGCAAGAAGGAAGCGGCGCCTATTGCGCCTGCGTCTATACCCCCTGCTGCTTCTGTCTCAGCACCCCCTTCTGCTCCTTCCGTCCCCTCATTCCCTACATTTGCACCTCCTACGGGCGGCTTCGCATTTGGAGGTCAAATTGTGTCCGCACCAGCGCCAACCACTACGACCTCGACCTTGACTCTTCCGCCCTTCGTCCCACCAGGTGCTTCCACTGGCACGATAGTGACTTCAAAGTCAGATAAAGAGGCAGGGAGGCCCAAGTCCACTGCGGAAGCTCCTAAATTTTCGTTTAGCCTCTTCGGTCAGCCGTCTTCGGCACCACCTGTGACGCCCACCGAGACAGCGCCCTCCTCCCCGCTCGTGCCCCCTCCCACCCCCCACAAGCCTGGCCCTAGCTCGTCAACACTCCCCTTTTCACTCACACCCTCGGTTACAACACCAACAGAGTCCTCGGAAACCCCTGATAATGCTGGGGCCAAGCCAGCACTCTCATTTGGTCAGCTTAAGAACCCCTTCACGTCCGTGCCTCCCAGCTCCACGCCTACTCCTTCACCGTTTGGAAACCCGACCGGTGCAAGCACCACGTCGTCATCGCTTTTTGGCTCGAGTAGCACGACTTCGCCATTTGGTTTCAGTAGCGCACCCTCAGCAGGAGCGTCTCCCTTTGGCATGCCACCGGCGAATAAAGATAACGCGACAACGACGCCGAACAGAGCCTCGTTTTCCTTCAGCAAACCAAGTGCAGCCCCGATCGGATTTGGATCTGCCTTTGGGACCACGGGGTTTGCGAAGACATCGCCGGGGAGCTTAGGGAATCCCGTGGGGTTCTCTTTTGGCAGTCCCCCGAAAGACACCTCAGCCACCCCAGCAGCCACCGCCACCAGTTCGTTCCCCCAGCCGTCGTTTTTTTCCCAACCAAGCACGTCGAGTAACGACGCTTCGGCTGGAGAAGCTCGGGAGGGCTCGCCCGAGCCCGGGGTACGCGGGGATGCCGAGGGGGAAGGGGAGGAAGATGAAGAAGTCGTGCACAGTGTCAAGTGCAAAGTACATAAACTTACGACCAAGCGTGATGGGGAAAAGGAGTGGTCCGACATGGGTGTCGGCTACCTCAAAGTCAAAAAGAACAAGCTAACCGGTAAATATCGACTACTGTGCCGGAGCGAAGCCTCGGCACGCGTCACTATCGTATGTAATGTCTTTTCTTTGATTCCGTTCAGGAGCTTACTCCTTCCCCTCAGAACTTCGCCCTTTTCTCGACGTTCAGCTCCTCTATCGATAAAAAGACTCTCGTCTTCCTTGGGTTCGAGGGCACCGAGCCCACTCCGTTCAGATGTCGTACCTCTACCCTTGACCAGGTCCAGGGGATGAAGCAGAAGATAGACGAGGTCATAGCCTCTCTGTAATATGGTGCGTTGTGGGCGGCACTCTTTGTCTATCTCTAGCACGTTCTACGTCTATCAGGTGATATGTACACATTCCTCGCATCTTCTTTCGTGCATGATATGCCACACCACTCCCTGCTTTTCCGCAGTCTGCATTGTTGGGTTTCGCTGCGGCCCTTTGACATCCTTGAACCTCCGGGTAAAAGCCACTGAACTAAAACTCAAGTGCTATTTGGTGAAGATGATGATACGGTGCCCCTTTGGAATGCACTGGTCTCCGATCTTGATTTCGATTTCTAGACCGGGTACATGTACATTCCTATTGTGGTGGAGTGGGCCACGATCGTGATGGCCACACTCGTGCAATCGTCTGATTGTCTTAGCTGGCTGTACTCATTTTCTGGGGCCGGCGTGATATGTATATGGTCTCTATCGCTCAAACGGAGAGCTCATCTCGCGACAATCCCCTTCCGATTAAGTCATCCCTTGGATAGAGTTTTCTCTATTGACCTGCGAAGCAGGATATCTGCTTCTTTCGTTGAGCTTACTTTGACGATTATCTCCTTTCAGGCCTAAAATTAATTTTGACAATTACCGTATTGACGGGAACCCCTACACCTTGTTCATTTCCGTTTGGGTAGCCAGCGTTTGAACAGTCCTCAATTAAACCTGTTATCCGGGATTTAGATGGGGATTAAGGTGCGCTGCGGGGAGAGCCGTCCCTTCACATGTACGTACCTCTGCCCTACATCGTGTCCGTAGGTCCAGAGCGTTGACCGCCACCGCCCATGATTTGACACCTCCGAGGAGGGGCGTGGCGGAGTTGGTCAGGAAACACTACCGCTATTCGGCCTCGTGAATTCAAAGCCGCCCTTCAACATTCGGGCGCTATGGTTTACAGCCACTCCTGTGTCAAACGCCCCTCTGCTCTATACCGATCTTGACGATAGTCTCTTTCTTGCAAGGCTGATGTGACTTTATGAATGCTTAGAATCCAAAATCCACGAGGCAATCGAATGAGCTCACAAGGAGGGTCTAAGGATCATCGGATCATGCTACTCTCGGCGCGAAGGCGGAGTGTCGCTGGGGGATATCTACCGATTGGTCTTTCCCTCCTTGCGTAAATTTCTCCTCCACTTGACTCCAACATGGGCGCCACCGCGAGTCGTCACCAATACGAGGAACATTTCCCGAGTCTCAACCAGCTTTCAAACTTGCGCGGCAAGGTCGCGCTGGTTACTGAGGGCGACACTGGAATAGGCTACGAGATATGCAAGGTAATATCAAAAACACCCGAGGGGTCGCTGGTCAAAGAAATCCTCCATCGCGCCCAGTACTAACGACTTCAAAACCAGATGCTGTTGCTCAATAACGTCAAGGTTTATATTGCTTCTAATTCCAAGGAGAGGGCAGAAGCATCCATTGCCCAGCTCATGGTAGAAACGAGAAATGTTAGCGTGCATTTTTTGCCTCTGGACCTGGCAAGTCTCGTCTCGATTAGGGGCGCAGTCGATATAATCAGAAAGTTGGTACTTCTTACCCTTGCGCTCGCTTCTGCCATCTGACTTCTATCCAGACGAGAGACCGAACTTCACCTATTGTTTAACAACGCGTGAGCGCAGACTGCTGAAAATGCGCCCTTCGTCATGGCTTACACGTTCCCATCTCGTGGTAGCGGCGAGGCGCTTCCTCAAGCCAAGGCTGTGACAGCGGACGGTTATGACCTCGTATTCGGAACTAATTGCCTCGGTCATTATTTCCTCACGATGCTTCTGCTGCCACTTCTTCTGCAAAAGCCGGGCGGAACGCGGGTAATAAACATATCCTCTGAAATGCACCGATGGGCCCCGGAAGTCGTGCCCATCGGTCACACAGGAGATGCATCTGCGATCGTCTGGAACAAATTCAAGTGCGTGGCAGGGAGGGAGCAGATCTGCGAGACGATGCGATGTGCCTACAGCAAACTCGTGCGCGAGCTTATCTTTGACCCTTCTCATCTTAAATTCGTCTGATGGATCTGCTTGTCCCATATTAGGGACTACTCATGTTGACTACGGAACTCTCCAAGAGATTTGGCGGCGACGGATTGATCTCGGTAGCCACGGCCCCAGGTGTGCAAGGATCGTCTCGCCAATCCACTCAACGCCCCTCATGCATATCCTCTCGCTCTTCGTACATCCCAGGGATACTTGGAACGGAATCTTATCCGCACGAGTCTAGGCGCTCTGTTTCTACAACCGTGAGTCCCCACCGAATCTTTGACCAGGCCATTTGATCTGAAGCAAGCGCATCAGATCCATCCTGCGAATTCGACTGCTATGGCTGCTATCACATCCCTCTACGCTGCCACAGTTCAAGCAACGTATGGTTTGAACGGGGCGTACTTCCTTCCGGGAGCCAAGCTTGGCGTGCCTAGGAACGATGCTATCGACATCCAAAATTGCGATGAACTGTGGAACTGGGTCTTCGAGCAGGTTAAGGGATACTATTACTAGCCCCCTCGAAAACATGTTCACTCCTAGCATTGTCTTTCATATTCTGTGTCGTTGTTTCCTTTTGGCATAATCCTACCTGAGACGTCTCGATGACCCGTAGGGGCCGGTCTACGTCGCGAACTCCAAGCCACATAAGTGTCCTTTTAGCCACCTCTCTCTTTGGTCAGATCATCACTCAGGAAAGTTTCGGTATAGGTACCGGGCTTCAGATAACGCGGCGGAAAGGCCGGATATCATATGCCAATTGCAAAGGCTTCCTAGCCGATCAAATTGCCGGTCGAGCAAAGTCTGTCGGAGTATCTGTCAGACCTGTCTTGGTACTTGGGACCTTAACGCGGGGAGCAATTTCATGTGGCATTTTGACCGTGGGCTGCATGCCCACCGGGATACCGGAGAGAGGGAAAGATCGGCACCGAAGAAATGAGCTATCAGATGTTGAGCAAGGGCGGGGGCGAACTTGTTTTGGCGACCCAGTCGAGTTGGCCCACCGAATGTCCGCTGCTGCCACCCAGAGTCCCAGTTCAGTGCGCAGCCATAGCCACTATCCGAATGCGACTGTGAATCGCACAAAAGGGGCACGCGTAGGAATTCATGCGTATAAGGCGGGGTGAAAAATGCTTCCAGCTGTCCGGCTGTCGACAGACCTACTCGCAAGCTGACATTGAGGTCGGTGACGCACTCGCTTCCGCAGCTATGCGCTATCATGGGGAATGTCGAGCAGAGGGCAAGCGCCTTGACCGTTCATGTGAACAATCACGATCCAGAACCTTGTGACATGGTCCTCGAGTACCCTGAGCATCCAGAGAGGTAAAAGTCACATGAACAGCCTTCCCCTCTTTGCGCAGAGAGCGCGGAGAGAAGGCTGTTCGATATTTTTGTTACGCCCTCGGAAGAATATGCCCGAATGCGATTATGTTTTGAGTGGTGGTGAGTAATTCGAGGGGTATAGATGTTGCTATTAGAAGGATGCATAAAGTCGGGCATTGGACTCCGCGCTGGATAGACAAGAAAGTCAATATACAGCTGCCACTACATATATATCGAAAGCATGGGCTTGGCCTTTATATCGGCCTAGTATACGCGTGCTTGCTTAGCTGTGCCAGAGCCCCGTCAAAAGAATCCTAACCTAGCTCTTCATTGGCTGCTGCCAGAGGACACGTCTGTGATCGATTTTGACTACGGCGTTTGTCTGGCAGTCAAGCCAAGGGGGAATTTGCGCCATGCATAACCCCCTCTTGCGCTACCCCGGCAAGTCTGTGCTCATTGTCGGCTCAGACATGGCCGAATACCGTCTGCTGCGTGCTGTCATCTGTGTGTCTTGCACACCAGCATAGGACGCACCAGCCTTGCGCGTCCCCACTTACCGTCAGGTCTGGTATAAGTGCGGAAACACCAGACTCGGGCATTTCGTGGCGGATGGCCAGGCGCTCCTCTGACAAAGTTCGGGAATTGGTAGATGCTAGTAATGCATATTTCATGTAATACGACCTGGGCGTCGACCCAGGGCTCGTACGCAAGTGTACCCGTAAACATGCCTGTACACCCTTCTCGCACGGGCGCGGGTGCGGGTGAGCTGACAGTGGCATCAGCTTTCAAGATCTAGCCACGGGTGGGTCGCGCCATCCCATACTTACTCTAGTCCCGTACCTAATATCCACGATAGTGCAGCTGTGTACAAGACCATCGTGCCATGTGTAAAAGTTATCTGAGATGTACAGCGGTGCCTTGAGAGTTTGAGCGCCCTAACCAGGGTGATTTGGCGACGTATAATATCAACACTAAGACGGGGGCGAGACAAAAAAAACTACAACTTCTATCGCGGCACTGGCTATGTCAATCCAGAGCTGATGGATCGAAGCTACGCAGCATGTATTCGAGATTCACGGACGATAGGGACAAATTAAAAGAGAGCAATGGTTCAAAGTGTTCAAAGTGCTCAAAGTGTTCATCGTCCGCGCGAACACGGACTACGCACTGAACAGCAGCGTAAGGAAAAGATCGCGAAGTTTCTCAAAATTGGGCGTTCCTGTGCCAACGCGAAAAGCAGATTGTCAGAACCTGAGAGAAAAGCAAAAGCAGAGACGAACCTAAGCCGGTGACAGGATCCCAGCCAGGCACAGCAGTGAAGCCGGGAGTGCCGCACCCTTGATTTCCTCCCATCGTAATGTCATTCAGCGCCCAAGCGTTCTTATACTACAAGGATATAATAACAATGTGAATTTGCATCGTAGAGTACGCAATCTGAAAAGGAGGGTGGGGTGGCGCTTACAAGGACAGGATTGATGAAGCCTATTGGCCTCAAACCCAGAGCAAGGCGGGCATCGTTGATTAGCGTAAAGATAGATCCGGCAACAGGGGAGGAAGCAGATGTCCCGTAGACCAATGAAAAGTTGCCATCAATCGCGGTGACGTAGTTGGCGCTAGCAAAGCAAAGCAAAGCAGAGATTGAGAACTATTTCGGTAAAGGAAGATGAGGTGGGGTACATACCCATTCGCAGAGATGTCAGGGAAGCCCCTCGTCATCTGGCTATTGTTGTACTGTTTGGCGGTATACGGGGGGTTGTAGTCTTTGAAGTACTTCGCCACCGCCGTCTTCTGATATTCAGGCATGGGGAACACGTCAGAGAAGCCGCCGCCGCTGTAGATGAACTGTTCGCATGCTCCCTCGGGGTCGAAGACGGTGGAGTTGGGATTGATTTGTGTGGCTCCAACGCTGGTTACCCAAGGGCACGTCGATGGGAACGAAGGGGTGAACTATAATTGTTTAGCGCGAAGTCATCGGCATATGAGCGTTAGTATCAGGAACTCAGAGGTGCGGGAGCGAATCTACCCACCCTGGTCCCATTCGGGGAAAAGGCTCCTAAAAGTTCGGAGAGCAAGGGAAGCAGGTGAGGTGGAGCGGCGCGGGAGGGAAGAGGCCAGCTCTGAGACTCACCGGTCACGGGATCTATGCAGTACCCTCTGCGCCCAGCCACGCCATGGTCACCGCTGGAGTAAAAAACCGTCACGCCCTGCATCCCAAGCTTCATGTCTGGTTCAAAGAGAAAATGTCAAACCGGCTCTCCACAAAAGATCAAATAGTATCCGCGGTACGTACATTCGTTGCATTGCCTTTCTTCATACGCGGGGGTGGTCTCAGCCTCGTTCTTGGGAAGACAGGCGCTCGTTGAGGTCAGACAATATTAGGTAGCTATGCGGATGACTCACAATGCTGTACGAGATGGAGATGACATAGGTTGGTTTTGCAGTACCACAATCCTCGGGACCTTTGTAGCTTCCAGTCGCGTTCGAAGGGTCAGGGTAGATGCCGTCCAGGTTGGGATCATCTCCACCACAATATGAAGAGTCGATTCCGTCAAGGCTGTTTGCGGGATGTTGCGAGCAATGTAAGCGAGTGGTATACAAGTGAGTGAGTTAACCCAGGCTCACAAATTATTAAACGAAGCGCCCTCAACGAGGTCGCCGACTTGATAGAGAGTCACCGGTGCGGGGTGAACAAGGCCGATGGCGTATTGTAAATCTAGGTTACTCTCGACATTGAAATCGAATCCAGTTTGGTTATTTTGAACGACGCCTTCATAGAAAATCCACGTCAGCATGCCCAGCGTACCCGGTGCAAGCACACGAAAATGAGCTGTACCCACCCCCATCGAAAGAGACTAGCTTCGGTCTGTAGCCGATAGTACCGCGGGAAAAGTTCTTGAAAAAAAGATCGAGGTCGGAAGGGACATATGCTTGAGGAGTATATTCCACTATGCAGGAGATATAGAATTAGGAGGAATGTACCAATTTTTATATAAATATAACCGACCAATGCCATAGCTATTCTTATCTTTTACCACCGGTTCATAGTCAATCTTATACAGTGCTCTCAAGCAATCAAGAGTGGTTTGCTTGCTGCAATTTCTCAAGTCGGTAAAGATGCTCTCGACTGCCGCGCCTTGATGAGGTTGAACGGCCGAATGGCCAGGCTGGCCAATAAGAGCGGCCTTGGAAGCCCCAGAGTGAGCATTCTCATCGCGTTTGGAGAGCGGAACGTTGAAGTGTAGTGTAGGTGTGATGAAATCGACGTGGTGTTTGACGGTTGCGGGGACAGAGTAGGATTCACATGCGACATGAAGGGCACCAGTATCATGCTCGTAGATGTCGTATTCTGCGTGGACTGGAGGGGGGCATCAGCGTGTGCGGTATATTGGAACTGAAACGGGGAAAAGCAGTACTTACGAAGCTCCTCGAGTTCCGCAACGGTCATGTTCAATGTCACAGAGCCCTGTCCGTGATTATACTTGACACGGTGCGACGCAACACTGGCCTCCCGAAGCCAGCCCTTGACGGTTTCGACCGACTCCTTGCTGGGCGCAAAGAGGTCGGCCACCTGTTTGGCCGTGTAGTGCTTGCCGTAGTTGGGGGACTCGGGATCGGAGACATCCATCAGCAGCTCCTCGGAGCGCTCGAGGTTGTTCTGCCGCAAGTTGATGCGGACGGGGACCTCGCCGCGCTTGTTGAGGCCGCCGCGCTTGGTCCACCCAGCGGGGAGATGATGGCGCGACTCGAGGACCGCGCGGTGGGACGACTGACGGGCGGGGACGGCGCTGGCGGTGGCGAAGAGGGCGAGGGCGAAGAGGGAAGAAAGGACGCGCATGGTGGGCGCGCGCGCGAGAAAGTGCAAAGAAGGTGCTGTTGGGAGCCCAAAACTTGAAGCTTGGAGCTTGTCCGCGCTCTCCTGTAACGTTCTTATACCCGCCCGCGTATATATATACCTTTAGGATCAGTAATAGTATCGAACAACACCGTGTCCCAGTCCCAGCTCAGCCGCGCTCGCCGATCAGCGCACATGGTCCACATGTAGAATTGAAATGTGGAGCCAATACTCGTTGTCAGGTAAACATTCGGGCGATGGGCGCTACATACTTTGGTCGTCAATTACAGTACGCCCTCCATGCGCTCTTCGCTTAGGATGCATCGTGGAAGAAAGCTTCGAGAGCTTCGAGAGCTTCGAGAACACCTGTTGCAATCTCGAGATTTGAGCTGGCGGAATTACAGCAGCGGCGTCTGCGGAGGCCTCGGAGTTCATGTGCCCGCTGCCGTGCTCCCCCAGCAGATGCACTCTGATTCGAGCTACCGTCTCATCGATGCATCCCCCAGGCGCTCTCGCTGTGACAGTGCTCTCGCTCGAGAAAAAAAAAGGAAAACAGCCGAATTCGAAAGAAGACCAAGCAACGATATTGTGGTTGCACGATTTAACCAAGTTTCGTTCGTAGTCCGCCTTGAAATTCCGCGCGATGTCGAGACTCGAGACCTTCGACCTGCCTTTTTGAAGCTTATGCGCAAAAAGGAGTTCCACATAGTCCAATCGACAGTCTGAACAAGGAGGGGAAAATGAAATGCGTGCATCCCTCCTTGATAGGCGGGGGGGGGGGGGGTGGGCACCGTTGACGTAGCCCCACAATCTTCCGAGTAGGTACCCGTGAATACGTGGAGTGGATGGAAGAGAGTCTTAAGTAGAAGACGCACAGCGACCCTAAGGAAGAGAGACGCGAGAAGGGATAAGAAGCCTCCGAGGGGTGAATGGCCAGCGCTCAGCGCAGGCGCAACTGCGCTTGTGCGGGTCACAACTTACTACAAGCGACTTATTGTGTGACGTTTTGGCCTTCATGGGCGGTCGTTCCTTAGTCCTGCAGCCGTAAGATATACCTGAAGCACTAGTACTGAATCCCCGAGCCTCCTTACCACCATTTTGGAACTTCATTGTTGTATCTTATAGGGAAATATGCTTGTGCCGGCGACAGCACTGAGTGAAGTATTGTTCCGACTCGGGTGGGGGTCCGTGCAAGTTACCGGAAGCAAACTGGAAGCTCATCGCTTGACGTCCATCTACCCTTGCTACCACCAGAGTCTGTAGATATGCCGTCCCCGCTCCACGTCAACGCCAGCGCTTCACACACATCTTCAAAGCCGACATCGCCAGTTACGAAGTCACCACCTACTGCCCCCTCGTCGGCGACTACCGCAACTGCACCGCTGGCGAGCACGAAGGCACTGAGGCCAGAAGATATCTCGAGCCCGCATGAGCTGACTGCATTTGTGCGTAATTGCGTGTTGCTTCTCTCCAAGAACGTTTTTAAATTGGTTTAATGGGTAATATACTCACTCCGTCCGCTACAGGTCGATGTGCTGTTGACACAACTCGAGACTCGATTTGACGAGATGTCCGCCCAAGTCCTCGATCGAAGTGAGCTCGGCCGCCGCCTCTTGCTCTTTCCCATTTCTTTTTTCAGACTGATACCTGGTCTCATAGTGAATCAAATGTCCACCCGTGTAGACGCACTAGAGTTCGCTATCCAAGATCTCATTAACGGAGATGTAGCTGGCCCTGCCACCCCACAAACCCCAAGTGGCGCTACTGGCTTAAACCGACGCACTAGCGAGGCTTGACTGCACAGCGGCACCAGGTTTCCAACTGCTGTTCTATTTCTCGGGTCAATGATGCACTTGCCATATAACATGGGCTTTGATTTTATATTAGCTCTGGGCCGGACATTCGGGGGTAGAGGCTTACCTCTCTTGAAATGCTTTCACAAGGGATGTTTACTATTTTGCGGGCTATATAGTCGTTCACCGGCAGGTCCAGGGCGGGCTCCCTCACCCCAGGTGGGCACGGGGTGCAGCAGCTGGTACTGGTCAAATGATCTTTCCAATCTTGTGTGACGCCAAGGGGACCATGGTTGGCTCGGGGTTCTACTAGCAGGTTGAGCAGGTTGAGCAATATCATCGCTAGCGAACTTTCGGCTGAGACAATGGTGGAATTGCTAATCTCGGGCTCGACTCTGAAATAATACTGCACCCTTTGCTCGCATGACGGCTTCGGGTGGTTGCAGCGCAACGCAGATCATTTCGATGATCATGGAGCTGGCTGGGCGTGTTGAGAAGAGCTCGCTTAGTCTTCCAGAGGCAGACAGGCTATCCCACATGATCTTTCGTACTTGCGGAGGCCCGTAGGCCCGAAGTCTTTGTCTGACTTAGAGATACTAGCTTGACCCCACCCCAGTGGTGGTTGGATCCTATATTGCAGAGCCGATTCATTTGCTCCGCCGTCTTTGATATGAGGTATGACGCTAATCCCCTATTGTGCTGCGAGCCCGGAATCCAATCAGCGCAGTCGATTTTAGTACCACCCGACGAGGGTAGAGGAATTTTGACTGAGAGCCGACCGTTCGTGCAGAGAAGTACCAGATAACATAGGCACTCTTGATAAGGCCATGATTGTAGAAATTGACGCAAGGACCGCTGCCTCCATTTGCTGTGGCACGACCTTTGAGCCCTATGCATTTTTCCTATCCCAATCACCGAATTGTTTCTTTGTGAATGTGTGGACTCACTATAGAGAACCTAACCGCGCTTGGCAAGACGCGATTTCATTCAACCGTGCACGGGCACGTACCTTAGTTTGGTCTTCGCCTTCAAAAACACCGCGAATTTTAAGATGGCTCTCACTGCTCAGTACTTGAAAAGTTGAACCAGACTCGTTCGCTTTCCAGCTGAAAAGGTATAGAGCACATTCTCGATACAGCAAATTCTGACTACTATCAAACTAATGTAGGTTTTTTTTAGCGTACTAGTATGAAGTATCATCATGGCCCGAGAAAAGGCCCACGCGGAGAAGACCTCCCGCCTTGCCAGCGCGGTATTCCAGATGCACCTCAAACCAGGAAGCGTCATCCCCAGTCGGGTCCCACGTAATTCTGTGAATACTAAAACTAAAACAGCGCGATCGGCGCGTGAGTCACCTTAGCTCTCAGAGACGGTGGTCAGAGCTCTTTATTAGCTACCTGAAACAGCGCGATCTGCGCGAGAGTCTACAGGTAGCTAAGTGAGAAAGAAGAAAAGAAAATAGAAAACGGGAACATGAAAAACTCACCACCTTAGCTCTCAGAGACGGTGGTCAGAGCTAAGGTGTTCGAAAGCGCATCAAGAAAAGAATTGAAACTCCGTTTCAATTCCGGCAATCGGCTTCGGACGAAATGCCGGATGATCTCCTCAACAAATTCATGAGGAAGGTGCTCACCCAGTGCGAATATTGCTGGAGATCCAAGGTTCTGGGTTGAATCTCAAAAAGATGCACAGGATGCTGGGTGGATATTTACTGCGTGAGTCCTCGCGGTTGAACTCAATATCTGCCATCGATGCATGCGCTGATATGTGGGTACCTTCATGTTTTTATCCTCAGAGCGCAGAGTGCCAAAAGAAAGCATGGCCTACTCACAAGGCGAAATGCAAAATTATTCAAAACGAGTCAGCTGGCGCGGACGATACCATGGCAACCAATCCGGACAATCTTCGCGCCTTCACCGGGCCACGCTCACCGAATACGGCCCCCTTGCCCTCGATCTTGTGGTCGATCATACACGATGCCTGCGGGATGTCCTCTTTCTCTCAGTCGCCTACCGTGCTGAGGCGGCTCGCACCGAGACGTCGTTCTTCCTCGCCGGCGCCGAAGTGGTTCCATTGGAAGCTCTCGGTGAAAAACTTAAGGCAGGGGAGGTACGCGGGCAGCTGCAATCGGCGAATGAGGCTTCGCGAAGAGCAGGCCTGACGGGCAGTTTCGGCGTGGTGGTAGCCTGCCCATCGCACGGTAGTTTGGCTATACTTACCACATTTTGCGGGTTCGCAAAGAGAGATCTTATTGGGCTCAGGCCAGGGATGGCATGGAAGGAGGGGTCAACAAGGATCTTGAATGAGGCGATTGTCCTGTAATACCCGCGTCTTTTGCTCGCGCCAGCCAGTGATTTTAGGCCATACGCGACCTTTCTTTGCAAGAAAGCTTAGCGCACGAATACTCGACATTAATGCAAGTAAAATTACTATACTTGCTAGTACTTGTACATGTACGATATAATGTCGCCGATCCAGTTGAATACGTCTCGGCCCCGAGCTCCCAATAGTGATCGAAGGTGTAAGTACATCATCATGTACATATCTGGCGAAACGCCATGCATTTTGACTTCGCTGGGGCTCGGCCGCGCACACGTGCCTTTAACTTTAACTCTTTGTCGAGGCTGCCACTCCCTCAGTCTGTCTCCACCATCAAGAAGGAAGCAACGCCCTCGATACTTGCTCGATTTCGCCCCATCTGATAAGGTATAGAGTACGCCGAACCCAGGATATCGCGATTCCCACCGGCCTAATAGAGACATATACCCAGCACTATGAAGCATCATCACAGGCCAAGCAAAGGCCCGCGCGGAGAGGACCTCCCTCCCTGTGAATGCGGCATCCCAAATGCTCCCCAAACCAGAGAGCGTCATCCCGAGTCAGATCCCGCGGAATCTATGAGGAAGGAGCTCACCCAGTGTCAATATTGCTGGAAATCGAAAGCCTCGGGCGTTGTTTTGAAAAAATGCAGTGGATGTGGGGTGGATATCTACTGCGTGGGTCGTCGCGATTGCCATCCTCTCATTTACTGATACATGCGCTCACATGTCGGCGTCTTCATGCCTGCATATCTCCTACAGGGTGTAGAGTGTCAGAAGAAAGCATGGCCTACCCACAAAACCAAATGCAAACTCAACCGAAACATACAAGCCAACCCTACCATGGCCACCAGTCTGGAAAATCTTCGCGCCTTCACCTCAAAGCATCGCCCTACGCTTGCCGAATATGGCATCCGCGCGCTCGATCTTGTTGTCGATCACACGCGATGCCTGCGCGATGTCCTTCATCTCGTACTCGTGCATCGTGCCGAGGCAGCTCGCATCGAGATGTCGTTCTTCCTTGTCACCGTCGATGTAGTTCCGTTGGAGTCTTTTGGCGGAAAGGCAGAGGAGATGCGCGAGCAGCTTCAATTGGCGAACGAGGCTCAGCGGGGAGCAGGTCTGACAGGAAGTTTCGGCGTGGTGTTGACCTGCATGTCGCCCAGTAATCCGGCGATGAATATAACATTTGTTGGGTTCACGAAACGAGATCTCGCCGACTTTACGCCAGGGATGCCATGGAAGGAGGAGTTGACTAGGAGATTGAACGAGGGAATTGTCGTGTAATCTGCATCTTTTGGTTCGCGCACGGTCTGCCACCATTTGTGTCCATACGCCTCAGCAGGATCGATTATATAATTTGCTTGCGAGGCCATTGGCTCCCACACTTCTCCACCAGCGTCATCCAACACCGCTTTCCATACCCTTTGTTCTGTCGGCCGGCTCACGACTCTATAAGTCACTCGGGTGCTCATGAATGCTCACATATGTCAGACAAAGGGACGGGCATCGGCTCTATTCCTTGTACTACTTAATCTCTGGCTGGGGCTCTGAAACTAGTTAAGGCAAACCACGCCAGACTCACAGCCAGCGCTGCCAACGACAAAGGAAAGCGCCATCCGACATGGGGGGCGTGAAAAAATGATCCCGGATTTGCAAACGGCTTCTAGCTAAGAACTCGAAGAATCCCTGATGGAGAGCAGAGTTCAGCGATCAGCATTTATCTCTTGGCAATTTCTTCTTTAGTATCTGTCTCCCCACAAAACATCATCCAACTTACGCGCACCTCGTGGTAGAAAGGTTAAAACCATTCATCTCTTGGCTGCTGTCTAAAATGTACTGCTTTTAATCTTTGGTTATCCGGTGCAGGTGCCAGTCCTGGCTTCCCTTTCCAAGACGTGTCTGTGCACAACCCTTCCTTAGCTTTATTTTCATATTCTTCACATTTTTCGTCGCGTAATTTTGGGACCTACAGTACTTCTCACCACTTGCAATCGGTACTCACCAACTATTTTCTTATAAGCACGATGGCAGGGAAGGTTCAGAACCCAACCCACACTACCCAATTAATCTTCAAGCTCCCAAGGCTGATCTCAGCTAGCTATTAGTCCCACCGTTTTTGATTCTGCCCACTTGCCTACCCCCTCAGATATGTCTGGTGCGTTGACAGCCTTCCCTCATTAGACCTTCGTGAGACTAATACCCGACGAATGCAGCCTTTAAAGACGGCAAGATGAAGTTGAACGACTACCTCCAGAAGCGTGGAATGACGCACCAGTGTCAATGGAACGTTTATTCTATCGGGCCTCCGCACTCACTCACTTGGATTGCCGAATGCCGGGGTAAGTCTTTTTTTGCTCTATCTTTACTCGAAAATTTATCCTTTGCATTCTCCCAGTTGAGCCATACAAATTTCAGGGCAGAGCCGCAAGTTCAAAGTCAATGAGCGCTCAGGATGAAGCAGCTACCCAGATTTTGGATGAACTTGAAAAGAATTCGAAGCGCGGTCGCAACTAGTATTCTCATAGCGGCTATCACTAGCACGGGCTCTTTTCGCATCTTCGTTAATATTGTACCTATTATGCAGTTATTTGTGGACATTCTGCTACTGTATCATGATGGCGTTGTAATATTATCATATACCACCCACATCTGGAACTATAGGGGCTAAAACGCAATGCGGAACCAAGGTCGTGTCATAACAATCCGGTTCACATAATTTGTTTTCATACAGACTTAGTGTTTTCATCCATACTGCTGTTGCCTATATCTTGGCTGCCAGTCCTCAAGCTAAGGGCCAAGAGCCTAAATATATCCACGTAGGAAAAGGGTCTTGCTTGATTTCTAGATTAGCCGCAGAAAAATAAATCAGATTGAGCATTCAACCGCACCGACACGAGGCGTCTATAGGCTGTAAGATTGTTTATCGCTCTGCTTTTAGTTCGTCGAAAGAGCGCCTAATACCGGAGATAACTCCCACGCCCGAATGCTTTCTGTACAAAGAATGCTATGGAGGCCTCTGATCAAGTTACTTGCTTTACAACTTTGTTGAGGAGAGCGAGTCCAGCATTAATTCGTCCAAAGCGGGGCTACCGGGATTGAAACTCAGTTTCAATTCCCCTTTTCATGTGACTATACTCAACACCTTAGCATAGACCATCGTCCCCGAGAGCTAAGGTGGTGAGTTTTTCGTACATGCCAGTCGCGCTGTACTAGTCTCCGATAGACTTGCTCGCTGCCCCACCGAGCATGATAGCACTCAGTCATATCCGACTTCATACTTCAAACGATCATCGAGGCACGATCTCCGCACAGTTTTCGCGTCATCGGGCCATCGCATAAGTCAGGACTCTCGCTGAGGACAAAAGCGCCTGTGTGATATTGATTTCTCAAAGTGGTCTGAGATACCAGTTTCTATTCCCTTCGTCGGCGTTAGATGCGTACGCCGGCGCCTCCCACTTGCACGCGAAAGAAAAGTCGGATAGTCTGATATTTCAATTTTGAACCAAGCGCTTAAGCACTGCACAGGTCTAAGGCCCGATAATTGAATAGATTCGCTTATATAATATGGCGACGATACGCGCCTCAGTTTCACCTTCCCTGCAGATTCCAGAAACTCGGGCTGCGCATGCTCGCCGGCGTGGGCCCATAATGATTAATAAATGGCCGCCACCAATCGTATCGAGTACACAGATTCGCATTAAAGGATAGATCTGTAGCCTGCACGACTCTCCCCCCTATTTCTTCGCCCTCGCAATGCTGCTCGATGTGAACTGGTGTGCTGCCATGTCCGTTCTTGGCTCTATTTTCTCTGTCCTATATGGCGCAGTTTTGTATCTTCGCCGCCAGGAAGTTCTCAAGTCAATCGAGTGCGTCTCATTGCCCTCCATTGACATAAGTCAGAGTGGCACGTCTGATCGACTCGCTATAATTAGTCACCTTCACGGACTTCACGTTATCCTGGATCCTTTCAGGTGGGTCTCCAGTATTATGTCCGGCCACGCCCGAGCACCCAGCGTATCTTGTATCCCACAGTCTCTTTGGACAGCTCGTGCAAATTTTTCCCCTGGTAATCCATATTACTGTACCTAATATGTATTTTTGGGAACACAAGTACACCAGTATGTCCCCTTCGGAAATCAGCTGTCCTTCCTTCTAATCAACAATTGCTCAAGCGTATCGGAAATTCGGCTGGGATATCTACGCACAGACATTCCTTCTTCCTGCTAAGAAAGTCGTCTACCAGATCGTTGATGCAGATGCGATCAAGGCATGGAACCATGTCCTTTTTCTGCCTGTCGCATGAAGCTGCTGTCTAACATGCTCTAACATGTTCAAATGCTACAGGAGATGATACATGACAAGGCCACTTTTCCGAAGAAAGAGTTTTTCCTCTTGGCCCTATACGGGCCCAACGTGGTCACATCTGGCGACGAGGAAGCTAAGCGACATCGAAGGATAGTCGCACCTTCCTTTTCCGATGTTTGTCGCAGCTCGCTTTACCGCCGAGGAGTTTCTCTCATGACCTCCCAACATTACAGAGAAACAACAAGCTGGTCTGGCAAGAGACCGCGAGGATAGTAGAGGAAATGTTTGTCCACTGGGGGCAAAAAGAAACCATATCTGTCAAACATGTGGTCGACATCACGCTTCCGGTTTGTGCTTCCTAAATCACGTTCAATGAACACACCAAACACGACACTCTCATAGCTCGCCCTGCATGTAATCAGTGCGGCTGGTTTTGGTTTGCCCATCTCCTGGCAAAGCGAAACGGAATCAGGCGTTCGGGACGACGTTCCATCTGGGCACATGATGAGCTACCGCGAAGCCATCGAAACCGTATGCAAAAATCTTTATGTCAAACTGTTAGCGCCGAGCTGGGTTCTTGGCCTGACAAAAAACTGGAGGCATGCTAGGCTAGCTTTTGACGAGCTCGAGGTAAATACGTTTCCTTGTTTTTGGAGACTTTGACCGAGCTCTTACCGAGTCTATCTTCAAGTTGTACATGACTGAAATGATCGAGAGTCGTCGGGCGGAGGGAGATACTTTGAGAGTTGATGAAAAGGGAGAGCTTTACAAGTCTGACGTTTTCAGCAACCTATTGGCGGCGAGTGACGCGGAAGTCACATCGGGAAAGGGCGCTTTGTCGGAGAGGGAGCTCAAAGGTGGGCAATTTGCATCTCGCATGTTGGAGCTGGAACGCGACTAAGATTAATCATTTTACAGGGAATATTTTCATCTTCTTGGTGGCGGGGCACGAGGTTCGTTAGTTCTAATGCCATGCCATCATATAACTACTTATTTGATTCGCTCAAGACGACGGCCCATGTCCTCGCGTTTGCGTTAGGGCTTCTTGCTTGTTATCCGGACGAGCAACAAAAGCTATATAACCACATCAAGTCTGTCTTGGTGGAAGACCGACTTCCCGTACGTAAAATCTCTCAGCTGAGCCCGTGACGTCGGCGATTTAGCCTTATACCCAGGTTTACGAGGAAATGAACACACTCACTCGACCTCTGGCAGTCTTTTATGAAGCCTCAAGATTATATCCTCCGGTCTGCATAAAATTTGCGCGTCTTGAAGAGGTACCGCAACTCCTGACATTAGATATCAGGCTAACAGCTTTGGAAAATTTTGTGTACGCGACACTACGCTGGCCGTACACGGCGCTGACGAGAACGAGCAGCGCAAGCCCATTCTTATTGCAAAAGACTCTTATATTATGATCGATGCTGTGGGACTGCATCATAATCGTGAGTATTGGCTCATATCTTTGTCAAAAGGACTTCGATATTGAACACCTTTGTTCGGCATGTGTAGCTCGTTATTGGAAGGACCCAGAAGAGTTCAATCCAGACAGATTCATGAATGGCGATTGGAACAGAGACGCACTCTTGACTTTCTCTGCCGGTATGCGTGCCTGCCTTGGTCGTAGGTTCGTAGTCCACCATTGTCATTATTCCCTCTGAGGTGTAGATATAATATTAGTGCTCACTCATTCCCTTCTCATGATAGATTTGCCGAAACTGAAGCAGTCGCCGCCCTCACCATGATTATTCTGCGGTACAAGGTAGAGCTGAACCCCGAGTTCTTCAAAGTCATTCCCGGAGAGGCGCCGCGCGCAACGCGTGAACGCTTGTTGAAAGTGAAGCAAGCACTCACGCTCGCGCCTGCCAACCTTCCTCTGATTTTTAGGAAAAGGGAGTGAGGCGAGCCGTTAGTACCTGCAGTGGATTAAAGATCGGATCTTTTGGCCGGGGCGGGTAGTTGGTGGGTCTTAGGGTGGGCTGGCACAGGATTTTATTGGGTCACGTGGATCGTATATGTATTGTAGCGCGTATGGACGCTATATAGCCTGCTCTTTCTTGCAATTGGTGATGCATCCCGGCGTGGCGGCGATTCTTGGCACTCAACAAACCGAACCGCGTCTCGGTGCTGCTCATAGCCTCAGGTGATAATCTGAGAAATCACCTTCCGACTCTAGGAAAACGCCTCTTCAGCTTGAGATCTACGCAGGGTATGAGTTACAGTCAACAGGTGCCTGAAACGGAGGTACGTGTGCTTGTGGTGAGCGTAAAAAACTGAGCGTCACGAGGGTGCTACGCCACAGAGATGGGGGCGATAGTGCAGCTCGAGACTTCACAAGTCCTGGTCAAGGAGTGAAGTTTAGCATGGAAGCATCTCAAGCTTTCCCTGTTAAGATGAAGGGGGAAAGCATATCCATTGTAGAAAGACAAGCCTATGGCGGCGAGGAGTTCGTTAGTGTTCAGATAGAGAGAGCTGCTAAGATGTTCAAGTTGTGCGCCGCTTGAGGTATCATTTAAGCGTCGTAGATAAGTAGTACGATCCAGCCTGTGTATTATTTTTATCTCTTCCGCTGCTTACGCTGGGTTGTGGCGTGCCTTTAGTAGCTATGAGTCGCAAGTAGTATAAAAAAAAGCCTTGAGTTGGTGGCGGCGGTGTTGAGTACGTGACGGTGGTTATCGCTCCCATGGCCAATGTTGGTATTATCCATAATAGGTATCATCACATTCTTTGAATTTCTTCTTTCCCCCCTTCCCATCATCGCTCCGTCGATAATCGAGTGATATCGTACCAAGGTGAGCTTTATGACGATGAGCCATAGCATATCATTAAAAGTCTGACATCGGCGCTATCTACAAAGGCATAAATGTCTAAACCGAACGAATGCCCACATCAGACAGGGCCAGATCCGAGCGTAAAGGATGGTGATATCGTTTGCTCCTGCCAGATACCACCCGCGCCTCTGGCAGACCGTCGTCATCCCGAATCAGATCCATCCCGAAGAGGGCAAAAGAATTATGCACAATGCCAGTTTTGCTTCAAGTCTAAACTCGATGGCGTCACTCTGAAGAAGTGCAGCTCCTGTCACCTCGATGAATACTGCGTAAGCACATTCACAAGCCCTGTGTGCAGCGGCGGTGGGGGGCTAATGACCTATTCGCTGCTCTTGTAGAGTCGCGAGTGTCAAAAGAATGCCTGGCCCAGACATAAAGCGTTGTGTAAACGGAACACAACGGCGCAGCAAATCGGCAAAGGGATCCCATTCTCGGAAGGCATGTGGCCTTTTTTCCGAAAACACCGTCCGACTATTGCCAATTGCGCTCTGGCGGCGCTTGACCTTGTGGCCGACCGCACGCGGTACTTGCGCTTTGTCCTTGTCATTGAGCTCTATCCTCGCCCCGAGTCACGTCGGGTTGAGACATCCTTCTATGTTGCCGATGCCAAGGTCATCCCAGTGGAGGAGCTCGACGTAGAAGCTCAAGGGATGATTAAGCCTACCCTTTTTGAAAATGAGGAGGCGTGTTCGATGGGAACCGCCCTCGTTCTCCTTCGTGGAAACTTCGCTCACGGAGACACGGTGTCAAGTATGACAGGTATTGCGTTCAATATATACTCGCTGTTGGGCTTGGTTCAAAGGCCTGGTCCACCGTGGAAAGAAGTACTGAAGAGGATGTTGAACGAGGGCATTGTGCTGTAGGATACGAAATGCTACAAGAACTCTTCCGAGATCGTCGCCCCTCGCGTACAATCATTTTGTCACGCGCGATACCAATACTTGACCCACGAGCGCCAAGTGATGATATGCCATTTTTGTCGAAAGATGTGTGGATAATAACCGCACCATTAATATTGCTACTCGACTACCGTCGTAATCTTACATAATCGACTAAATAATTGCCAATATGGCAGACAAGTACTTGGAGATCTGAGACAGTTTGACACGATCAGTGTTCACTACTAGCTGTCTGCCACCACCCCATAACCCATCTTCCGTCGTGCAAAGGTAAGCCCTAGAAGTAGCGTGCTGTGTCAAACTACCTGGCAATATTGACACTCGTCCCACTTAAAGACAAACATCATGTCCCGTGAAAGAAGCGAGTGTCCACGTCACGCAGGTCCTGCAAGGCTGGCATCAAGCGAGGATATTACCATTGCTTGCACCTGCCAAACTCCTACCGCGCCTCACACGCGTCGTCGTCACCCCGAGTCGGATCCAGCTCAGTCGCAGCGAAAAGACTACGCGCAATGCCAGTATTGTTGGAAGTCCAAAGCTGACGGCATCACCTTGAAGAAGTGCGCGGCTTGCCAGATGGAAGAATACTGCGTACGTGCGATCACAATCTTGGTGCGCAACAGGGCGGAAGGCTGATACTTTGTTCAGAGTCGCGAGTGTCAAAAGAATGCTTGGCCTAGCCATAAAGCCAGGTGCAAGATGAATCGATCGACGCAGCAAATCACCCAAGAGATGCATATGCCAGATGTCAAAACGTTGTATTCTTTCGCACAAAAGCACCGTGCGAATCTCGCCAATTGCTCCATTGTAGCGCTTGACCTCTTCATCGACCCCACACGATGCATGCGCTTCGTCCTTCTCGTTGAGCTCTACCCTCGCCCCGAGTCACGTCGGATCGAGACATCCTTTTATGTCACCGAGGCCAAGGTGGTCCCGCTGGAGGAATTTGGGGCGCAGGCGGACGAGCTGCGAAAGCAGCTGGCATTGGCGAACGAAGAGCAGAAGAAGTCGGGCGCGCTGGGGACTCTGTTTGTCCTCCTTCGCGCTAATCTGCCGACTGGCCAGGTGACAAACGTCACCGGGGTTGGGTTCGGAGAGCATTCGCTGCAGGGTTTGAGACGCGGTCTACCATGGAAAGAGAAGCTTAAGAAGATGTTGAATGAGGGGATCACAGGATAAACATAGTTAACCTGTTTGATTTGGATAACGATTCTTCTCAAAGTCTAGGCGGCACAATATATTAATATCTTGCGTTCATGACGCCTGATTTTCATGTATTTACCTGGAATTCATACAAAAAAGACTCGTTCGCATCGGCGGATGCACTACATGGTGCATGGTAGGCGGAAGCAACTGGCCCTCTGAGATCTGAACACGTCCGACTTGTCTGAGACCGCTAAGTATCCACCTCAAATCCACCCATCGTTTAGCTCGTGTAGCATCCAGTCAACGCTCTCGATATAGCTCTGACATAAAAATCACACAACCCACCTTCTAAGCCAATTCACGCAAGTAACACCCGCGAAACACGATGGCCCAACGCTGGCAATGTTCACACGGGAGAGCTGGTTTCGCCGGGCCAGATCGAGACGTTCCAACTTGTGCTTGCAGATCCCAGTCGCGCCGCAGACAAGGCGCCGCCACCCCGAATCCGATCCTGCGCAAAGACAGCGAAGGGGACTATCGCAGTGTCAATCGTGCTGGAAATCCAAAGCTGATGGCATCGTTCTGGAGAAGTGTGATGGATGCAAGATGATTGATTACTGTGTGCGTTTTTCCTCGAATTCGGTCTTCAGGGGTAATGGTTCCGGGAACCTTGCTCAACGTAAACTTTTCTAGAGCCCGGAATGTCAGCGAAAGGGCTGGCCTAATCATAAGGTCAAGTGCAAGATCAACCAGGCCACGGTACAGGCAACCCGAGGGTTGGAGGGAGAGAGCAACGCCCTGCGCTCCTTCGCCAACAAACACCGCCCTACACTCGCCAAATACTCCATGATCGCGCTCAATCTCGTCGTCGACCGCACGCGCTGCACACGCGACGTCCTCCTTGTCGAACTCTACCCTCGTCCCGAGGCGCAGCAACTCAGACGCCCTTCTACGTCATCGACGCCAACGTCGTCCCACTGAACGCGGAGGAGTTTGGTGAAAGGTCTGCGGAAGAAATGCGCGAGCAACTGAGAATTGCAGACGAGGAGCAGAAGAGCGCCGGGCTGTGGGGCAGTCTCTTCGTTGTCTTGCGCTGCCGTTTCCCGACTTGCACCTTGACCAATATAACGGCGGTTGGATTTGGGAAGACTGCGCTGTCGCATATGAGGCCTGGACTTCCGTGGAAGAGCGAGCTGAAAAGGATGATGAATGAAGGGATTGTTATTTAGGTACTTTATAGATGGTCCATAGCAGATCGAACCGTACATGGCTCCGGCTCAAAGTAACTAATTATCTTTCAAAGTCTCGTACATAAAAATTGCAATCCGAAATGTGTCGTGTCGTGGGTGTGGTTAATCGTTCTACGTTAGAGTCGTGTCCTAGATAGCTGATATTGCATGGCGGGAATCTTCAGTGAATGAGTCGCCTACTATCCGCATGTTCGCTAACTTGATGAATGAATTGAGCTATCTTTACCAGAGAATGGGTGTCGAGCCACGTGTGTTGAATGTAGCGCGAAGTTGGATCGAGTATCGGGGCACTTGAAGAACGGAGATCTTGAGCCTCGAGGCGCGCGGATTAAGTAGCAGGGGCCTAGATAATTTGGCGGTAGAATGTGATTTCCTAGCCTCAAATTAATGGGGACCACAAGGCGTGCGGAGACTCTATGCCAGCAGCCTACGGTCTTTGAATGGAGCTACGAATGCACTTTGACGCCTGGGCTTCGGCTGCATGCGCTGAGATATCAACTGCCTTGTTCTAGATGCAAATTTTTCTATCAAGGGACAGAAGCACTAGTCCGCGGCCAGAGGGTGTTGAGCGGCTCGAGCGGAGTCGTTTCGAGGCGGGCGAAGCGTCGAGTAACAGAGAAGGCGAGGCTGCCAAGTGGGTGACATTTGCTGACATTTCTCACGTGCCAGGCACGTTGGTGGCAGTGACTTTCCTTCCTTGTCTCGGTTAGGTAAGCGCTTGCAAGCCGCGTCTCGTCTTACGCCCGTGGGCCGTTCCGTAGTCGATCGCGTAGACAGAATCTTGACGCTGATGCTGTTTCCATCCTGGCGAGCCTGGCGATTAATGGACTTGAGTGGACCGACCGATAGGCAAGACGCGAACGCTCCACAGCGATCGAGTCTTGTGCTTGTTCGCTTCGTGTTGAGTTGTTTCTTGGGCCAGAACTAGCTATCTTAAGCGGCCAAATTTCATTTATTCGCTCATGACCGTTGCGTGACGTCGTGGGGGATTCGTCTACGTCGTCAAATTTGGGCTTTCAATACTATCCTCAGGCACGACAGGGCAGCAGCCTGCCAGCTTCCGCGTTCCCGCATCGAGCTGGAGGTTTAAAAGGGGGCCAAAGATCAGTTTTTCTACACCACCTATCTCACCTGGATTTACGCTCTACCAAGGCCACTCATGCAGTCAACCTCTCGCGCAAACGCAGCTGTGGGCCCGAGTACTGCCGCGACAGATCCCGATGTCGCTGCCGCTCCCAGGTCCGGCTTCGTGGAGGATTTGGAGGCTGCCCTGCTCGAATTTGTCGGTACTGTACGTATTATGGAGGTGCACTATGTTGCTTCTCCAAATATTGACCTGTAGACTATGTAGATCCTTTTCCTGCTCCTTGGGCTTGGCGGTATCCAAGCGGCCGCCGCATCCAACGCCGCTAGTGTTGCCGCTAGCGGCCAGGCGATCAACACCGTTGCCTCGATCAGTCAACTACTCTACATTGCAGTTTCTATGGGCCTATCACTGCTGGTATCCGTCTGGCTATTCTACAGGTAATTGGCCTCCCGCTCGCACTGCCCAACGCGCTTGATATCAATAGCTTCCCCTCAGAGTCACGGGTGGCGTGTTCAACCCGGCCGTTTCTACCTCGCTCCTTCTCATCGGTGCCATTGGCCCACTTCGCTTCGTACTCTATTGCATCGCGCAGCTCGCCGGCGCTATCGCGGCTTCCGCTTTGTTGCTGGCGCTTTTGCCTGGCCCGCTGTCCGTGAAGTAAGCGATTAATCCACTTTCCATTACACAGGTTGTGACTAACTACCGATGGGCCCGCAGCACTGTGCCTGGACCTGGCGTAAATAAGGCTCAGGCGGTATGGATTGAGGCGTTTATTACTGCTGCTGTATGTCTTCCCCTATCATAGATCTCTAGATACGACCTCATGAATGGGCTGTAGCTCTGCTTTGCTGTTCTCATGCTTGCCGCCGAGAAACATCGGAGCACTGCGTTCGCACCGGCGAGTACCTATTCCGCCGTACTTGCGCGTTTTGTTATCTAACGCTGGCCCTTTAGATTGGAATTGGTCTTACGCTCTTCGCCTGCCACTTGTAAGCCCTTTCAAAACCTAACATCCTTGAGAGGTAATGCTAAACCCGTGTGTAGGTTTGCTGTAATCTATACGGGAGCCGCCATGAATACCGCTCGCGCCTTCGGGCCTGCTGTGGTCACCGAATTTCATCATTCTCATTGGGTGGTATGTATAGAAGGCCTCCACTCGACTTGCGCGGCTAACTCCCGCTGCTTTTCATAGTATTGGCTTGGCCCCTTCATCGGTAGCTTGATAGCCAGCGGGCTTTACTACATCTTGAAGCTCCTCCCGTACTGGCGCTTGAACCCCGGTCAGGTGAGTGGCTGTCGCTTTGATATTCCCGAATTTCTCTCACCTTGGGCAACGTGTCCGTCTTTCCAGGACACCGACAATATATACCGCTCGCCACAGCCCGTTGGCCCACTGGCTGGACACGAAAAAGGGCGTACCGCCGGAGTGGGGAATCAGGCTGTCTAAAATGGGCTCATACTTATCTCGATCTACGGACTGCTTACACGTGCGCAGAGTCAAGGCGACAACGGCACGTACGTCTCTGTAAATAAGATACGGCGGAAAGATGGTGCTGCGAAACACGGATACTTTATGGCTGCTTCATTTGTGAACGAACGGGGAAAAGGGCTCGGAGTTATGCATTGAAACTGCAGGAGTACTTACGTAAGCGAATCATGACCTCGTGGTGATGCGTTGATTTTTGAGCCTCCGCTCAGCCATGTTGCATATCAACTCCCCAAGTCATTCCTCGACCTTCTCAGTCATCTTCGTTTTGTTTTCGTAAATATGGTGAGCGCCAGCAATCTGCTCTTTGGTCAAGCACTCCTGAAAGCGGTCCAGAGCCAGCAGGTTCAAATCAAGCCGGTCTTCTTCCGTCATTCTGACGATGAGCTCACCCCCAAGTTTGTTACCGAGTATTCAGAATCGGAAATAGTTGAGATAAGGAGGAAGGAGCATATTCAGTGCCATTATTGCTCCAAGTCAAGAGCGAGTGGTGTTGTTTTGAAGAAGTGCGGGGGGTGTCTAATTGGGATGTATTGTGTGAGTGACCATTTTAATCAAGTGTTGCTTTCCAAAATTCAACTATACTTCTACTCGTGTGGAAATTTCTCTTCTAGGACTCCGATTGTCAAAAGAAAGCGTGGCCGGCTCACAAAAGTGCTTGCAAACAGAATCAACATGCGGCAAAAACGACGGGGGCATTCGAAGTTCAATCTCTGGTCTCCTATACCCGGAAGAACAGGCCGATATTCAGCGACTACGGCGAAGTCGCCCTCAATCTCATGTCCGACCCCACGCGTTGTCTGCGTTATGTCCTCCTCATCTTCCTCGAAAGACCGGAATTCAAGGCAGGGTCTGAACCACACCCCAAACAGTCTCAGTTTCGTGCTAGGGACGCGTGCGCGGTGTCGCTGGACGAGACGATTTTTGGGAAGCTGGCCACCTCGATGCGGGAACAGTTGGCACTGACGAACGGGGAGCGCAGAGGGGCTGGGGATATCGGGTCGTATTTTGTCATCCTGTGGCACGCACATCCGGATTTGGAGTCGGATCCCCCCGAGTCCAGGGGTAGGGCGAACCTGCATACCGTGCCCATTGGCTTTAGCGAGACGTCTCTAAAGGTCGCCAGGGTGAACGCCTGGGTTCCGTGGAGAGATATCTTGGTGCAGAGGTTGAACGCAAGGCTTTAGTTCCCAGGTGCAGCTCTGTGAGTGGATTCCGATCAAGCTTATTCACCTATGGTCGCTAATATCAACAAAGCTTATGTCGTTGCTAGTACTGGGCTCGCACCACCTTAATCTCAGCGCGAGATGGCCAAGGAGGTCGTACTTGAATACCTAATTTTCTAATGGGGGTTTATTTCGTGTTTATTCCGTTTACATATGCAGCGAATTATTGAATCTGTAGCTTGGTCACATAAGCCTTTGATTTGAGACGCGTAATCAATCAAAAAAGACGCGTACACAGGTGCAAACATCGTCACTAATCGTGAGAGGATATTGCGTGCTGCTTGCGAAGACCCAAATTAGTGATGCACAATGCTCAGAGTCACACGACTATTTCTTCGACTTTCTTCGCTTCAAATCTTTCGCTCCAACCACCACCACCAGGGCGAACGTCAACTAGCTACGGCCACGCCGACCACGAAAACAGCGACGACCAAGTGAAGCTACGACTCGATTCACCATGCAATTCGACTCTGGTCTATCCACCCCCGTCTCCGAATCATCTACCCTAACAGCAAACTCCACCTCCAATACCGATATCCCCAAATCTATCATTCCTATCGACGATTTTTTGTTCAAAGACGTACCTCAAGTACGCACCACACAGGTGTCTGCTTCTTCCATCATAGAGGCCATCTCCTCCAGGCAGAGTGGTGCAGTATACATCTATGATCTTGCTCTTCAATCCGGATTTGGTACATTGACGAAAGCCCTGAGCACCGACTCTACTTCCGGTGGAACTCGTAATGTCGTCGAGATCCAGAGCCGCGCTGGCGCTGGCTTGAGCATTGCTGGTCGCATGTCCGCGGGGACTAGCAGGGAGGGTCAAAATGGCGGCCTCATCCTCACAGCGTACACTACGCCCGCAGGTTTCGCTTATATGTTGCCTACGCTGTCGAGGCACTTACTCGCCCCTCCGTCCGCCGCTCATCGCGTCGTCGTCCAAGTACCCTCGGTCACTCCACTGGAGGACACGACCCTAGCCCTCACGCCTTCCCTCGCTCCGATCAATTCCGCACTTGCCGTTACCACCCTTTCGGAGCATTATTCTGTCGTTTTCTCTGCCACTGCTCAAGAATCGGCAGATATCTCAGCGCTCATATATACCCCATTGGCCAGTCACATTGTACACGTCTTCGATCATCATTCGGCCTCTCGAGAGACCCGCTCTCTTACTTTTCCTGCATTCCAACCAGATTCTAGCGTGGGTGTGGGCCTCAAACCGCTCCTTGGACAGGCAGGGTATTCATTTTTCGAGTATACTGGTCCTCTTGAGGCAACGGATGTCATTGTCGCCCTTAACAGCCCGCTCGCTCTTGCGGTACGAGCCTTTGCTGCATCCCACGCCTCCCTAGGTGTCCTCTCGGTGCGCGTTCTCCGTCCATGGGACGAGGACGCTCTGAAGCAGGCTCTACCTTCGTCTGCCAGGCGTATTCACGTCCTTGATGAAGTGTTGGAGGGGTCGTCCAATGGTGCCCTATACAGCGACGTGCTTTCCTCGCTCATCTCAACATCTGCCACTATTCGCCCCAATCATGTTACACCCGGGCGCCTTCACGAGCTCCTCACGAACCCCGAAAGCCTCAGAACCTTACTCAGAAATTTTGCATCGGAGCCCTCGACTTCCAAGTCAGTCGTCCCGGAGACGCTCAAATCCCTTCTTCTCGTCTCCACGCCTTCGGATACACTTTCTCCACTCCCCTCGAATATCTCCCAAACTTTCCTCCGCTGGTCGTCTATTCACGCGCGGTACCTCAGCACGACTTCTTCCACCGCTATCCCCGGGAAGCACGTCACTTCTTCTCGGATTCTGCTCTCCGCCACTCCCACCGAGATTCCCGTGGACATCGCGCTTCCATTATCCAACTCTGCCCCAGCAGCCGCAGACTTTATTGGGATTTTGGACTCGAGCGTGTTGAAGACTCATGCGGAGTGGGCTGTAGGCCGCGCAAAGGCCGGAGCCGCCGTTTTGGTGTGCGCACCGTGGACTCCGGCTGAGCTCGCCGCAAACCTGGCGGAAGTCGACGTGGGTGTGGCGAAGGGCTTGAGATGGTATCCGATTGACCCGAAAGCAGGTGCAAACGACCTTGGCGCTAAAGATCGTGACGATAGCCCAGCCTTGGAAAACGTGCTCGCGCACATTGCGTTCTTGAGGCTGTACCTTGGCAAGACGGTTTCGAACAAAAAGGCGCTGGCGGGGGTTGTCCACTCGATATACGGAGAGGTTGTTGGTAGCGTTGCTGTGGAGAGCGCGGTCGAGTGGGTGTGGGATAGGCTAATTGAGGTGGTTTTGCCTCCCCCCGCTCAGCCATCCGACGGAGCTGAGAAGGCCAAGGGCGTCGAGCATGGTTTCACCTTTGACACCATCGATGCGGAGGAAATTGACCAGCAGGGGGTCGATCTCGATGCCCCGAGCTCGTCCTTATGGCATGATGCGGCGAAACACATCATTTTCCGCGAAGCATTCTCTCCACCACCCAATCCCATCATTTCATCGAATCCGGCCCCTCCCTCTCTCCGACCCGACCTCGCGGAAGAGACGTTCCTAGTGACGTGCTCGGTTAATAGGCGCCTCACTCCTACAACTTACGCGCGTAACGTCTTTCACCTCGAGTTCGACACGTCTAACACTGGACTCAGATACGCCATTGGCGAGGCGCTCGGCGTACACGGGTGGAACGATGCCGGGGAAGTCACCGAGTTCTGCCACTGGTACGGCGTGGATCTGAACGCCCTTGTTACTTTATCCCTTCCCGGGCGAACCGGTGTCCGGCATACGCGCACGGTATTCCAGGCACTCCAACAACAAATCGATATCTTTGGTAGGCCGCCAAAGTCCTTCTATGCGGAGTTGGCCAAATACGCGAGTTCCAAGGAGGATCAGATGGCGTTGCTATTTATTGCCGCACCGGAAGGCGCATCGACATTCAAGAAGCTTGGGGAGAAAGACACTGTGACGTTCGCAGACGTGCTAAGGCTGTATCCGAGCGCGAGACCAAGCATTGAGGTGCTCTGCGGAATTGTTGGGGACATCAAGCCCAGGCATTATAGTATCGCTAGCGCGCAGAGTGTGGTGGGAGATAGGGTTGACTTATTGGTTGTTACTGTCGACTGGATTACTCCAAGCGGTGGGTATTTTGCTTTATGGTTGATGCACATATGTTGATTCCCCTAATATTGCCACAGGTTCTCCCAGATTCGGCCAATGTACAAGATACCTTGCAGACCTTGAGGTCGGTCAAAAGGTGACGGTGTCGATCAAGCCTAGCGTCATGAAAGTGTGTGAAGTTTCGATAGTCTCCTAGCTCAGCTACTCACGAGCGCGGCATTGCAGCTTCCACCTAGTGACTTGCAGCCTATAATCATGGCTGGTTTGGGGACAGGGTGCGTAGACCTTCGGAAATATGGAAATATGTGTTAGATCTGTGCGCTTACACGTTTCCATAGTGCTGCGCCATTCCGCGCATTCATCCAACACCGTGCCCTCCTGGTCTCGCAAGGCAAACCAGTTGGCCCGCTCGTGTACTACTTTGGCGCACGGCACAGATCAGAAGAATATCTCTACGGCGAAGAGATTGAAGCGTACATCCAAGACAGCATCATCACGCACGCTGGGCTTGCCTTCTCGCGCGACACGAACAAAAAGGTGTATATTCAACACAAGATGCTGGAGGATGGCCAGATGCTCGCCGGGATGCTGAGCGAGAAAGGGAATGGCGTGTTTTATCTGTGTGGACCGACGTGGCCTGTACCGGATGTGTATGAGGCACTCGTGGGTGCGCTCGTCCAGTTCGAGGGCAAAGAAAAGTCGGCAGCGGAGAGCTACATAGAAGGGCTGAAAGAGGAAGAGCGATATGTTCTCGAGGTGCGTGCTAGTTCATTTCGCCGTATTCACCATCCGATGCTTACGAACTCACGGTTTCTTTCCAGGTTTATTGATTATCTATTTTACTCGTTGGTGTTTCTTCATTCACTCATGGATGTGCAGAATATATGGGCAGTGCCAAACTCTTCGGGTCTTCTAGCTAAGTGCGGGATGCAATCTATGATATTATAGATAAGCGGTCGAAGTGATTCCTTGAGAAATGTATTGATTTGAAGGTTTCGCCCACCAGTGCTACGTCTTTCATGCTGGCTTCAAGTCCTGGTAATTTGAGAGACCTCGTCCCCTGAATTCGTAGAAAGGCTACGACTACAGAGCGCGACCTTAGCAGCCATCCTAGTATGCGCAAAGTCGATGACCCGGCCGTTACCGTACATTCTAGGGTAGCTCACCGGCTCCTCGACAAGAATGGCATCAAAGACCCTTGCGCCCTACGAAGAGACGAAAGGCGAAGGGCGAACAATCCGATTCTCACCGTAACCTCGAGATTCGCATCAGCATAATAACCTCCCTCCGTGGCAAACGACACGATGCTCGATCATTCGATATATGTGACTTTATGTCAGTCAGGCGAACGTAAGACGATTACAGTTTCCGATGTGTCTCAAGATATCAGGCAACCAACGGAGGACGATTTTATCGGGAATGGAGGGTTCGGGTGTGTATTCTCCAGCGAGATGGAGCTTAGGGGGAGAGTAGCACTCAAAAGGTTGTACTCCCCTGCCGATCCTCGCTCTATCAAGCGCGTAAGTGCTCTTTGACACTCCAACTGTCCATTAATTTTATCTGTCTGAACTTCCCCAGCGCTTCTTGCGAGAGATGGCCGTCTGGTCGATACTTGGTCATCGTCACGTTCTCGAGTTTATCGGCATCTGCAAGTTTGGGAAACATACTTATATGGTCTCGCCATGGGTGGAGAATGGCAATATCCGCTCTCACCTGCGTGAATATAGCGATACCGACCGCCTGCGAGTGGTGGGTCTCTTCTCTGACCTTACGTCTTAACACACAAGAACTAAAATTACACTCAGCTCTATCAAACATCACAAGCACTCAAGTACTTGCACGAACATAATCCCCAAATCATCCACGGCGATCTGAAGGCAGTAAGTTGGTGTCTCTAGGAAGGGAACCAGCAGCACTAAGCATGTTAGCCAGGAGAATATTCTTCAAAAGAGCAACAAAGACATCCTTCTGTGCGACTTCGGCCTGGCGGCAGTAGCGGGGCTGCGCCCGTCCACCGAATCAAACATGGCTGGATCACCTATGTATATGGCGCCCGAATTGCTCAATCCTTCAAATGACGCTGACGGAGCGCGCACTGCAAGGAGCGACGTGTTTGCATTTGGAATCCTAGTGGCAGTGGTATGTAGTGCACCACCCTTTTCGTGTGCTCCCACCAATTGATCACAGCACACGTATATGGACTTGAAATACTAACGCCATACGACCTCCTTTCAGCTTTTCGCTGGTGAATATCCATTCAACCTTCCTAATAGAATGATCGGGGCCCTCGTCCTTGCAATTATCACTGGAAGGCGGCCTAGTCGGCCGGCCGGCGCAAACGAGCATATATGGTACCTTGCCGAGCAATGCTGGCAAGAGGATGCATTGTTGCGCCCAACCGCGCACGCTCTACACATTCATCTCTCAGCGTCTTGCAGGCTCGACCCAGTCAGCATGCAGCATGTGTATGAATTACCCTCGGCCAACTTTGATCAAGCCGCGTACACAGTGGTCTTGTGTCAAAGCACATCTCCCCCAAATGAGATCATTCCGAATCGGACAACAATTGAAAGTTTGTAAATTGGGCTGCTATCAACCAACACCATTCTCTAACATGAATCCTTCCTGCAGTTACTGGAGCAATTCCCGGTACGATTCGATTTTGATATTGATGCAGGCGGAATTTGATAAACAATCATTTCCACCAACAAAGGACCTCCGGATAACCTGTACCTCCGGAGGCTACCTCATTCCATTGATCCGATCTCATCACTTGCGGATATCGAGACTCGGCGCTGTTATTACCAGCGCAAAGCGGTCATGACTGTTCGTTCCTCCATTGTGGCCCCGCTGAGACACAGCCTAATCCCCTCGAATGATAGCTTCTGCCTATCGTTAAAGTCCTCAAGGAAATGCACGAGGCCGAACCGCCCAAGGTTCACGGGGACGTTAGACGGGTGCGTGTGTAATGCTGGAATCCGAGTTTGACCCACCAATTCCTCATCGATTATGAATACGTTTGCAGAAGCATTTCCCTAGCTCGGGGCCACCTCGCGAGAATGTGCACAGTGACGCCCTTGCAATTTTGCCGTGGACAGCGCCGGAACTGTTCAAAATCGACGAAGTTGTAGCTAAAACAACCGCTACAGACATCTTTGCGCTCGGAATGGTGATTATTGAGGTAGGTCAAGGTTGCCTAGCTGTCTTAACCCAGAATTCATGGAAAATAAATCAACGCAGGTCTTTACAAACGCCCCTCCTTTCGGATATAGAAAATACAGATCCAACGGCGCTATTCTTATGGCTATTATCGACGGTACTAGGCCACTCAAACCTCATCACATGGGTGATGTACTATGGGAGATAGTTCAGGCGTGCTGGAACGAGGATCCTAACGTTCGTCCTAGCATCCATGAAGTTGAGGAGGCGCTCAACAGGCTCGCTTGAATGGTGTTCGCACTTTAAACATGTATGCCATATACACCTCCATGTTCGCAGTTGCGGATCTATTGAAGAGTAAGCATCGTTGCATAGTAATTGAAGCTATCCATAATACCCCAGCTATAATACCGTCTGTTCTTTCTCGACGCGTCTTCTGGTTGGCTCTTTGCAAATGCGTGATAATCGTTCGTCTCTTGGCTTGACGAAGCCAATGGCACATACAAAAGACGGCTACGCGCGACCTAGCCAAAATCCTTCGAGCTGCCACCACTGATATCCCGCCGCTGAAACAAGAAATGAGTATACAGGATCGGTATTAGGGGGCTCTTGTCGTCCCAGTGACCCAATTCAAAATGGTATCCTTGACGGCCATTGAGAAGCCGGAGTCTCTGAGAAAAGCTCTGAACGTGTTTTTCACCTTCCCGTGTAACCGTCCGTAATGGGTTATTCGGGTTAAGGTTGGTGAAAATAGCCACCATTTTTTCCCTCATAACCATCCCGGACGGTCACGGCAAAACACGCGCCCTGCACGAGGTCTGGTTTCACCGTCAGCAGGCGGTTTGGGTGGTGGCGCAAATGGTGAAGCCATGAAAAAACCGTGAAAATCACGATAATATCTTCCTTCAGTGAGTAATATGCCCGTGAGGTACAAGAACGACGAAGAGTTGCCAGCGAGCGAAAGGAGCAGGGACGCTAAAGCGACGGCCAGTGCTGATCGAGATCCCGGAGCTTGCGTGCACATCGCAGGCCCAGCAGCTGGTTAGATATGTGGTAAGGGATGTTCAAACTTTGCGTGCGTACTAGCGGCGATGGTAGTCCGCGTTTATGTACAACATATCTGCCTCTGAGCCTCCAGCACCGCCCAACTGGCGTCGACCTCTCATCGGTTTGCAGCGGTTTGACACAGGAAGCCGCGAGGTTTTATATTGTATACGGGCTGTGGTGGTACGTATATATGCTCCCTGGCCAGCAGCATCCCGAGAGCATCAGCATAACATCCCTCTCCAAACGGCACCATGTTTGACCATCCGATTTATGTGACTCTACATCAGTCCGGCAAACGCAGAACGATTGCAATTCATGAAGTGTCCGGGGACGTCAGAAATCCAACAGAAGATGATTTAATTGGAAATGGCGGGTTTGGCAGCGTGTACTCCAGCGAGATGAAGCACAGGGGGAGAGTTGCACTCAAAAGACTATACTCCACTGCAGACCTTCCTTTTCTCGTACGCGTAAGTATTGATCAATCCTTCACTTAGACGTCCTATATAACTTGTCTTTCCCAGCGCTTTACACGAGAAATGGCTGTTTGCACTCTGTGCATGGGGACATTTTTCCTTCGAAGAAATGGTGTGAACATCATGATATGTGGTGAAATCTATCACTACTCAAAATTGTAAGAAACTGGGTGAAAATATCCTGGATTTGTACACAATAGACCAGGCAAACAAAGGCTGAGCAAAATTAGTGGTTGTGTACAATCTCTTTGCCACAAAAATTGTAGCCTCTTTTCCAGGTACATATTAATTTGGAAAGAAAAATACCGAAAGGATTTGTCAGCACCACAAACTTGTACATGGCTTAAAATTCATTAAGGATACATGCTCCACACACATGCTTGACAGAGCTCTTATTTGTATCAAGTCCTAAACAGTGACATGCATAAAATTTGATCACAATTTTTGTAAAGTCTTTC
>KL198107.1:0-95713 GCA_000697705.1 Botryobasidium botryosum FD-172 SS1
GGTTATGATCCTAGTCATGACGAATGGGTCCGCGCCCGTGACGTTCACGCCCCAGAACTTACGGAGAGATTCCATATGAGGTACCCAGACAAACCCGCCCCTGGTCAGCTCCCGCCTAAGAGGGGGGTAATGTCAGGACTTCATCCTGAACATCTCTGTACTCCGAAGACTGAGTCCGGACTCATTCCGCTTACATTCATTCATTCCGTCTCCGCTCCTGTTTCCACTCCGTTTCCTTTCCCTCTCCGCCTGTGCGGAACCCATAGGAATACATGTATTTACTTAGGACTTATTCCCCTCTTCGCCGGATTGATCCCCGAGGCTCTCCTCGTGTTTCCCTTCCTTTTCCGTACTTTCCATTTAGTCTCCGTGTATATATACATTGCGCGTGAGGACTCCGTTTCCTCACGCTACAAAGCGCTTTTCCCCTCACCCCTGGTGGTCACACCTTGGATCCCATAAGTCTCCGCGTCGCTCCCCGTCGACGCTGCTCTTTCCCTGTCCTCCCTGTGCCCTCCGTCGTTGGCCCCTGGCCTCCGTCTCCATCCCTGACAAAAGCCCACTATTTATTCCCCCTATGAGCATAAAATCCACAAAAACTATTGGGCTATGGAAGAGTAAGGAGCTGGAAGATATCTGTAGAAATGCAATATTGGTGCAAAATTTTTGGGCCACTTTCCCCACTTTAGAGCTTAGCTCCACTTATTTGGCTTAAACCCTGGTTTAAGTCATTTTAAGCCATTTTAAGTTGATTTAAGCAAACCACGAGTTTCCTGATGTACTATTTAACGCTTTTATCTTAAGCAGTCTGGGCTGATTCTTGCTGATCTAACAGATGAAGAGAGCAGGATTTGGAAGGTTGTAAAGAGAAAGCAAGAGACACAACAACTCAGTGAGATTTAGGGCCATTTGACCAGACTTCAGCATGAGTATCAGTATTGACTCAAATGCAGCACGGGTTTTGCACATTCTTTTAGTGTGGGTTGCTGTCGTTGAGCCAGGAAAGATGCTGAGGCTTTTGGGAAAGCATAACAATTTCGTATTGTACCCCCACAAGTGCCTCCTATAGCCTCGAGATGTTCGTGCGAGAGCAGCCTTGGCACCCCATTGTGCTGGTGAGTGAAAGATAGCTTCGCCTCTGCGTCACCCTATGCATTTGGGCCTTACGTACCAGTTCCCACATGCTCTTCCCGTTTAAACTTCCGGCATTTATTAACCGCTTTTGTGCCAAATACAAGGTACAAGATAGTAATTGCCCGCTGAAATCGGTACCGGTCATGCACTTCAATATATCTATTCTTTTACGGATTTCTGCGATCAGGACCCTCAATATGACCCATGCGCGCAAGATGTCGACCAACATGCTCCTCCCGGAGCGCACATTCTCAATAATTCAAGGCTATACTTATTCAGACAGATTAAGTAGTAGCAAGTGAAAGTCATCGCTCTCACTCCTTTTCCACCCAACACTTCTGGTGAATTCCGCAAGATCTGTTTGTCAAGCATCCTTGGCTTGTCACCTCAGACCATTACACACATTGGAACATACATTGTGCCATCACTAAGTTAGTTTACATAGTACTGTGGCGTTGAGTGCGAGGACATGATTATATCCGAAGCTGATGACTCAGCAATTTTTCATGGACTCGGACTGCAGTACGTACTTTGAGTCCGCAAGTCCATGGACCGCGGTCCATGGGTCCGGACTGGGGTCCGGCACATCACTGCTACACCTTGCCACCATCTCCACGCAACAAACGATACATAAAGACATTATATCGATACCACAGGTACCTACCATCGTAGTGCGTACGATCATTTTGAATATGCAACTGTCAGAGAACTTACAGGTTGTTCCTAGTATACGGATTCATATATGGATCAAGTCGAGATCGGTGCACAGCACGACTGCATTTCGCACCTGTTCGAAGGCGCTGCGTCCAAGATGATGCAGGAGACGTTAATGTAAGCTCAGTTGAAGTTGTACCTTGCGTCTATCAATAGGCTATGTGCTTAGATACTTAATACCGATTGCAGGCTGCGGAGTGGGCACTACAAGCCATCACAAGACAGCGCACTTTATCGCACCTTCCTTGCCGCGACTCGGGAATCGATCCTTCAATCTGTTTCCAAATATGCGTCACTATACGTGAAACACCTTGTGCCCATCAATCGCCTCCCTGACGACATATTCTCCATCATATTTGAGCTCACCGTTCCTTCCTGGCAAGACACATGGGAAGCCCCTTTGAGTATCGCAGCTGTGTCAAAGTCATGGAGGAGGATCGCACTGGACACGCCGAGGCTTTGGGTTAGAATCGACAGCCGTACCGCCCGAGGGTTCCTTCCACGTGCGAAATTTGCTCCTCTTGAGATCGAGCATGGGATACGTACCACATACGGCTTGCAGAAATTTCTTTCTCGCGTCATACCTTACTCAGACCAGTGGCGCCTGATCGACCTTACGGTCAGAGCCGCAGAAGCTGAGAGCTTGGAGCACCTAGCTGCCATCCCTGCGACCAAATTGGAATGTCTAAAAATTGGGCCAAAAGATTTTATCGGTCAAGTTCTCGATCGAGCCGCTTCCAACAATCTGTTCAATGGATATACGCCCCACCTCCGCGAGCTAGATCTCAACGTGTACTGGATTCCTTTAACTTCCTCGCTGTTCAGCGGTCTCGTCCGGCTCCGTCTAGCGTACATCGGGTTGAGCTGCACCAGCGCCGAAGGGTGCATGGCACCTCAATTTTTTCGCATTATTCACGCGTGTCCTCACCTGGAAGAACTTTTCTTCCAGCAGCTCTACTTCTACGAGGATGACTCGCATACCCACTTGCCCGGTGCTCCTGTGCACCCAGCGTCTCTTCGCAAATTCACACTTGACCGAGTGGAATCCTACTTAACCCACTCACTTCTCGAACTAATCAAGTTCCCTTCGTCGCTTTGCATGAGCCTAGCTCCCGACTACCTACTCGATAGCGCCAGGGAGCTGCACGACTTCTTTCCATCCATTCCAAACCTGGACCTCATCGATTCAGTTAGGATCGAATTAAGCTTAGGCTGGTGTGTGAATGGGTGGGATCGCAATGGCAATGAGCTATTGGTTTTGGAATATCCGGCCGTGCTCAGAATTATGGACACGAATCTTGCCGTGCGCCTCTTCGATAGTCTGGTCAAGCATTATCCGATGCCAAACGTCACCAAACTGTCCGTCGAGATTTGCGACGAAGCGCCGGTCATCATGTCACAGTTTGCCAGCATCGCAAGTAGCTGCCCCAAACTGACCGATATGTGGGTCACTAACGATGAGACCCCTGCGGCACTCGCCCTTGCGCCTACCCCCGACAAACTCGTTTGCCCCACGCTGCGCCATCTACACCTGGTCGACTCTTCGATCAGTCCTGATCAACTTCTGGAGCTCGTCCGGCGTAGAAACCAGCACCCGGAGAACGGCCTCCAGGCCCTGACTCTCTTGAACTGCTGCCGTATCGGGGCCCTAATAATTTCGCAGTTGGAATTGTTGATTCCCTCGGTCAAGACTCGGGACTTGCGGAAACCGTCTGACACGAGAGGGATCTTGTCCCCCGGAAAAGAATATTTTTTCTCAGAAGGAGAAGATGGAGACAGTGTCGAAGGGGAGAGTGATGGTGCTTTGGAATCCGATGAAGAAGAGGATTTGGAAGACGGCACGTACTGCCCAGAATCCAGCGAGGAAAGCGAGGACATAGAAGATGACGAGGACGACGAGGGCGACGAATCTGATGACGGTATCATGGACTCTGCGTCGTATGATTCGTCTGATGCTTGACACTGTTCTTTCTCTTGTAAGTCTTCCCCGTACACTCCCAGATGAATGACTCGTTTACTGACTATCTCACACTCTCGCTAACGATGGGCAGCAGCATATCCTCTTTCAAACCCGCTTCTACCGGCTGAGTTAATTATCAGGTTCACTTCCTATATACGCGCGTTGATGGAGTTGATATCTAGCGGTGGTAAGATGCGCAACATCTTCCGAGTTAGATAGCAATCAAAGCATATGGACCATGGTCACCTGATAATAATATATCGCTGGGTTGGCCTTTGGGCTCCGCTCTAAATCTGTAGCCGCAAGTCTCGATCACATACCCATATTCGGATTTATGAATCACTACCTAATTATACATCCGGACTCACTGAAGTCTGCCCAAGCTGGACTGAGACGGAGTATCGCATTTTTCCTCCAGACCACCACCAGCAAGAATGCCCCAGATACAGCGCTTCTTCTACGTCCTCCTCGCCGTCGCTGCTGCCTCGCAGCTCTTTCGCATTCTCAGCCAGCCGTCTAGTGCTGAAGCAGCCGCCCCCGCAAGTCACACCGGCGACTCTCAGCAGCCTCGTTCAGCTACTGACGCACGCCTGACTATGGTACGCTGACACGCTTTGCTTTTTATCGTCATAGCTAACCCGCTCTTATGCAGACTACCTACGTTGTGTCACCAGGAGCAACGCCTTCCTCTCGTTTTGCGATGGAAGAAGAAATGATTTCTGTGATATCTGAGGATCGGGGGGCCTTTTACGTACGCTATTAATTCTTTAGATATACTCTCAGCTTCTCCTCACCTCCCTTCCATAGTCTTCCTTTCGAACCTTCGGAGTATTCTTCTTGCTTATGGCCGCCCCGTACTGTGCTGTGATGCACCTCAGAGGAATGTTGGGCCTTGGAGGAAAGATTGAGGTTGATGGTCAGGGTCGATTCGGTCCCGCTGAAGGAGCTTCTTCGCCGACGCACAATCCGTTCGACTCCCCCATCCAATCACGCCCAGTCTTCTTCCAGAGCATCGCATCCCCCACAATTGACGTATTCAGCGCCTTCACCCCGTCGTGCCCAGCCCGACGCAATCGCTCTCCTGAGTCACCTATTCCTGGGACCGCGTCGGCATTTGGACTTCCGCGTAGCGGAGGCGCGCCGTCTTACGGTATCTCGTCCGATCCCAACTTTACCCCAAAGCGCCCTGGTCGATCACCGAACTATTCAGGCAGCCCTTATTCCCCTAGCCCTTCGTACAGCATGTCTTACCACAGAGACGGCTCGCATGAGATCCTTGAATCGCTTTCCACACTCTCCCTTACCCCGAGGCCGCCTCCCGTCTCGGAAACCAAAGCCTTTACCACGCCGATCGTCGCCAGGCAGCGTGCCACGCCTGGTCCCGTCGGCGGGAAATTCCGTGCTGGATCATCCTTCTTCGTCGGCTTCCATGATATTATCCTGATGGAGAGCCAAGAACTGGAAAATCCTTTCGTGGTGTCACCCAAGGCTAACAGGAACGTGGCCCCGCCACCGCTTTTCCGCTCAATGTTCAGTCGTGACGGCGACCTCAGCGCTGCGGACGAAGACGAAGATAGTAACCATAACCCTGGGCGATTTGGCACCCCTGGACCAAGCAGCCCCATCTCACCTAGAAGCGGACGCTGGCCACCCTCTTTCTCTCTAAGAACTTAATCGTAAGTGATTATCCTTTGGTTCTGTCGGTGTCAGATTACTCATATCACATCATATAGAATGTTCCTCATCTCTCTTTCTTTGATACGGCTTGCTAGGTTCCTTGGGGATATCGGGACACCACATACAACATATTAATCGCTAATCATTCTCAACTTTGCATCTACCTATCTTTCATTAGGACCACTCTCTTTTTGGTTACTACTTGTCTCTCCACCACCGTATAGGCCGTGGAGCCGAGCATCCCTCCTTTATCCATACTGCCCAATCTTTGTATCTCATCAAGTATCTCCGCCTATCTACCTTATAATATACCATCCATATGATCATCCTTCCAGCTTGAAACAACAGGTACTCTAATAACGTATGACTCCGAGTAAATTACGGTATTAGTGCAGTGGCTTACAAGCCCCCTGGGTCACCAATCTACCTATTCCCCGGCAAAAGACAGCCACGCTTCCACCCTCCCTCCTGACCAGCTTGTGCGGGATGATACCTTTGACACCGAGGCACGTGCCCAAGATCGGCGCGTTAAAATACTGTAGGACTGAGAGCAAAAGATTGGGTATGTCATGGATCCTCATTTTGAACGAGTGCATACCTGAACGGCGCATGGATCGGGAGGGGGAGGGGCGGGGGATTGTCAACGTAGTTTAGGCTACAAATATGAAAGGTTTCACGATGAACTTAGCCGTAGACCATGTCATAGAACGAGAGACGCTTATGAGAATTGTGAGTTGTACTCCATTCTTCATGCAGCGTTCAGATTGGACCGCCGACGTCCTGCCACCAATGCACACCTAGTGGCCTGAACTTTTGAAGCTCCTCGTTTATATTTGCGCAGTTACATAAACGCGTTAGCTTTGGCGTACTCGGACTCCGGCAGCCTCCCTCTCTTACACTTTGGGATTTAGCTGACTCGGATTAGCACTGGGTAGGCAAGTTATCATTAAGAGCGGGAAGTTATGGCGCATGAGATACCATGACTATCCAGAGGGCAGTTGTTCTAACTATTGTCCGTCGGGACCTGGACCAGAAACGGACATTCTTTGACCCCGGCCATCGGGAGTAACATGAGCGCGCCAACAAGCAAAAAGAGTGACCGGCTCGGTCCTAGGATGTGAGCCAGGGCGCCTCTACAGCGTAGCTGCCACTGCGGTAGCTTCCCGAAGCCAGGAAGATATAGAGGGGAGCATGTGAAGACAGGTCGAGCCGCGCAAGCTTGTATGTTCAGAGTTGACGACAGCACTAGTGAGGTATTTTATTGCCAAGCGAAGGGGGTTAAATGAAAGCCTCATAGCAGTCACCACGTTTGCCAGGGAGGAAATAAAAAGGCGATAGACATAGGCATTCGTTCGCATCAACCCTCACAATCCTAAAGGTGCAAGAACCAGGGAGTCGAGAGATATTACGCACCGATCGCCCCAGCTGCGAGAAGAGACTATCTGCGAACGTTTCCATATCGGGCATGTGGCTCAGTTGGTAGAGCGCCCGCTTAGCATTTGAGTGCCTGCGGGAGGTCTTGGGTTCAATTCCCAACCTGTCCATAGATGATTCTTTTGCCCTACGTCAGGGTGGGGTCTCGGAGTGCAAGCCACGGAAGAGTGCCAGTTTTTTTTGGTGGGAGGAGCTAATGGCTTGGGTCGCGCGCCCGCTGATTTTTCGCTTGGGCGTGATGGCTTCGGTGGCTGGACCGTGCCTTAGACTTGATGATGCGACTCAAAGGGAAATCGTTGCACGGGCCCGCTTATACGCCAGTGAAGCGCATGCTGCCCATCGGCCACGGTATTCGACATGAATAAGTTTGATGAAGATCGACTGATCACAGCACATCCATGATCTGACCCATAATGTCAATAAAGTATGCATCCCTACCACAGAGATATTAATATGCCCTGGCACTGCATACCGAAGTGTGAGATGAATACGTACCCTGCTTCCCTGGCTTCTTGCTTAGCCGCGGCCCATGCTGGGCTTGCTTTGACGTCTGTCCAATGCCGGGTAACAAACTCGACCATTTTCTTGCGTGGTTCGGGATAGTTCCGGCAAAAGCTGCTGAAAAGCTCTGTTATGATGTTTGAGGTTGACAAACACGACTCGATATGGGCTAAAGAGAGGGCCTGTGGTCGAACATATTTAGGGGCAGTCAATATACTGCTTAACTATTCGGAAATCTACAGAGAGGATAAACGAACTCGTAATGCTTGCAGTTGGTATTTGGAAGCGACGGCGTAGACGGATTTTGATGAAACAGGGACAGGCTTCCCAGGGTTTTGACGAAGATACGCTCGTATCGATTCTTCTCTCGGGTTTCGCCCGTCGGGAAGCGGTTTTAAGGCAGAAGTAAGGGGCGCGAACGTTATCCACTCTGCATAGAAGTAGTAAAGGACGGCACGGAAGGTGGTATATGAAATCTAATCTCGGGGGAGCGCCGTAGCAAGATTAATATATGACTTTTCATCATACCAAGAGTAGACATAAGAGTACTTACACCGGATACAGGCAAAATATATCGGTCCGTCTGGGCAAACGCAGCACCTTCGGCAAGCTTGCGTTTCTTTTGCAGGAGTTGTGAGGGGGGATCAGAGTCTCCGTCCTGTGTAGCTGCCGTAGCTGCCTCGCTTGGTTGTGTAGCAGTCTCGTCATCATCAGAGTCTTCTCCGCCCAAAACGCCTTCTTTGGAATCAATATCCACTTCATCTGAACCACGGAAAAATTGTCTAAAATAGGCAGATTTTTTCTCCAGCATACACCGATCGGCGTACAGCTTCTTTCCGCCCGGAAATGTGAAGGTCACGTCGTGGTTTTGACGAGTATCCAGGAGGCGAGATATGGCGATCAGCGCGGTGGGATCGCATATAGTTGGGACTGACACGCCAGAAGGTGGATGGAGAAAAAGCGAGAGGACAAAAGTGAGAGAGATGAGGAGATTCGAGCCTTCTTGAGTAAAGAGTTCCCGGACGTCGGACCAAGGGATGGTGAAACTCATGGAAGGAGCGAAAAGGTGAATGATAGGAGATGCTGCGTCAGTGGCGCTGCAGGAGAGTATTCGAATATCCGTCCATGCGACGAAGGGCGGGTCGATGGACACGACGGCTACCTCAGCCGCAGGATCACTGTGCCAGTTGAGAGTTGTGTTGGGAGCAACGCCATGCAGAGCAAAGGCGATGAGAGATTTGGCGGCTACGATTCCTCCTTCTGGCGTCACGGGTACGCTAAGCTCCCAATGCGCCCGGAATTGATCAGCTATCGTACAATGGCTTCGAAAGGCCACTTTGGGGATGAACATTGATGGCTGCTCCGACTGTGCTGGCGTTGCGCCTGGAGTCTGCATCTTGAACTTGAGTGCAAGTGGCAGTGAGAATGACATGATAAAACAGAAGATCTGGGTGAACTTACAGTGCAAAGCCCGGCTGGGCGAAATTCGAAGATGAAGCAGCGAGGGCGTAAGAAACAGTTTATTATGTAACGGTGCCATTGCCTTTTATTCCACACCAAGACTTTATTCACATTCAAGGCAATCTCGAAGAAGCGTTGATGGGGTAGTGGTAACCTTGGTCGTTGCCACCCGTCTCGACCAGCCGGGGGTTCGATTCCCTCTCAACGCAAGTATCTTTTTGTTTTAGTGTTCCCGCGCCCAGCATAAAATCAATCGTCACCCAACAGATCCCACGTAGTAAGTTTTGGTTCGAATTCACCAATTGCGACTATGCATGCAGTATCAAGTTCAGGATAAGAGTATATGCATTTAGCATCATTCGATAATTTATCCAATTAGTCCCTGAAGCGGGTGTAAACTGTCCTCTCGTTGATCGCCAGGGTATCGTTGTGGGACGCATAAATAGCTTTCACAATTTCCTTCTCGATCCACGGCGCATCCTCGCTTTGCCCCCCGGAAGGCGTAAGCGTGTACGTGATCGATAAGGCTGAGAGCGCTCCGCCATACGCATGCGAGATACCTGCACCCCTGATCAGAGTATTGCACGACATGTTAAGCAAATTTGAATGGCATACCGGTGTCAATGATAATGACTTTTCCACCACAACGCGAATTGACATGCTAGATGTGGATCAAACATGCTCAGAGATACATTGATACAGGATAGGTAGAAGCAGTAAGATGTACCTCGAAGTCGGGTGTGTGGCCCAGAATCACACGGCGGCACCCGATCTTGTTTAATATCTCATCAATAACAGCGCATACATCTGCTTCTTCATCCAGCGCCAGTCCCCTGTACCACAAAGGTCCATTGGTGCCATAGAGCTCCCGTTCCTCGGGAGGCGTGTCGTGCGGGAGACCCGGATACGGACTTGGAGGGTGAGGGGGAGGCTGTGTCTGATCCTGCAGACGCGCCAGGAGAGAGTGGCCAATCTTGTTGATACGCGAGGGGAACGGAGTCATATCTTCATACGTAGGAGAGAGACCACCATGCATGAATGCGATGGCAGCATGCGAGAGGTCCAAGGATGATGTGGCGGGGTCGTAGTCAGTATTGGGGTCTCCGAGAGAGGTGTGCAGAGGAAGCCGAGTCGCAAGCGTATAGTTTTGCCGCCAGGCGCGGCCCACCCATCCCGTCGTCAGCATTTTCTGTCGGTCAGCAACAGACCCAAAGGTCTTTATTTCGCTTTGATAGACATATCTGAAAGTTGGGCAACGCTCAGTTCCTGTGTGTAGGGCCGTGATTTTTGTAGAGATACATACCTCCAATCGCCTATAAGTGCGCGTTAGAGCGGACGATAATTTGATTATGAATGTCGCAATATCTCACCTATTGCATTCATAAATTCGTGGTTTCCAAGGTTCGACAGCACGGTGCCGCCAGCAGCCTTCGCTTCCACACGGAGCCTTTCCATTAGCTCGTAGAGCTGCAAGGTATCGTCTCCCCTGCATTTACGCAAAATCTGAGCAACAATTCCACGCGAGGACCGCTCTCACACTGCCCACCTATCAATAATATCTCCAGTTTGGACGAAGAAATCAACGTTTCCCGTCCAGTTCCCACTCTCCGAGATCACCCCGCTCATCTGCAGGACTTTCAGTGCATTGGGAAGGTCTCCATGAAGGTCTCCCACAGCGACGATGCGGCGTGTGAACTGGTCCTTGTGTTGGGTCGTGGGTACCTCGGGTGCCTCTTGCGCACTCGACTCCTTCAACGCTGAGGTGGGAGTGCGAGCGGCTAAGGGTGGATTGACATGTTGTGGCTGGCTGTATTTGAACGTGAAATAGAGACCAACAGCTATGACCAGAATGAAGAACGCAGGCCGTCCCCGCGGCATTTTTGTAGATGGCTGCAGGTGTTGAAACGTTGAAGCTGAAGCGCTGCAGTCTTCGACCACGTCGCGCATACCGGATGCAAGACCAATTCCCACCATATATGGACGATCCTTGTCGAGCTCACGATTCCAGCTCAGAACAAGAGTTGCAAAGGGAGGAGTCTTTTTTGAATGCATAGAGGTTCGGGTCCATGGTTGCAATAGAGAGAGGCCAAGAGATGCGAGAAAGCATATAAACAAAGATAAAAAGAGAATAGCAAAGACTAAATAGCAAACGAAATGCGGGCTTTTAACCGCCAAGGCGGACAGAGCTATGATAATTGAGAAGAATAGGGGAACGGATTGTAAACTAGGGTTGAGATGCTCCAGTGATAGTGAGATCTTCTCCATCATCCTGCGGCTGGGAGACATCGCTGTGCGTTGAATGGCGTTTACCAACGCTGCGAGAGGGCGACGAGGGATTGCTGAATTTGCCGTTCACGTTTGGCGGCAACGCAGGTAGGTCGGGAATATCTTGGGATGGCATCGCCTGGGGGAGAGTTTCAGGCGTAGGAGGCACGGGGAAATCCTGTATGAGACCAGAGATCCTTGAACCATCGGTCGCGGTCACAAAACTCGTTCGGGCAAGCGCACTCTCAGGCATCAAGCCGGGAGATTCGCTGCGGAGGAATTGGAAGGAGTGCGGTCGGGGCACGCGCGATGCAGCGCTCGGAGAAGTCGGGGAAGGGAAATGGAGGGTATCGTCCTCGTCGGAACCAAAGAGGGACGGATGAGCGGACACTCGTTTATGCGCAACATCTATCATGCTTGGCAACAGCGGAGCGTCGACGTATCCCAAACGGAAATTGGCTTTCAAAAGTTCAAGTTAGAATTGGCTTCTCATGCCACGAAAGCGTAATCAAGAAGTCGACGCATACCTTCAGAATACCGCTCGAGACTAGGCAGCGAATTGCTCCCAAACGTAAACTCCTGGTCATCCAACTCCAAATCAGTCGGCAAAGGCGGCGACGAGTCGGTATCGATCATGAGCTGGAGTCCCTTGATGCTCCCCGCCGAGTTCGACCTGCCAGTCCAATGTGAAAGTTCGAGCTCATCGGCACTGCTCGCCCTTTCGACATCTTCATGCTCCTCATTGTCGCTCTGGGGCGAGCTTGGAACAGAGGGCACGGGGCGGGGACTAGGAACATAGAACAGATCCCTGAAGCCTTCGAGATCGCTGGGGCTGCCCAGTGTGCGAGGCGTAGCCTTGGGGCTCGACTCCGCCGACGAGATCCGTAATGTCGAAGACGAAGCCGTGCGACGATACTCCCGCCTTCGGGCCTCGTTGTGCATCGACGAGCGAGAGCCCTGTGTTCCTTGGTCCGACTCGGAGAGAATCTGCTCGATGGGCGGCGAATATTTCGAGGCGGACGGGCCAAATGTCTGGGTATCTATATCTAGCGTCTGGCCAATCGAGGGTGTTCGGCGGCGGACAGCAGGCGACTCCGCGCCCTTGTCCCTTTCCTCGCTAAACGGAAACACCGCAACGTTGGACGAAGCCTGCGCAGGACTCAGCACCGAACTCCCGCGCTCGTCAAGCTTCCAAGTACCAGTAAGCGTCAGGGTGGGATCGTCGTCGCTTCCTCCGGGTACTCTAGCCGCATCCTCCTCTTCTTCCTTCTCTTCATCGTCGTCTATCAATCCAAACGGACTCGCCGAATGAGCAATCTCCGACATCTGCGCCTCGTACGACATGTCGACTCCCCGCGGCGACTGTACACGCTCCCGAGGCGGCGACGACTGCCCCAGATGCGCCTTGGTCTGCGGCGGGAACCTGTGCCTGCCCGAGACAGAATACATCGCCTCTGCCGGGAACGCATGCGCCTCGGGCGTCGTGGGATGCGGGCCCGCAGGCAGAATAGCCGCCTGCACCAACGGCGACGCGCGCGCGTACGGATGCGATATCGGCGATCCCGAGGCCGGCGCGGTCGGCGGCGAGAAGAAGACCATGTTGATGGGGGCGTCCAGCGGGGGCGTCGAGATGGCAATTCCAATCCTCGACGGCGTGACCCTGTCGTCAAACGCCATTTCATCATCGGCAGGCGGCACGTCCGGCCGCTCCATCGGGACAAATTCGCGCCCCACGGCTTCCCGTTCCAACATCACCTTCTCCGCAGCCTTTGAGATGTCCAACACCGAGCTCTCCTCCCCGCCGCTGTAACGTTGAATCGGGTTGGCAGCGAAGACGTCCTCCATGTACTCATCCGCGGACTCCACGTACTTCGACGATCCCCCCGTCCGCATGGGCGAGAGCTTGGACACGCCCTTGCGCCCGCGCGGCGGCGAGTGCAGCACGGTGAAATGCGACTCCCCGTGCGAATGCGACGTGCTCGTCGTCATATCCCGCTGACCGCCCGACGCATTCCTCGAGTGCCCCCCGTTCTTGCTCAACGGGCTCCTCCGACTCCAGCTCGTCGCCATGCTCGACCGCGACAAACTGCTCGCCGTCGTGTCCATCGAGACCTTGACCTTGTGCCCCTGCGAGAACGCCGCGCTCTTCAGCAGATCGAAACTCTCCTTCAGACTCAGACTCTTCCCCGGCGACTTCTTCTCCTGGCTGTGACTGTGATTGTGATCACCCCCCACCGACAACGACGGCATCTTCTCCACCATCTCACCCTCGTTCCCCCACGTCGGACACAACTTGGGAGGCCTCCCCCGCCGGGAATGCGTCCGACTGCGCTTGTTGGCAAAGCTGCCCTCGGCTTGGGCCGCCCATTTCGCGCGCTCCTCCGCAAACATCTCCCCCTCTGCAATAACCCGGCTCAGCTCCTCGTCCTCCCCATGGTATGTCCGCGGGCCTGGAATGGGGAGCGGAGGAACAGGCGGCGCGGTATCCCGTCTCTTCCCCATGCGTGGACGCCTGATCGACGGCATACAGCTGCTACTGATCGACGCGCCCGTGCTCCGCCTTCGCACCCGCGCCCCGCCTGCACCTCCGCCTACAACGCCCATCTCCGCATCACCCGCAGCCCCATCCCCATTCTCAGCAACAACCAACGGCGTATGCGGCGGCGTCATCTGCACCACCGAGGTCGTGTACGCCCGCAAGCGCGGCCGCGGGAGGACGAACGCGTCGCATATCGTCTGCGCCGTGAGCGAGAACACGTGACTGTGCTTTCGCGGCCGCGGTCGTGCGTGCGCGTGTGCGAGTGGGGCCGATCGAACCTGGGCTTCGGGTTCGGTGTGAGATTTTGCGTGCGCGTGCGCGTGCGAGTGCGGGTGGGGAGGTGCGGTCAGCACAGCTGGCCTCTCCCCACCAGACGAAAGGCGTAAATTCGGCGTCGACATCGAATTCTTCAGCCCACGCCCGTTCCCTCCTGCACCTGCAGCAGCATCTGGCGAGGGAGATGAATCAGGATCGGACGTCTTGAATGCCGACTGCCGCGGATGGATCGTAATCGAATTCGGTTTCCTCTTTGCCTTCGTCGCCCGACCCTCCCTCTGACTGTGACTTTGACTTTGACCCCGATGTAGACCTTGACCCTGGTCCTCGCTCTGAGCTTGGCTCTGGGGCTCGGGCGTGGCGACTCCAGACGTAGCCCTCGCATACGGATGCTCCGCCGCGACAAATTCATAGATGGGCGAATTGAGCACGACAAAGCCTTCATCAAACGACGAGGAACTTTCGCGCAGTCTATCGGCCTGAACTTGCGTGCGCGCGCGGCGGCGTGTGCTGCGTGGGATGAGCGAGGGGGATGATGAGGGGCCCTGTGTTTGAATTTGGGCCTGGGTTTGTGGTTGGGCTTGGACTTGAGCTTGAGCTTGACGCGGTCGGGCTATTCGCGTGACAGGTGGGATCGACGAGGGCAGCGGTTGTATCGCTATTGGGCCGCTGATATTATACGGATGAGGAATTTGTGTTTGCTGTGGGTGCTGGTGTTGGTGGTGGTGAGGATGGTGGTGGTGGTAGGACCGTAGCGACGCTGGCGTGCCCCGCTCGGGCGAAGAATTCCGACTCGTCCTCATCTTTCCGGGAGATGTGGGGAAATAATACCCAGCGGCAGATATTTTTGGGGGGAACGCGTACGTGGAATGCACCGACTCTGTATCGGTCCCTACTCCCGCGCCCGCACCAGGGCCCGCATACGGGTGCACCGCATGACCGCGGTAGCGCAGGTCGGGGATCGACGTCGCGCGTGGTATACGCGACTCGTCCCACACAGGTCTTAACGCGGCGGAATTCATCGACTTAGGCGACTCGCCAATGATACCCGGGCCGGCGTCGAACGACAGAAAGGAGGTTGTCGGTGTTTGGACGGAGGGCGACCTATAGCCCAGGGCCGTCGAGAGCGGATTTATGGTGGTCGCAGGCGTGTTGAGCGCGGTGGAGGGCGCGGTGGACGTCGAGGTGAGACGGTACGTGCGCGTGGGTGATGCAGAGGCGGATGTAGGAGAGGTCTTGTCGTCTCGCGTATAGGTGTGCGGGGACCCCTGCCCCACTACGTCATTCCATTCTTCCCTGTTGGTACGCAACGACCAGGGCGCGCTTTTGCCCGGCAGGCCCCAGTCGCTCTCCTGGATCTTCGCAATTGAGGAGCGGAACGGGAGAAGCTGGCTCGCCCGCTGCGCCGAGGGACGGATGAATTTCGGGAGGCGGGATATGGGTGGATTGGGAGGTGTATGGGGTAAAGGCTGGGTCTGTGTCTGGGGAGGATGGACCATTTGCTGCTCAAGGTGCCTATGGGGAGTCCTCGTTTAACGTTAGGGTAACAGCGTAGGTTGGCGGCAGTCTCGGGACGGCTCACCTCGAAGGGGGAAGAGTGTATAGATGGATAAATATACAAAAGAAGATAAGTGGTGTAGATAATAGAAACACTGACAATAGAGAAAGAAGACTAGTGAGTGTTTTTTCCTCCAATTGTCTTGGGCTGGACTCACGCGAAGGAGACGATCGTAACGAGTGCGTAAAGTAAGTATGGGTTGTATGGAGCAGCGCTCTCTGCGTGGGTGCCCGAGCAGTTCAGCGAATGCGTGCGGTGGGTATAAGAGAACGGCATACCTGTATTAGCGAACCAAGATGACCTAGTGGTGTTGGGCGCGACCGGATGGGCTGGAGGTGCGAATTGGGATGAGTTTTGAATGCACCAGGACTGGAGCACGCGCCTCGAGCGAAAAGAAGTCGTGAACGCACCTGAGGCCCAATTGAAAAGATGCCCAAGAGAAAAAAGAATGCGAGATGGGGAGAATGAGTGATGATGGAGCGAAGTGTTGTGTACGACCACAAGCTAATATGACGAGCTGCGAGTGGACCCCTTGCACTTCTTTTTTGCGACCCCGTCTTTTTTGCGCGCAGAGATGGGAGAAGCTCACAGTCAGGATGTGGGCTCGGGGTGGATATAAAATCTAAAGGCGGCGGCGCATCTGGTGGCGGGGCCAGGGAGTGTTGGACGCGCGAAGCGACGGTGAGTGTGTTTGCTGTTCAACTTGTTTTCTGCATTCAGCCGGCCGCTCTAAGCTCCTGTTTTCGTGCCTAGTCTAAGGCGAAGATTCAATCGCAGCCATCGCCATGAATTTTACGTATGCATCGCCGCCGCAAACGGCGTCCACGGCAAGCAAAGACGAAAAAACAGCGCCCAACGAAGGGTCTCGCAATATACACCCCTGCACCCACTTGAACATCGCATCCCCTCCACCACAGATCTATGGTGTTCAGGATCGCGCGATGCTCCCGAGACAGCCCGAGGTGCGTCCGAGACGGCGTCGGCGGCTACCGCGGCGCTGCACGCGTGGGGCTTGTGGACGTTGACCTCGACCGCGACGCGCGCGAGTTTACTTTACCCTGCTTACATAATCATGCCATCATCGTCTTCCCTTGAGTGACTTCCTGAGTCCTTGCTCTCCCTGACATCCTGAGTACTCCGCAGAGGCCAATCGAGTGCGGACATTGCTCGCCAGCGAACTAGCACAGGTAGTGCGGGCCAGTACTCGCCATGTTCGCCACGGTGACCATCTGCAAGGCTAGCAGCCTTTGCGCACTTTTCCTCCCGCTACCAAGATGGGATCATCCGCCCAACCACGCCACAAAATAGATGGGGCGGATAAGTCGGAAAAAGGCATCTCTTGTGAAACCTGGTCCAGGCTATCACTTATGTACAGAAGAGTATTGAATGGCTATTCAGGTGCCAAACCCAGAGCTTATACTCTGGCTGACGACCCTTGCATCTTTGATATTCCGCCCTGCACCTTCCTCCAAAGCTTGCCTCGTTAGGACCTCCTCCATCGATATCGCTCCGATTTTCACAGCATGCGCATGGGCTCAGAACGGTCTGGGTTGCTTGAACTCGGATGTGGACTCGATCGGCACTGTAAAGCCTTTGGTATTACTGCGGGATTCCCCCCGAGACATTACACCACCGGTGGCCGGTAAACCGGTAACCGGTAACCTTGTACCGGATCACTCAACACCACCTCCGGCTCGCAACTCGCAGATCTTGATAAAGCCGCTAATTATGCGCTTCGTTACTTCCCAGGGGTCTTCTTGCAGCTATCGAGTCATTTCCTGCAAGAGTCATGCAATAATGTGCGCTGATACGCTTTGCTCGAGCTCGATCAGAAATGCTCTCGGAGCCGGGGCTCTGTTGGAACTGCCAAGCTCTCTCGAATAAAAGCCCACGGAAATCGCACCGTGAGCCCGCCAACATCCAGCCATGTCCGCTATAGCCCTCGACGCCAGGGAGATCGCCTCTCTCAGCTTACAAACCACTCATACCGAGATCCAGCTCGGGTCCACCGAGCACCGGATCCGGCTCGTCTCCGAGTGGGACATCGCCCCCGGCTCGCGCGTCCTCGAAGTGGGCTGCGGCCAGGGCGACACCACCGCTATCCTCGCGACCGCCGTGGGCCCAGCTGGGCATGTCACAGCGCTCGATCCCGCCTCGCTCGACTACGGCGCCCCGTTCACCCTCGGCCAGGCGCAGGCCCACCTCTCCAGCGGCCCGCTCGGGCCCCGCATCACATGGGTCCAAACCGACCCCATCTCATTCGCGCGCGCGGCGGAGGAGGCTGCGGAGCCCAAGTACGACGTCGCTGTCATGGCGCTCTCGCTCTGGTACTTTTCCTCGCCCGCGCAGGTCCGGGAGACGCTCCGCGCGCTGGCGGGACGCGCGCGGAGGGTGTGTATCGCCGAGTACGCGCTGTCAGCGACTGATCCTGCAGCAGTCCCGCACGTGCTCGCCGCGCTCACGCAGTCGGCGCTCGAGGCGCACAAGCCCACGTCCACGACCAACGTCCGCACTGTGCTCTCGCCTGTGCGGATCAAAGCTCTAGCGGCTGAGGTTGGGTTGGAGCTCGTCAAGGAGGAGATTGTGGTCCCTGTCCGCGGGATGTTCGATGGGCTGTGGGAGACGAATGAGGTGAAGAAAAAGTCTTTCGAGGAGGAGATCGTGCAGACTATCGCGGACGAGAAACAGCGCAGCGTTGCCCTTGCGCTGAGAGACGCCATGGAGGCGAGTCTGAAGCAGATTAAGGACAAGGATCTCAAGATTCTTACCATGGATATCTGGGTTGGCAGCTTTACTGCTCCAGAGTAGTCTTGTATACGTACGAATACATCGCGTCGATACCCCCGGCTTCAGTAATCTAAGGGCAAAGGATCTTATCTTATCTGCCCCTGTGACCCTGACCGTCATGGACCCTATTTCATCGGGCGCGGTCACTCGAATATTACAGCCATGACCTCCCTCTCTCCTCAGCGCCCTCTAAAACCCGCAAGCTTGAGCGCTGCGCGCCTCAGCAAAGCTCTTTCAGACTCTGGAGTGACTGACTTTGATACAGGCGTAAATACGTCGGTCGCGTGGACGGAGCATCTGAGCGAACGATCCAGCGATAGCGAGTCAGAGGCACCGGATGGCAACCCGAAAGAACGAGAGGGCGATGATACGCTCAAGGCCCGGTTACTGGGCGAAGGACCACCGAAGCCTGCAAGAGCTCTATATGATTTTGATGGTCAGGAAGACTTGAATGAGCTGTGAGCCACATATTCTCAATCTACACCCATGATCGCTCGGTGCTTATGCGCTTTGGTGGGCGACTAGAACCATGCGCGCAGGCGACAACCTCCTCATCCTGCGCGAAAAGCTCTCCGAAGGATGGAGCGTAGCGCGCAAAATATCCTCAACAGCAGACCCGGACGAGCCCATGGGGCTCATACCCCGGACATACTACCAATTCACATCGGAATTCCAGCGCATTCCGTCGCCGCCCACGCCCGACTTCATCGACTCCCCGCCGCCGATAGCGACGCCCGAGCCGCTCCAGCTGCAGACCACCGGTTCGGGCTCGGTGTTTCCCAACTTGCGGCAGAATCTGCTCGGGGGAAAGAGCTTGAATCGGTTCTCGGGGTTCGTTACGAGCGGTGCGGAGGACTGGGTGCTTAATGGTGTCGAGCTTGGGGAGGGAGAGTTTGAGAGCGATGAGAAGGATAGATCGGATAGGGAGGAGGGGAAGAGTGTTAGTGAGTTGGAAGAGTCGGAGGCGGATCTTGGAACGAGGAATAGAAAATTGAAAATTGGCGAGGCGGATCGACATTTCGTCGAGGTAAGCCTGCAATAAAATATGGCCAATATCTAGGGTAATTATCTTGTTGTCTAGGCACCCCCTGCGTGGAAGTCCAAATCACCACCATTCCGTATCCTCGTACACTCACCATCAAAGCGAACATCCAGCATCACGGGCGCGTACATCCTCTACTCCATCACCTCTGTCTTCCACCCACCCGATGCAGGCGCGGCCTCCACGTCCATGACACCCAACACCGAGCCAACGCACCTCACCGTCTACCGCCGCTTCTCCCACTTTAATTTCCTGCATACGGCACTATTGCGCCGCCTGCCCGGCATAGCGCTACCGCCGCTCCCCGAAAAACAGTATGCCGGGCGATTTAGCGATGATTTCGTCGAAGCCCGGAGAGGCGATCTGGAGAGGTGGATCAATAGAGTTGTAAGGCATCCTGTCGCGAGGTATGCCGAGGTACTCGTGTTTTTCTTGGGCTGTGAGAGCGACGCGGTGGGTTCTCGGCACTCATTAGTACTCTCTGCTGAAGACTTATGCTATGCATTGGTGCTCGATATACCTAGGAGTGGCGGCGAACCCTGCCCAAGTACATCTCCTCGTCGACAACCACCACCACCACCACCCCATCATTCTACGCACACGTCTTCCACCCTGCATTCAATTTTGATGCTGATGATGCCGCAGACGCCGTTGACAGATTCGAACGGCACCTCGAAGGCGTGGGCACAGGTGTACAGGGCTTACGTAGCGTGTTTGAGAAAGTGAGGGAGAGCGGAATCAGTAAGTCAGTTCATCGCTTTAGTTTTCGCCGTGCTAGAATCTGATCATCGGTGGTGCGCTGTGGTTAGCGAGCTCAGCAGCGCAGCGAGCCTTGTCGTATTCAATCCTCTCGCTGATAACGTCCACGCCGATGGATAACGCGACACCTGCGACATCCCCCGCCACCTATGGCTACCCCCAGCAAATCTACGAAGAAGATGAAGACGACGACGGTGCGGCTCTACAAGGGAAAGTAGGCCTGCTAAACGAGGAGGGGGCGTGGTGCTGGCGCGAAGACTGCGAAGGTACGCTCGTTAACACTCCCCCACCAACTTCATCAGGAGAGTGATGCTCAGCTCGGTAGGAAAGTTTGCCTGAGGCTTACCAAGGCCCTGCAGAAGATGGCCGAGTCGCTGCAGGCTATTGCAGATTTGCACGATGATCATGTGAGTACGTTTTGGAATATTAGATTTTTGAGCTGGGAGTCTGATTTTTTGGAGTTGTGGTGTAGGCACGGCGGACCCAGCTTGCTACGCACGAGATGCTCAAGGATGTTGCCCATCCGAAAGCTCTGTATAATGTCTGTCTCTTGCCAACATCTTTTTTCCCTCGTCTCAAGCTGAGCTGGATGCGAACACTAGCCTGTGATTGATACGCATCGCGCGACGTTATCAAGATACAAGGATGCAACCTCTGGCATGGACACGGTAAGCGCTCCTCTCCGCCCGTTTTCGTCTCCAGGTGAGTTGGTACTTATAATTCAATTGAACGCAGTCAAGTTCGCCTTCAATGGACTCGGAAGTTGCAGCTCGCTGCGAAACTGTACTAAACACCACGATGGCAGAGTTTGAGACTTATCACGTTCAAAAAGGCGAAGATTTCGAGAGAATCGCAGTGGAGCATCTGGACGGCGAGATTGAGTTCCACGAGCAGGTGTGTACTCGCTGTCTCCCCAACACCTCCCCAACGCCCCCCTTTTCTACCCCTGATTTATCGATTGCCCCACAGGTCCTGGCCCGCCTTCGCGCTGCCCGAGCGGCGTTCCCAACTTCCGGCAAGGGGGCTACCGATGTGCTTCCCCCTGGTCCGCGCCAGCCTTCCATCTACGAACGCAATCTGGCGACGGCGCGCTTCACCCAGCCGGCGCCGCTCCCCCAACCTGCCCCGCACATCTTCGACTCTACCGCCAGCGTTGGGCTGCGGCCCGTCAGCGTGGCCGTCCGCGAGAGCATGGCCATGCTTTTTGGCAATTCAGTGAGCAGCGGAGGCGGCTCGGGGTTTACTGGTCGGGGAAGTATTTTTGATTTTAGCAGGTTCTGGTAATGGATGGGAGGCGTGAGCTCAGCATATATACTCGCGCGATTCAGACGGTACCAATCTGCGTGATTAATGTTTGGTTATTCACCAATGTTATTTAAAGTACATAATGTGCTGAATTGCTGCAAAGAGCTCTTCTAGCGCTGAGACCCAGAGGTTTGAATGCGCGGACTTTGTGTGATAAAATAGCGTGCTGTTCGCCGACAATTGGTTGGCGGAGAGTACGTTGTTTTATTGTACAAAGCCCGCACGTTCAAACTTCTCAGCGCTGGAAATGCCCTTCGCAGGCCTTGTGCAATTCAGCGTGATTCCCACTGCCTAGGCCTCTTATGATACTGAGCTGTACACGCTCGACATTCAGCGCTTGAGCAGCAATGCGCTTTGACACTCAGTTTCGACAACCAGAGCGATCGCCCGTTTACCTTACAAGCCCAAAGCGCTGATATTAGCTTCTCCCCTCCAGTAACTAGGAAGACAAGTAGTATATCTCAAGAGCTCGAAGCCCCAGCTCCACTGCCTTCTCCGCCGCGGCTGGCACGGCGCGTGCGCACCACTTTCTGTCGAAGTGCCTTTTCTTTGAGCTCGCTCTCTATCCGATCGAGGTCAGCTCGGGATTGCGGTTTGTTTGATTGCGCTCGAGAGTCCTGTATTCAAGAAATAAATCCAGGATGAATGTACGGGTTGCTTTTGGTTGAGGTACGACTTACGTGACTTGGAGTAGAAGAGGCGCGATCATCAGCCTGCTTCTCCGACTTTCTCTCCGAGATATCTTCCTCCGCCCACCTGCTACTCCTCCCCTTCTTGGGCTGCTCCATCTTGACGTCCCCGTCGCTGTCTACCGTTTCCTTTTTGGGCGTGGCATCCCGGCTCCGGGGCCTGCGCTCCCTGCTCCTCGACCGGCGGTACCTTCGCTCCCGATCCCTGTCGCCCTCCGCGCCATCCCTGCTTCCACTCCGTCCGCCTCCTCGTCGTCGCTTGGGAGGCGGAGAGTGAGTCGGGGTGCGAGAGGGAGAACGGGAGCGGGAGGGGATGGGCGAACGAGCACGCCGGTCACGATCACGATCGCGGTTGTAGTTGCGGTCCCGCGCGCGCTCGCGCTCTCGATTCCGGTCCCTGTCCCTGTCCCTGTCCCTATCCCGGTCTTGGTCCCGACGGCGTGGTGGAGACGGGGGCGGGGGCGGACTAGGCGACCTTGAGAGTGATTTTCTCCTTTCCTTAGGAGGAGGCGAACGATCGTACCTCCCGGATGGAGGCGAGCGTCTGTTTCTGTACGGCGGGGTCACACTTCTATTGCGCCCCATGGCGGGGGGCGTGCGACTGCGCGACCTGCCCCGCCTGCGAGGAGGCGGAGGGGACCGTGACCGTACCGGGGAACGCCCTCCGCGGCGAGAGGGCGGGGGAGAGCGGCGACGCGGGGGTGGCGATCCAGGACGAGATCGTGACGGAGTGCGAGAGCGGGGACGAGAATCGCGGGGAGGAGGGGAGTAGGTAGGGGAAGCGCGGCGCATGCGAGGGGAAGGAGGGCCACGATCGCGGAAGTTGTCCCGGGGCGGGGGTCGCTGTGTTCCAATGTGGCTGAGCATTTTGTCAGAAGCAGAATTGTACGGTGATTGTAGCTCACCCTATCTGTATCCCGCCCGGGCCCCCCGCCCCTACCGCCCCAACCAGAGTCTCTGGCCCGGCCTCGCCCAGAAAATCCGCCTCTATCGCCATCATAGCCTCGGCCTCTGCCTCTGCCACCCCGCTCCCTTCGCTCACGATCCCTGATTTCATCTAGCTTCTCCCCGTGGTCTGCCCGCCTGCGTGCCTCGTCCATGGTCCGAGTGTCTGCAGCGTGCCTGGATCGCAGCTCCTCTTTTTTCTCGTCAAGGAACTGCTGGGGGACACCCCCTATAGAGGACTGCGCCGAAATGAGGAGTGTCCACAGGGAGGACATGAACTCTGGAGTCTAGAGGTAAGTAGCATGCATGTAAGATAGCTGGACTAAGATAGGGAAATCGAGGTCTCGAGTACCTTGCTCTCGAGAAAACCCGTGAGGTTGATCTGCATCAGTTTGGGGTCAGGAGTCTGGAAAGAACAGAGGGTGAACACACAGCTACATGATATGTAGAAAAAGTCCAGGTCGCACCGGTTTTGATTTATCTTCGAGCAATCCCATGGCATATTCGACCACGACTTCGTCCTCAAATCCGATGAGCTCCACGACACGCTTGGCGATCCAAGGACGCATCACCTGGAGATTGACCTTGCGCATGTCCACTTTTTGATCAAACTCGGGCGGAAATTTCATGGACTTGAGGAGACGGGACTCCTTGTCGGAGAAGCGTCGGTCCTGGTCGGTGGACGTGCCCTTGAAGAATCCTGTGCGGCAACGCCCAATATCAGTGAATTTTTCATTTCGGCAGGCGGGCGGGGAGGCGAATATTTTCTTACCTGCGTCACCCATTTTTGCGCGACGATGGTCGTCGTCTGCTGGAACCCGCAAGGAGCGAGCCGGTGGCAGTGGACATTTGCATCCGGCCCACGCTTTCTGGCGTCGACAGCACATCGCTCGACACCGCCAGCGACGACGACAACGACCGCATACATCGAGCCCACCATGTTCCTATCACGGCCCTGCCTCCCCCTCTTCTTCCTCTCCGCACTCATCCTCTCGCTCGCCTCACACACCCACGCCATAAAATTCTCCGTCCCCGCCGCGCACCACCCCGACCCAAAATGCATCTGGAACGCCGCGCACAACCACGCGCTCATTGTCATCACCGCTAACGTGGGCCCCGGCGTCGGGCAGCGCGTCGACATCGAGATCCTTGACCGCTCGGCAAATTCCAACGTGTACCTCAGCAAGCGCGATATAAGTGGGGAGACGCGACTCGCGGTGACGAGCCACGCGGACGCGGATGTGGGCGTGTGTTTTAGGAATCATCTCGATACCAGTGAGTCTCTCCGTCAGCGCGCATTTATCTCCGTGCTAGCTAATTACGAGGCTCTCGATTTTCTAGGTATCGCTGCCGGGGACTACGCGCGCAACATCGACCTCGAAGTCGACATCGGTGCCGACGCCGTTGACTACAAGTACGCGTAAAACTCCTTTTGCTCAAACAAATCGCACAGCTGAATTCTATCCCTCCGCCATTAGCGCGATTGCCGCACACGACGGCCTCTCTGGTCTCGAAGTTGAGATGCGCAAAATCGAAGGCATTTCAAAAGAAATCCTCGACGAGCTCGATTATCTCAAACGGCGCGAAGAGCGTTTCCAGAGCACGAATGGTACGTCCAGCCCCTCCCTCTATCTTTCTGGGCCCCGGCCAATATTGATGCCTACATTGCGCGCACGCCCATGAACAGAGTCAACATACATGCGCGTCCAGAACTTCGGTCTCTTCACGCTCGTGACCCTCATCGCGCTGGGTGTATGGCAAATATTCCATCTCCGAGCGTTCTTCCGTAGGAAGTACCTCATCGACTGAGAGACATTCCTACTCTCCCGCCTCTCTTCTTTGCATCTACCAGCCGAACGATCTCATACATCATGCATTTGTGGCATCTTAGTTTTGTATTCATGAGCTCGTAACCGACCAGGCACTTTCACTTCACTGCTGTCTATCCACGTCCATCTCTGCAAGTCGTGCATTAAGCAGTACATATATAGAAACATAGCCAAGTTCTCGGTCCTCAGTAACTCAGTACTCATCGACCGATCCTACTTCTGCCCCCATCTCGTGAACCACCTCTTCAGCATCGTATATCCCGCCCGCTCGATAGCATTCTTGATCTCATCCCTCTCCGGAACGCATCGGTACTTGACATACTGCTTCGCAACAACCGCAGAATGCGCTGCAGTGGGCTGGAACACATGGCTCGCCACGAGCTGCTCAAACGACTTCACGACCCATTGCCAGAAGCAAAGCACATATCACATGTCAGAAAACAGCACGGGACAAAAGGCATATAGCACCGGTGTGTGCGTGTGTGTGCTTACCCGAAGCATAACTTCTCGTTTGACCCTGTGCATACCCACCCCCGCTCCGTCCACGCTCACATTGATGCCCGCCGACTCCGACACGGCACGGGAAAAAGCGTCGTGCAGCATCTCGAACGTGATCGTCTCGTGCCCCGCGCTCGACGCGTGATGGGCTGCGATGAGCAGTGCCAGACACGGATAGGACAGGTCTGCGCGAATACAGAGTAAATGAAAGTATGTCTAGAGCTCAGTACCTGTATGCACGAAAAAGAGGTGTGATAAAGAAAAGTCTTACCGCGCAAGAACGGGAACTTGGAGGTACACCGCTGGGTTTCTGCCGACGAAGCAAACTGTGCGGGTGTAAGCCACGGCGAAGTTGGCGTCAAGTCGAGGATAGGCGTTGTCTACATAGTAAACCTTCTATATCATCGTGACATTCCTCGCCAAGCGTACTACTCACGAGGATTCTACATAAGAGTCCGACGTCTTTCACAACCTCAAACGTCTCTTTGATGACTTTGATGCATGTCCGGTCTGCAAATAGTTTCTGTATGACAAGCAGGGTATCGATAAACATTGAGGGGACTGAAGAGCTGAGCAAAAATGCACACACGTCGATGCTTTCGCCCCACATCCGGGTCCATTTTGCCGATTGGGCGCTTCCCTTTTGCTCGATGGGAGTAGTCAGCAATGTCTTCGCCAGCGCTGTGAAGTCCGACAGTGCATTCGGCGCGGGCACGCGCACTATTCGATGAGAGAATCGGGATTTGACGCGCTTCTCCAGTAAATTTAGACAGTCCTACGGTACGGAGGCCCCATAGCGTAAAGTTAGTGTAAAGACAAATGGCTACATGAGGGGGGCGACACGCACCACTCGGGTGGTTACGCCTAGAACGGCGATACCGCTCGTACCCGTCCCTGCTCGACACGACTGCACTGCGTCCAAGAGGCAATACAGAAGAGCCTGACGCGCATGGGTCGCGAACAAGTCAAAAGACTCCAAGATGATGATTGCGGGGCGCGGAAGCGTTGAGAGCGTTGCAATAAGAGTGGGTATGTGTGCTTGCGAAGGAAGGGCCTGGGGGGAGACCTGTCAAGTTGAATAGATGACTGAAGAGCGTCGTATAGCGCACAAATGACGGGGCAACCGGTTCGTCTTCTTCGTCTTCTGCTTGCACCGGTGCCTCTACCTCTGCTTCTTCATCGTCATCGGGGACTATGAATCCACACGAGCCCGTCTGGCGCACGAGCTGCCGACCGATCTCGCGCATGGCGAGCTTGTCGTTGAGCTGAGCATTGGCCGAGAGGCGAATCACGATGGGAAGCTGTTTAGGGCCGTAAGACGTTGAAGCGAGCGATGACAGAGCCTCTTCAACAGCCTAATGCACGCCATGGACGGGCTGCTAATCAACTAACGGAAGCAGCAGGAGCTAGAAAAGCGTGACGGACCCGCGACTTCCCGCTCCCTTTTGGGCCCAGAACGAGACAGCTGTTGCCCTCGCCTCGTTCAATAGTCCCAACCAATAGCTCTTGCAGTTGCCCTATGGCCTTCTGGCTTTCGGGAGAATGAAGCGGGGGGTGGGCGAGGGCCCGGAGGATAGCGCGTCGCTGGGCTTGGAGGAAAGGATGGAGCGTCGAGGGGAGGGTGCGCGGTAATAAGACGCTTGATTGAACTGAAGGGTTAGTAGACGTGCTAGGGGCTGGCTGCGCTTCGGGCTCGTCTGGATACGCCTGAACGTAGTCTTCTGCCCGGGGAACTGGCTTTGGAGGGGCGGCCTTGCGAGGCACCGGGGGGTGGCGTGTAGGCGTGGGCGTAGTTGCTGCAGCCGGGCGAGCAGGAGATTTAACGACGTTCAGTCCGTCATCCGAGGCATCGCGGTCGTGCACTTCGAGCGATGCAAGTTTGCGTCGAGCTGCGCGTATCGACGCGGCGGACGCGGCGACTTTCTTGCTGGCAGAAGCAGACACGACGCCATTCGCGGGCTTCGGCATCGACTTGGTGGGCGTTTTGTCGACTGCGATCCGCCGCTTTACGGGGGTCGGTCCACCCTGCATGGTGGGCGATGCGCGACGTTTGGGCGGCATCGTGGTTGGTTCGTGGTTCGTGCTAGCGTTAATTGGTCGCTAGTCGCGGGGGGGCGGCAAGGGGCGGCAGACGAGACGCGTTTGCATCCGCCACACGCGTTTTGGCTTTTGGGCCTCCACCCCAAAGCTCACTCGAACATAACCACCAGGAAATCACCAGTACGAGCAGCTGAAGGATGTTCCCCACACGCGCCGCGCTCAGCAAGGCATCCCGCCTCCCACTCACGCCCAAGCACGGCAACAAAGACTACTACAAAGGTCCTCCCCCCGCCCTGCACCACGCTCTCACCTTCTCACAATCCGTCCACCCGACATACTTATAGGAAACCGCGCTGCGTACCTTCCTGGCGGACACCGCACAGGCGCCCCAGGTAAATTCGTTATTGGCGGAAAAGCCAAGTACCGCATTATAGACGAGAAAGTCCGCTACTTCGTCGCCCCGCCAATATCAGAAATCGAGAACTCTCCAGTACGTTACCTGCGAGCTAGCACGCGTTTCTGGACTGACCTTGAAAGTGTTTTTGTTGCAAGTTAAAGGCATACGTTCATACTGGAGCCAAGATGTCCAACGACCAGAAAAAGGAGCTCTACGGAGACATGCCCCGAGGTGGATTCGACGGCAAACACTACCTCCAGCTCGTTCGAGACGGCATAATACCAGAAGGCTTCGTCGAGTCGCCAGAGCCGTCCCCGTCTGGATCTAGCTCTCCCTCTACCTAGTCTTTCTCTCGCCCTCTCTCCAATTTTATATGATGCATAATGTTTTCCTCCGAAGAAAATGGATTAAGTAAAAGGTACATTAAACAAGTACATGAAGCGAGAAGCAAAGAAAATGTCTGGGAAAGCTCTAGAAACAAAACGTCTCGCGTACTGTTCACTCTTCCGGCCCAACCTTTCGCTGTCTACGGCTCCTCCTCTGAGGCTTCGGCACCCACTCCCCATCATCTCCTTTCCCAGCATCCCCTTCCTCTTCTTCAACGACCACCTTGGCCCGCTTTTGGTTCCTCGTCTTCCGCTTCTCCGGCACTTCCTCCTCCTCGTCCTTCTCAACCACAGTCGGCGTACCGCTGTTCGTACTCAGCTCCGCAAGCTTCCCGCGCACCCTCTTCAGCTTCCCCGCAGGCGTGCCCGAGTCCTCAGACTTGGACATATCCGCAAGGCTCTTCTGGCCGACCAAGCTATACCTAGAGGACGGAAGACGCTCGTTCCTGTTGATCGCGCTCTTCAAGTCGCTAATTCTATACCGGGAGCCTGCGTGAGCTTTTGAAGCTACAAAGAGATGTTAATGACGCTCACCGGCTGCGGAGCTTGTCGTTGTCGGGCGCATAGCTCTGCGCGCGGCTGTACAGCTCGAGCGCAACTTGCAAATCATCACTGTTTTCGAGTGCATGTTAACTCAAATAATTCGAGGTGTATGATAAAGGTTTAAAACATACTTATCCTGATGTGAACGAGCCAGCACCACAAACGCCTTGGCCGTCTTCTTCTTCGTAACCGGAGACATCGCAGCTGCCACCTGAAGATCAGAGCACCCGCGCTCACTGCACAAATCACCAAAGAATCAGTACCATCTTCCAGAAGATGGAGCAGGAAAAAGTCAAAGACGTACTACTTGCGCTCGAGGGCTTCCAGCCGGATTTTGTACTCATCATCCAACTCCCGCGTCTTTTTGATAAACGGCGTCAACATTCCAGGCGGTGTGATCTGCACCGGGGGAGGTGGGGGCGGGGGCGGAAGTGCCTGTTTGAGTGCCTCCTCGAGACGCCTCGCCACCTCTGCCTCCACAGCTTCCGAAATCTATTTCCTCCATCGTTAGCTTTATCTCTCTATAGGTAGGCATTGAATAGACCGTACCTTTTTCTCGATTTCCTCCTTTGTCAGACCCCATCCCGCAACATCCTCCTTATTCGGCTCAACCTCCATGCAATCCGCCGAGGCGCGCGCCATGCCGCTGAAGCTCACCCTCCTCAGCTCCGGCTTCTTCTTCACAGTGATGACTTCAGGGCCGGAGATTGACCGGCCGCCGATGGACTGGCGGCCACTTCCCAGTGACGATGAAGACGACAACGACGGCCGGCCGATGCTTGGGCGGGCAGAGGGCATGCGCGGCGGTGCCAGCGCCGCAAAATGAGGCTTCGGCATCGGACGGGTATCTATAGGAAACGAACTTAGGTTCTGTGATCGAAAGCAGCGGCCAGAGGTGCAGAATATCACCTCTTTCGTTCACGATCGGTCTATTTTCGATCTCCTTGGTTCGAGTAGCAAAGCTGGTCGGGGAGATTAGCTATTAGTTCAAGAGACGTTTTCGCTCGAAGCTCACTTGAGTGTGTTGAGGGTATCTTGACGGAACTTGGCACCTGGCGCGAGGTTGCATATCAACAGACAGATGGATGATCCTCCCAGCGAGTCTGGAAAGCAAATGGTGTGAAAATATTGCGCCTGGGATGACTATCGTAGTATATACCTTGCAGAATACGTGTGAGCTTCGAATCTCTATAGGGTATCCTCTGAGAGCCTTGGTTGATCGCATGGACAACCTGCCCCAAGACGGAGAGCGACTTGTTGATGGCAGCGGACTCCGCCATCCGGATAGGGTCATTACCAGTGAGCTGCAACAGACTAGTGTCAGGTCTCCTAAGCCGCTTTGAGCCATAGCTCAGGGCACACCTTGTTGTTCTCCGAGCCAGCTAGATCGACGAGGTTAATTTGTCCAGTGAGTACTGTGAGATCGCATTATAAGTGAGTGTCGATTTTATCCGGGCAGAGGCAAGATGGGCTTACCTGTGTTTTCTTGGGGATCGTAGATAGATACCTTGATAGCCAGTGCGGCGTGCGAGCGCGATGACGCATGGTTGAGGTTAGTGCTTCCAACAGATCGGGATTTGCATGCCACTCTGCGATCGGGATGTTAGCAAATTCCGGAACAGTGGATAAAAGGCAGGGGAGTAACGAACGAGAATATTTTCTCGAATTCTTCGCAAGAAGAGATGGATTTCTGGAGAACAGCGAGTCAGCTCCCCGCACGAATTTGTGAACGACGCCACGCTCTACCTCTGTAAGATTCGCAACGACCACTTTCCCCTCGTCGTTCTCTCTAACCGATAGCTTCGGGGCCTGCAGGAAAACGTGGTTAGAACCATGTATGGCCAAGGAGGAGATCAAGACTTGCATTTTCTCGAGGAACAAGCAAATCATACACCTCGTCTTTGTAGATTTCCATGTAGGTCACAGAAAGGTCAACTTGAAGACGACGAATACGAGCTTTCTTTTTGAACAACGCCTGGAGATCGCCCCTGTTAGAAAAGACTGGCATAGAGTGCGCTAGTGGCTCACATTTATAACGCGGGGTATGATTCCTGGAGATGATGGCGATCCCTGTACGGTGTGTGTCTTCCCTGCATTTCGCGAACCGTGTCAGTGATCATCCAAGTCACGCATACAAAGGTTCATACCAGAGGACGTGACACCGTATGCGAATATCGTAACAGTCTGGGGGAGAGCCTCAGTTTGGGTGCGCTATAGCGAAGAGAGGGCAACTTACTAGACCGGTGAAAATGTAATCGAGTAGAGGGTGGACATCGGTATCAAACAGCTCATCCTGAGTTGCGTCTTGTCCGTAAGCAGAAGAAAAGCTTTAGGGTGTGCGTGAGTATCGTGCATTCTAGCGCTCATACAAGGCACAGAACTCACTTGAACTTGAAACGCTGAGTAGGATCTCGAGGATTGACAACCGAAATGGATCCATCGGAAACTTGCACGCCGTCGTCGGACATCTCCGAGGGCAGGAACGGGCGCACGCGACATAGTGTCTTGACCTTGAAGTGATCCGCCATTTTTTTTCGTGCGCTTGATGTCTTGCGGATGTCTTGAGGTGGAGGTGGGAGTTCAGGATCAGGAGCAGTTGTGATTTCCCTGCGGTGTTAGGGCTGGATTGTTGAACGCGACCACGCACGTGACTGCTTTACCACCCGCGCGCCATCGCCTTCCACAACAACTCAACACCTCTCAGCCCCACCGTCATCGATCCGATTCGCGATTGCAGTTTGACATCACCCGTGTTTATCATCAGGGCTGAAAGGTGAGCCGTACTCGCGCCTCTGGACGTGATGTCAAATGATGCCGATCACTCAACTAGATGAAGGCCCTACAGGAAACGGAATCGCCCACCAATGAGGACATTATGGCCAGTGCTATGGGCCTTTTGGGCGAGAAAGAGATAGAAGACGACGAGCGGGTGACATACGGCGATCTGAGGATGCGAATTTCTCCAAAGGTAAGACTTTCGCTGCTGGAAATCTTGGGCCTTCAGACAAGACTCGTTTTGCTGTTGTACACAAGGAAGGCAAGGTACGCGCGTCGAAGCTTTTACGTCGGGAGCTGTACCTTATCATTATTCTAATATCAAGGCAATTACACTCTTGGCCGATCAGCTATTCTCTCCTTCGCTGTTGCTGGCTGAAAGGATCGAGCGCGGATTAATTCCATTACACGGTGTAACGAGTGAGTATCGCTTTTGAGGAAACATTGACCCCGTCCTTACTATCATTATTTAGTGCTTGAACTTGGCGCTGGGGTTGCCCTGCCGTCGCTACTTGCATCCACGCTTCCCTCCCCACCTGCACTGGTCGTCATAACTGACTATCCGGACGAAGCTATCATGTCAAATCTCCGATATAACGTCGAGTCAAACGGGGATCTAATACAACCTGGCTGCGAGGTGATCGTTCGTGGCTATGAGTGGGGGACCGACGCTACCACTCTGTTGTGAGGATCTCAAACTCGCGTGGTACAACTTTGCCATCGATCCCTGACTCGATCACTTCATAGAAACATTCTCCCGCCCGCCAAATCTGGCACTGGTTACGACGTACTGTTCCTTTCCGATCTGCTTTATTTTGATGCGCATGATAGCCTCATCCGATCCATGGTACTACTTCTATCGCGCCGCCCGGCATCCCGAGCTTACATTGGAGCAGGCAAATACACGCCGTCTGCTGTTTGCTCTAGATTTCTGAGCGCAGCAGCAGATGCTGGATTTGTGGTGGAACAGGGCGAGTTTGATGGGGATTGGAAAGGAAGCATGAATGTGAGCGACTTGACAGCTGAGGAGCTGTGCCTAAGGAAGGGTAATGTTTATTGGTGGGTTGCGAGATGGAATAATACTGTCCTGCAAACATAGTAGGTTCCAAACTCAAGCTTTGTTTATATGAGAGCTTAATACCTAGTACCTACATAGGACTCATTTGTAACTACTACTTATTCCCCCCAAGCGGATATTCGTTTACTAGTGTGCGCGACCTCAACCTCGGTGAACGCGCCCCCGATACTCCCGACGCCGCAGCAGTGATAGCCCGGGTCTTGGAGCGCATAGCTCTGCCTGCAACCGTCACCGGAGACCCTGGGGTTGCCGAACGCGAGGGCCATGGCGTGTCTTCCATATCTAGTGCAGCGGTTTGCCTTGTATCGGGCGATTCCGCCCTTCAAACCGCCGTATTCTCACCAGCACTCTGCCTGTCCTCCGTCTGAACGCCCCTATCCTTACCGCCACTCGTTGAGCTCTAGCTGGGGCTCTTACAATCACCGTCACTAGTCCCTTCCCTCTCACTGTCGTCCTCACTTGCCCTCTGACTCGCTTCGCTTTGACCGTGCTCACTGGGGTCGTTGTCGTCGGTTCCCTCCCCGAGTACGGCCTCATTCTTGGGCTGGAGCTCTAGCCTATGCTATTTCCCAAGACGTGCGGCGAGCTCAGTGAACATGAGAAGAAAATGATATCGAGCACGAACACATAACAAAGCCGCTCAAGCAGAGCGGGATGGATCATCTTCGTTAAATGAAGAGACCTTCAAAATCTCTTCAGGTTTCAGCTATGGTAACGAGTGGGTCGCATCAGCTAGCTCTGTCGATACTTGGACGCTCTCGGCTTTGGCCGAGAGTAGCCACTATCTTAAGCCTAGTTCTGCCAAAGCGCGCTTGCACTAACTATCGCTCGGACTTCAAGAAGGAATTGAGATAGATATGCAGGCTGAAGCTGAAGCGTAGCTGGGAGGGGGATGCTATATAGTTTTGTTCAGGTGATACAATACACCGCCTTTGGTCCACGATCGCCGTTTTATTGTTACTTAGCGCACTATACTTATATATGGGATGCTTTTTTAGTGGGCTCACTCAACCTCCAAACGCCACCACCAATGACCGGCACTCTCACGATCAAATTTTCTCCTGATATGCTAGAGTGGAATGCTTGGGAGCTTCCTGATACCGCTAGATCCAACCAGTCAATCCTTATCCACGCAAAAGACATGCTCAACGGTAGGACGGAGCCAAGGTCTGCCCTCAGTGACATCTACGTTTTTCGCGGCATAATTGTAGCGGCAAACGGAACAAAACCCATTGCCGTCAAAATCACGCACTCGGATGGAAGCGCTGAGGCTCTAGCTCGCGAGTTTCCTGTCTACGAAGCCATCAAAGACCTGCAGGGGTCTACTGTGCCCATTTGCTACGGCCTCTTTCGTGGCAATGTCTACGGTCCTTATCCAGAGGCATCCAATGTCTGGGTAGACACATCGTGCTTAGTGACGGAGTACTGCGGCGAGCCTCTCACGCACTCCCTTCACGGTATTTCACTCAATGCAAAGTGTGTCGTTCATTATACTTTACGCGCCTTGTTTGGTGACTCACCGTCCCGGTCATAGGCTCGCCGTTATCACCCAACTGCACCTCCTTCACCGAGCGGGCTATAGTCGCGGGGACTTCGCGAACCGCAACATCATTCTTAACGACACCAACAAATTCTGCATCATTGACTTCGGCGCGTCAAAAAAAACATGACTGCCAATGCAATGTGACATTCGGGGTGGACTCCATCCCTCCTCTCGACGCTCTTGAACCGTGTGGAGAACTATTGGAGACATGCAAAGCGCTCAATATTTGGAGGCGCGATGGCGAACCTCTTGGCTTTGGTTATTGTAATGCGCCCTATCTCCGTCATTTTACAAGCATGCTCTGATTCTATCCCAAATTTCAGCTCCTTGTGAAGAGTATCCCGAGTTGAAGGATTGTTATCGCAAGATCAATAAGAAGAAGAGTAACCTAGATAGGGTAATGTGGTAGCATATGAGTACCACAATGCGAGACCTACGCTCTACCAACTGGGTCAACGAAGCGCAGGAATAACAGTCGATATGGATAACCTGGCCGAAGTACTTAGGGACACCTGACAACATCGACGTGCTTATCTATCTTATTCCAAGCATTAACACTGGGTGGGCTGCCACTGCCTATTGGGCACAGCAATCACAAAGGAAGTGAGAGCATGTTTTACCAAGCAGATACTAAAACCGAAAAGGGAGAGCTCGCTGCTATACCCAGCTCCGCCCGCTGCTCAAACAAATGCTTGGACACCAGTAGCAGCGTCGACACATCGCCGTTCCGAACTGTGATGGTGGATACGAGCACGAGTCTTGTATCCATCATAACGTTGACATTGGCGCCATGCGTCTTGGGGAGATAGTTCCCAATGTCAAAGACTTCCTCTGGGCGGACATTTAGCCACCGAACATCCCCGGGAGATTTGACGAGTACGCCGCGTTCATTGGGTGCGATGGTCGGCCGCTAAAGGTGCATAGCATTAGCTCGAGACGGCGGAAAATCCAATAAGGTAAAGGAGAGAGGAGGCGAACTTTTCCTGTCCAAAACTAAATCATTGTTAGCATCCTTATGAGTGGGGCATTGAGAAAGAAATACGACTAACGCGATGGATGTGCTGGTGCTCTGCGCGCGGGAACATGCTGCAAACTGGATCGTTTGATGGATTTGTACATCTCATGGGCTCGTCAAGCGCACCCAGAGAGTGCGAATCGAATCCGACGACATTCCAGCAGGGGTCCACGAGGGGCCGTGCGTGTGAATATACCTGCCGTAGTTCATGTTCCGCGCTCGCGAGTAAATCGCACAGCAGCTGGTCTTGTTCCAGGATAGCCAAGGATCGAAGGCGCTGAATTGCCCCTACGCGTCTAAAAGCAGCTGCAATGAAACGATCTTGTAGCACGAGGCTTCCGATGCAGCTTATTGCAAAATACCGTGCGTGTATCGAACCGTCTCCGCTACGAGCAGTCCGAACCCACGCTACGTCAGATCAAATGCCAGCAGAGGTCAGAGACGGGATACGCACCTGAGGTGGTTGATTAGATCATCACATAGCTCATTCAGTTTGGCGTCGGGGAGCACCACCTGAATCCCAAATTTCTTCTCCGTTTTCACCTTCAGCAACAACATTATCCTTGCCACCCCTTCCAGATCCGTCTCCAACCTGCTCAGCAACCGTGTATACCGCAGCGAAATTAGCCGATTGAGACAGATATACACTTCGCCTGCTTCTTTCTTGATCTCAACGGGCGCATCTCCAGGGTGGAGTCTCATTAGAAATTCAAGGACCCGAAGAGCATGGTTACGCAGTAACGAGTCGCAGTATTCCTCGCCACGTATCATGATGGTGAAGATATTCTTTAGCGCCTGGACTTGAGTCGACGGATCAGGGACCCTACGCATCCGATACACGCCCACCGCCGCCCGTCAGTAAGAAGGACCAACACGCGATCGCGCGTCACAGCCAACTCACATAGTATACCGTAATATCCTCGCGCACAACTTATCCACTTTCTCCGACTCCATTTTACCCCCCTTTGCCCATGCCTTCTTAAATTCATGCAGCACCCCCTCGGGCCCTTGACTCGACCGGCCGGACCACGTATCCACGACATTCTCAAACGCACTTCCCGCGTCCCGAAACAGGACCCCGATTCCTCCCTGGCCAAGGCTCTGAGTTTGCGCGTGCGGGGTACGAGGTGAGCCCATGCCCCGCAGAGAAGACGATCTCGAGCTGGTCGTGTTGATACGCGGACGAGACGGTGCGATCGCCGTATATCCGTAGTCACGAGTCCCAGCGCTAGTTGACACTGGTCTCACCAGGACTTGAGTGTGCGACATGATCGATGATGGCGAGATACGTAGTGGATGAGAGTAAACCAGAGGGGAAAAGAAGGGATACACACAATTACGGATTTTCGGCTTTGCGCAGTGGGGCTTTTTATACTCATCCAACCGCGGCACTGCAGCAGCGTCAGCACGCGCCCATTCCAGGTCACCTTGGCGAGCCGAGTGAGCGGCTCCTATATAGCTTGGCCTTGAATGGGTCAAGTGCTGCGTACCCGGCCCGTTCAATTATTCAGGATATCACACCGCCACAGGTGACACGAACGACAAAAGTCTTGCCTGGGATAAGCAAGGACGTTAACGGGGTGTATGGGTTACGAGGAAGGAAGAGTGAAGGACAAGGTTAAGGCGAAGGCGAAGGCGAAAATGGAGCTTACGAAGAAACATCTGCGGATTCCATCCAAGCTTCAGCGCACAGCAACATTGGCGACAAAACAGTGAGGGAACAATATTAGCTCAAAATATGCTTCCAATATAATACAGCGAAAGAAGAACAAGATGCCATCCGCTCTATACGGTGCATCGCCCCCAGGAATCCAGAAGTACTGGCAGCAGCGCATATCAAGCTCCGCTGCCGCTCATATCTATGAGCCGTTCTATTGCAGACAACGCCTCACCGCTCTCAAGTACTACCTTCGCGCCTCCTTTGTTTGCGGCGTGTACTACAAGCCGCGCGAGTACTTCACCCTACAGGACACAAGACAATATGAATATCGGTAGTGGATGAATAGCTGGGCTGACGGGAAGGACGTACAAGTTCAACAAGGCATGCCACGACAATCAGCCATATGATGATCCACGTGATTCGGATCATGGCCCCGTTGTTGAGATGTTCGTGAATGATGTCAAGCTGGAAAAACCAGCAGGTCACTATGGGATACCGACAAACTCAGAAGATAAAGATGTGCGTACCAGGTCAGAGCACACGGTCAGCTTATCATTTAGTACCTGCACCCGCTCATTGATCTCGAAATAATCCCGACACGCATCATACAGCCCCTTCAAACTCGCTTCGTCCCAGAATAACTCGGGTGTATCAAGCACATTGGACACCAAGTTGACATCCCTGCGCAGTTTGAACAGGCGTCCCGTGAGGCGGAGGGCATCTCGGCGACGAAGCGCGAGAGAGCCTGTAAATGCGAGTTGGCGTGGGATCGAGACTGTTTGCGGAGAAGAAAGGACAGATTGGGCAATAGATTCAAAGTGCGCCAGAAGCGTGGACTGAGCGAGTGCGTGGGAGAGGGAGAGGGTCAGGTGGTGGGAATGAGACTTGAACGCTGATACAGGAATCGTTTAGCGATGGCTAACTGAAGGTTTTATAGGAAGAAAATACGCACTGAAGAAATCGTTGTATATGCGAGGGTATGGAACAGTAGGATCGTACTGGGACCCAACAAGGCGGCAAGTTAGTACAATGCGTGAATCATAAATTAGATCATAGTACTCACGTTAAAATGACACTCCTCAATCTCCCAGCTATCCTCCTCTCGCTTCCTAACCCAGATTCCAGCTCTCTCAAAATCATCCAAAATGGCGCGTTCCTGGGCGAGCTCCATGCCCACAAACACAATGACACCATACTCGAACGCGACTATCTCTGCAACTTTTGCACGCTCCCGGACTTCGCGCATGATTTGCGCATTTGGTTTTGGAATAGGTCTTGGAGGTCCCGCTGCGCGCAGTCTTGCCCTCTCTTCGTCCTCACTGTCTTCTGCGACGAGTGGGATGTCGGAATTATCGCCGGGGTGATGCGAGCGATGCGCAGTAGGCGAGTGGATAAAGCCGTCGTGGATAGAAAACTCGGGCGAGCCAGCTGAGCCAGACGTAAAATACGATCCATCGTAGCCGTATTCTTCTGCTTCGGAAAACCTTGAGAGCAGCGATTGCCCCGAGGGAGACTGGGAAGGAGCTGACGAGCGAACATTGACATATTGTCCGTATCCGGGTAACAGCGGGAGATGATACATCTATGAGGGGCACGAAATCTATTTAGCCTTCGCCCGAGGAACAGAGGGGAAGCGCGACGCACGGCATATACAGCCTCATCAAACACTCTGGGCGTTACGCCGTGTTCTCTCTTTAGGAATGCAGTCAACAGTTTCATGCGAAAGCTCTCTGCGGTGGAATACGCAGTAATCCTTCGGTAATTTGCGCGTTGTCGCTCAGCCTTGGGCATCCGCTCTCCCTCGCTGCGATAGTCGGCGCCTGCCTCTCCCTGCTGAGCATTGTTCAGAGAGGCAGTTTGAGGTTCTGAGGGGAGAACGACGAGTTTCTGAGAAGCCTTGGACGTCCGCTGGCTAGGCTTCAGGTTGGGGATTTGTTTCTGGACGCCGCTGTTGGATGAGTTGGAAGAGGTGGTGGTGATAGAGGTTGCGGTACGCAGAAGGGGAGCACGCCGGGTGGCGGTGGGTAGCACGCCGCTCTCGGGAATGGGCTGGAGTGTTGGGGCGGAACGAAGACGGCTGAGGGCCGAGCGGGCCATGCCCGTCGTGTTAATTCTCCGCGGAGGGCCAGGTCGTGACATGATGAACTATCTACGTCGACTTTGAAAGACACTCGAGGACGTTGCAGAGCGTGAGAGTCGCTGGCGGGCGTGTCAGCCAAAAATATCGATGTGACGGGGGTCCGCAGCGAGCGACGCAGGAGACGAAGTGGTGGTCATCGACAACATTTCTAAATTCTCACCCGCGTCGTCTTGCGCACGTGCATCCTGCCTCCAGCACTCGTCAACCGTACTTCCGACTGCCACGTCTTTTCACTCTCGATACCTAGCTCGGTGTCTCTGAAACAACAAACCGAGGGTGCGTGCACGCATTTATCCACTCGCGGGATACTGTGGAGGTACTTGAAAGATCTGACTTGCGTCCTCAACCAGGGAACGTAAAGTGGGACCTCTACGTTTCCTCGCGTTCAAGAGAAATACCGACATCACCTCAGTTTGGGCATTGCCGATCTTGAGCTCCAGGAAAGATTTGAGCGTGTGGAGTGAATAACACGATGTTCCTGTCTATCGTCCAACCCCCACTCCTCACGCTCTTCTCATCATCATCATCCCATCCTCTGTCTTTGTTCTCTACGCACACCGACCCAAGCCATCCATCAGATTCGCTGGCTGTCTTGCTCTACGATGGCACTGGTCTCCCAGCATCCAAGCCAGAGCAACCTTCCAGGGAGCGCCTTGAGCTTGTCCAACCACCTGACTCGATAAAAGATGGCTCATGTGCACATACGGTCCTCCAAATCCAATCTCCAGTCCTGAATAAAACATACATTCGTTGTCCGCCAGCGAATTCAGTCTGGAACTATAAGGGCGGATTGGGCATCAAACTGCCTTGGGTCCATATACAAGTTCGTGATTTAGCCCGCGACTGGAGTTTTGAGATCGGCGTTGTTGATGCTGCTGGGCGGGAAGGGAAGATACGCTGTTCAACATTCCAGGTCCGTATCATTGCTCATTGGGAGTGTCCTGGCGGGGCACTCATGATATTCCTCCAGAAATCACCGGCAATATATCCCACATCGCCCCCCCTCCTCCACCTCCCACTTGCTCTACCCGCGCAATCCCCAACGTCTCTCACATCATGGTGCACACTCTCCCTCCATCTTCCCACGCTCGTCCCGCATTTCCGCACTCCTTCCCTCGTCCTCCCGTCCCCAGAGACCGCACTGGCACCCGTGCCAACGCAGTACTCCCACACGTCGTACTTCAAAATATACGCTACGTGCCGACTACGACGTGTGTGGTTCAGCGAGAACGGACAGACGGAGGACATACGAGGCGCTTGGGAATATGGCTTGTACGCCGCTGAGCTGAAAGCCTAGGCAAACGACATATCCTCTCCAAGCAGAACAAGACGGCGTACGCAAATATTCAACAGTAACCCCGACTTGAAGCTGCGCAATGAAGTTACGCAAGCAGCGAGCTTTAACATCGCAGATTTGAAGAATTCGAAGCCTGTATCGTCGGGCGCTTGCCTGCAGCTTTGCACAAGCTCAGAGAGTATTGAACATTTGAACTGTGAGCGGATGTATATTTAGGGACGTGAGCATTACGTAACATCCAAGTTTATATGATTGTTTGTTGTTCAATGTTCAAGCTTTCCAGACTCAACAGCTTCAGCGTCAGCGCTCTAAAAGTAACGCGTGTTTTGAAGCTCGGCACGGACTTGTTCGTCCTAATTCCTTGGTCGCGGGAGTGCATTCAAGCGCAGGTTGGTCACTAAGTACTCGACAACTTCTTTACGTAGTAATACTCAATCATTTGCTCTTATCCAGCACGATATCGTTTTCTTGAAAGATGGAGAATGCTATATACAATGGAATTGCCGAGACGTCATTCAGTATCAGATGGAGGCTCAAACTACCGCCACTTGTTCCTGACGAGGCTGTGAATCATAGGCCTGGCAGCGGCGACGTATCGACTTGGACACGTACGAGGGGCTGGAATGTTTCGTGGAAGAGCTTCCCAGCCCGTGATCGTGTGGAGATCGCAGTCCTTCCTCCTCGAGACTATGATTGGGGGGACTGTTCTGCTATGTTGCCTGCGACTACGGATGTATACATCACGGCGACTGGGAACGCCACATACTTCAAGCCCATGATCCACTACTTATCCTACTCCTCGCACATTGTCATTCCTTGGGCTGAAGTCGCGCAGTTACTTTCCCCAGGAAACACTGTGGTTGAGATCTGTGTCATCGGTTCCCTGTTACCATGTGAAACAAAGGTTGTCTCACCGGCGCCCTCCACTCGAAAATTTCTTTCTTTTACAAGGATTTTGGGCGAGCTGGACGAGCCCCTCAACCACGACGTCGTTTTTCGTTTTCCCGAAGGCCAGTGTCTTTATGCTGATGCTAGGGTGCTCCAAAGCGCGTCGCCATACTTTGCGCAGCTCCTACGCGGTGACATGCCCCGGATATCCGACAATGGTGTGGAAGAGACAGCCGCACCGCCCACTCTCACACCTGAGAGATTAGATGTGGATATAGAAGGCCTGGATGAAGCAGACGACAGCCGCGCCAAAGGGTCCTTATCTAGAGGACCTCTTCAAGTTCCGTCAGAGCATTTGCCGAAAAAGAGGAAACGCATGCCGTTCTCACCAACTCTCGAGCCTGAACGTAGCAGCATGCAGTCTATCTTTGTCACCGATGTACGTCACTCATACTCGCTTCGCTGATCATTGGCACCGTTGGCTTACCTTTCAAGTTTAGGCCACATACCCAACTTTTCGAGCAGTCATCTATTACTTGTACTCCGAGTACATTGTATTCGCACCACTCTCCTCTCTCTCTACCGGAAGCGCTTATAGCCAAGAAGAACAGATTGACGCGTACATGAAAGAACATCCCGCACGCCCCACCCCAGTCTCACCCACATCAGCTTATGTCCTTGCGATCAAATTTCAGGTCCCGGCCCTCCAGGTATGCTTCTTTTTTTTCTGTGCTCGAAGATATGCCCATGGTTAATTACCATTACTGATATACAGGTTGCAGCTTTGCACAAGTATAATTGCTGCCTCGAAAAAGCAAATATACCCACCGAGTTATTCAGTGATTTCTGCCGCCTCTATGAGAAACCTAGGGACCTTGCGGTCCAATGCGCCATCAAGAACTGGTCAACCGTACGATACTCGAAACAATGGACAAATGCAACACAGGCCGCGAAACTCCAGCAGCAAGTCACAAGTTCAAGGCCTTTCGCTAGTTGCGCGGATGCGGCATTCTGACGTATATAAAATTGTGCAGCGACCCGTATTACGTTGAGATCTCGTCTATGATCATGTCCGCTTTGAATTGAAATATCATTGGCCGTGGTTATTCCCTATGTGTAAGCACGGTCGAAACCGCCGGCGGAGTTTGATAAACTCGGTGTCTTGGCGGGGCGCAGAAATCATCCTATCATCGTTGATATATTTGAATGGTCCGCAATACCACACAGGTGTCATATGTACTGGACACCTGTAGGTAGACATGCGTAAAAAGAAAGCTCAGTGTAGTAGAAATTTTGAGGGCCGTTCAAGTTGAAGCATTCTTGTCACCACATTGTTTACATAATTACATATACACGTGATCGCTATGCGACGTGACAACGGGCCATCGCTCTTTCGACCAAGTACCGTGAGCTACGGGTATTCGCTCAAGAAGCTCAGGTGCGTTCTTACGAAGACGCTCCTCCTATCGGCTGCTAGAGCGATGTTTATTGAATCTTGATTCAGGATTTGCAATGAAGCCAAAGGCTCAGGAGCTTAGAAGAACGGAATTCCGTTCAAGTCAAGCTATCTGTCGGTCCGAAAAATATTACAACATCAAATGGACCGTCACTGTTCCTACCGGCCCAAGCCTTAGCTTTGTTAAAGCGCAGCTGCAGTCCTCTACCCCTCTGTATAGCCGGGCTGGGAAAATTACATGGACGCATACAGCAGAAAATGACTCAAACGAAGTCTTAATCAAGGTCTACACGGGGTCGCCCCTCGACAGTGCGGCGCCCGGCTTGACGAGTCTACACATGATCGCTTCGCCCGCCGATATCGACAAGCCCACGATTCACCGGCAATCCGTGGACCCCGAGTTTTGTATTCGATGGGAGGACGTTGTCCAACTTCTGTCCCCCCAGAGCTCGGACGTGGAGATATGCATTACCATGCGGATAGACGAAAGGGACTGGATGGTGATGAGCAACGGCATAGAGACACCCTCGATGCGTAACCTAGCTCAATTCACGAAAGCGCTTGGCACACTGGACGTGCCCGGGAACCACGACGTCATGTTCCAATTCTCGAAGGGTCGCCGTCTCTATGCAGACCGCGTGGTTCTTCAGCGCGAGTCATCCTACTTTCGAACCCTGCTTAACTCTGGGTTTCGAGAGTCGGGAGCCGGGAATGAGGCTGCGTCACAGTCTATTTCGCGTGCATCCGATTGGGATTCGGATGCCGATTCCGACGAGGAGGGCGACTCAGCAGAGAGTTTGACCGTGAAAAACGTGGAATCGCCGATTCCAGCGGTGGTGCCATCATCAAAGAAGAGGAAACTAGCGACCCCGAGCGGTTCTGAAGAGGCATGCCCAACCACCATATCCATATCCAATGTAAGCCGGATGCGCTGTCGTTCTTGTTGAGGACTTTGGTTCTTGCTAACTGAGGTCCATCTCGTCAAAAGGCGTCTTACCGGACGGTGCGGGCGGTCTTGTACTACTTATATTCGGAACACATCGCATTTGCCCCGCTATCCTCCTCTCTCTCAACCCAAAGTGGCGCAGATTCGAGGAAGGATATGATTCAAGCATACCTCCGAGCAAATACCGCATATCCCGTCCCCGTGTCAGCAAAATCGGTCTACGCTCTTGCTGATATATACGAGCTCCCTGCGCTCACGGTATGACGTGTCGCGCTATATCTTAGACCATTGATCACTGACCGTGGCTCCTCTCCTTTGAATTTCAAGGATCTTGCTATGCTCCATTTTAAGAAACAGCTCACGAAAGAAAACGTCCTCACCGAGCTGTTCGGCACGTTTTGTCGTTTATACGACAAGCCTAGGGATGTGGCTATCAAGATTGCTGTCGCAAATTGGGCGTATTTGAAAGAAACGGAGAAATGGGGACAGATCGCGGAGGAGGCGAAAGCTGATCGGTACGCAGTTCGGACCCACTTGAAATGGGACATTAAGATTAACATGCACTCCCCTGCGGCCTAAGCGACGTTTATTATATGGACATCACTTTCAAACTTTTGGGTTTCAAGGATTAAAGAAATGGACACGTCTCCGACCCGTCTTTCGGGTAGTTTGGGTGGTTCTATATCCGGATCAGGAGGTGGGGCTCAACGGACATTTATGGGACCAGCAGGTTGACTATACGCGTGCCCGTTGAGTACGTTCATGCATAAGCTAGTGGTCATGTTGATGTTCTAAGTATTCTTGGTGAATCAAAATACCGTTGCTACAAACTAATGGCAGCAGTTGGCAACAATCCGCAACAACTTCATTGTCGCACAGACAGCACGCTGGGGATGCTTGATGGCCCGGGATAGCAAGAGGTGTAAAGGCACACATGCAGTCCACACCAGAGCAAAACACGCACTCGTATGCAAGGCTCAAGCGCGCGCTACCTAGTGGCAAGCGCTCAACGTCCGACGTCCACCCCTGACAGTCGACTTTTGCCACCAACTTATAATCACAAGGTAAGTGTCACATATGAATCATCTAAAGCTTTGGTTTCCCACTCGACGTACGATCCATGCTTGTATTCTGGTACACTATCGTACCGTCTCTCGGGTAGACAGAAGCACGTCCATCTCGTCTACCACAGCAAAGGCATTCGTTTGTGGTGCGTAGCCTTCCACATTCATGTTTTCCCAGCCAAGTAACTTCCTTTGGGTTGTCTCGTAGCTACTCGACCTCCGGCATTAACACGGTACACAAATGTCACAGTTCGCGGCTGAGAGTTCCACAGCTCTGAAATGGCTAGTTCATGTCCCAAGCGGACCCGATGGAGCCATCATCGAAGGACACCTAGAGAGTGATCCGGAATGGAGAATTACGTGGACTAACTTCCCGGATCGCCAGGAGGTTGTAATATCAGTCCCGAGTGTGGACCTGACCCCCTCCGGCGGCCCCGGTATCGAGCACATCTTTTGGAGCCTCGGCGGGAAGCTTGTCTGGGTCCTTAAAGCGACGTCCAAAGACAAGCGTATATGTACCCTCGCAACCAAGCACGTTTGGACAGGCGACACCACCACCCCTCCCTGTCATGTTCACGGGACCTGTATCCACTAGTCTGCATATTAGTGGCTGTCCGACCGATATCAGCAAGCCAACAATCCACCTGCTCTCGCATAATGCAGCCCCGACGTTTTGCATCCCATGGGCCGATATGTCGCAGATCATATCTTCCGATAATCTCAACGTAGAGATTCTCATTGTCATATCGCAATGGGATGGTTGGCACGAGGTGAGTCGAGGGATACATACACCCTCGATTCGCAACTTTGCGGCTTTTGCGCGACTGCTGGGCGCATTGGATGCGCCCGAGAACCACGATGTTGCGTTCCACTTCCCGAGGGGGAAGCGCCTCTACGCGGACCGAAATGTTCTTCAGAGAGAATCGCCTTACTTTCGCACTATGTTTCGTTCGGGCTTTCAGGAGTCAGGCGAACACGAGCCCGCGGCTCCCAGCCGAAAATGCGTTATACCGTTTGAAGACTCGGACGAGGATTCGGATGCGGAGGACGATGGTGTAAAAGGCTGTAGCCCGGGAGAGTTACCTGAGGCTGCGCCGTCCATACCTTCGCCAACAGGGGGGGTAGACCTACCGCCAGTCCACGAGAGAAGCATGAGCAAAATTTATGTCTCGGACGTATGCCATTCACTACTCATTCGTTCTTTTGAATCTTGCTGACCTATCACATCTATAGGCATCGTACCGAACTATGCGGGCGGTTTTGTATTATATCTACTCTGATCACATTGCATTTGCGCCATTGAGATCCCTTCCATTACTGCCGTCTGGCAATACTCGAGAGACCGTCATTCAAGCTTATCTCAAAACAAACCCCGTGTATCCCACACCTGTCTCCTCCAAGTCCGTGTATGCCCTTGCCCATAAATACGAAATCTCTGCGTTGCAGGTAGGTTTAACCGCTTGTTGCTACTAAGTATTACGCGCAGGCTGACCCATCTTGCATCCTCGAAGGTTGTAGCGTTGCACCACTATAAGCTGCAGATTACGAAGTCCAACGTGTTCACGGAGCTCTTCAGCGCCTTCTGCCGCTTGTACGAACAGCCCAAAACTCTCGCAATAGAGTTCGCTATCAACAATTGGGGGACCTTGAAGGACACATCCGAGTGGAGGAAGGTAGTGGAGGAGGCGAAGATAAACCCGTGAGTTCTAGCCGCCACGGATGAATGGAGAAAAGGTAGACGAGACGCGTCTAACGGCTCTCTCCCGTAGCGATTTCCATTATGTAGAGGTTACATCTCGAATCTTGAACCGGTGGCCGCGCTAAACGGCTTACTCTTTCAGTGAGCATTATGTACTATAGTATGCTCATCTCTATCGCCATGCAAGGACCGACTTACATTTAACTCTCGTACGAGGCTAGTATAGTGAATGCAAGAGTGACCTCACGTTATGAAGGGGTGTGTGGCAGCAGAGTGGCATTTGGAGTTCAGTAATGTACAGAGTGGTAGGAGATGGGTGTTGCGTAGGGGGGATGAACAATGCGTGTATGCGAGGTGAATGTCCCGTAGTATGTAGTCAAGATCTTGCGCCACCTGCAGAAATTGCTTCTCAACTCGAACTCAGCAGGGGATTGAGGGATGAAAGTGGTGATTGAATGGGGAAGGGGAGGGGGGAGGAACAAGATGTGGTGAAGACAAGAGCCAAACGGGGCAAGAAAAGGGATACATAGGGTAAAGTGATGCAAGAAAGAAATGCCATCATATTTTGTTTTTACCTGATCATGAAGCTGTGCATGATAGCGACAAAGCACACGAAGGAGCAGATGTAAAACCCAAGCGGATATCCAGACGGGCTCTTTTCCACGCTAAGGGACCATAACTAAAGACAATGGCTTGGAATCAGTATTAGGAGCACATCTGTATGATTGAGAAAAACGTACCCAACCACCGAGTACCTGAGGAGAAGGGATAGATAAATAAATATACATTAGCAAAAGGCATCAAGATGATACGCGAGGGACATGACACGTACAGGACCAAGGAATCGTGCGAGAGAAACCATGCTCTGCGCCAGCCCATTCGACATACTGACTACATGCGGTGGCGACACTGAAGGAAGTATGTCAGACAGCCGAAATGTTCAGGAGCTGGCTTGAACAGTCTTACTATAGTTCAACAAGATCGCTACCGAGGTATACGTGAATGTCGTGCCACAGTACCGAACCGCCCTGCGCGCGCATACATAAATGGTCCATCAATAACAACGTATGGTATCGTGAGACATTGCGATAACTCACGTGCTGATCGCCAAAAGCGTCATCACAAGGAGATTTCCATCTTCCGACGGGCTGGCGAAGACGCGATAGAGGGTGACGGAGAGGTAAGACGGGATAAACAGTGCTGAGCCGACACGGAACATCGCCAAATGTGAGAATCGGCCTCGTGGTGGGCTATAAAGATTGAAAGCGGTGAGTTACGGCTATACTTAACTCTGGGATAAAGTGAGGGCAAGTAACGAACCCAAGGTTTCTATACAATTAATATAGTGTTATCAGCAAAGAGGGGGATCTGATCAAAGAAGCTTGAACTCACGGGTAGAGATAGAACTGATACGCGATTTGAGCACCGCACATCAGCGCGATAAGCTGAGCAAAGTGCGCAGCGTTCAGCCCAAGTCCTCCAGCACGATAGGGACTACAATTCCATACGACGGTCAGCATCAACTCCGACACACCACAATCGCTACGAAACAAAACTCACGAGACGAGATACAACAAAAAGATCTGATCATGGATCGTATTATGCAATGCCAGTATGAAGTACTGGAATATGATCACGAGCGGGACCTCTCTCATCGACGGTCCCTTCTCGCTCATGACCTCTTGTGTCTGTGTCTGTGCCTGCGCCTGCACGTGCGGCTGCGCGAACACGCCTTCCTCGGCAGCCGAGTCGGTCGCCTCCGACGCCGAGGACGCCTGCCTCGACGACTCCGTGATGGGCGCCAGACCTGAGCTGGCCGCGAACGCGTCGATATGGGCGTGCGACGGGCCTTCAACGGGCGGGGCGGAAAGGGGCGAGGCGCCGTGGCCAGCAAGCGCAGGGGGTGCGTGGAGACCCGTATTTGAGTAAATCGATGGCATATGGGAGGACGACGAGGGACGTCTGCTCCCTGCGGGCGTGCCCTGCGAGATGAGGAAGGACAATCGGCGGTGGTGCTGCTGGGGCGTGCCAAACGCCGAGCCTGGAGCTGCATGCGCGGGATGGGACATTGATCCCCGGGGATGCGAGCCTGGCATCCCGCCCCTCGAGTTTGACGGACGCCTGGCCGAGGGCCCGGCGATGCGGTTTGAGAATGAGTATCGAGGTCGACGGAGGGGCGTGCCTGGCATGGAGAACGAAGAGACCGAGCCGCCTTCCTCGTCACCTTCATAGTCGTATTCATCGTCGGACTCGAATGGGTCGTCGTTTGCATTGTCGGCGTTGATTGCAGCAGCAACCCAGAGATCGGTCATGGAATTCACGGCAAGCTCGTTTGCTGGGTGCGTGCAATTTCAATAACAAATAAGCGTTAGTCGGGCGTAGGGTTAACAAACAAGAAGACGACGTACCCATCAAGAGCCTCCGAGCAAAGTTTCCCTCGACGTTAGTACCCACACTCGTACCAAAGGGCACATCGGCATTGTCAACCACACCAGCGCCGTATCTCCTCCTCACATCACTCGCCATACTGCCCCTCCTCAGCCCAGTGGCAACTCCCACGCCCATCGAACTGGCCATACTTCCCAGCCTGCTCCTTCCATAACCGTAGGCAGAACCATTGATGCGCGATGATCGAGAGAACGTCCGGCCTTTAGGTTTCCCAGCCGCACCAGCCCCGTTATTGTCATGGCTGCCAGCTGGCATTGGCACAGTGCCCACGCGAGGCGACGCCGAAGCAGGTGAGTGTCCACCTTGGGCATCCAGCACCCGGCGGGCAAAGTACCCCGAAAACTTCTTCGATACACTCCGTCCCAAATTACCAACTATGCTGCCCGTATTTGGCGACGGATCCGATACGGGCGGCGCACCAAGATCAATCGGCGACGATGCTTCTGGTTCCGCGGTGGTACTAGTAGTCACCGCGGTTTCCTTTCCGGGAAGATGGATCGCGCCTTCGCGGGGACCGCCGTCCCAATCCAAGAAGAGGGACAAGACCGCGCCCACGAGAGTGACCGACCCGGCGATCGCACACGGCAATAGGTACGGGTACGTGTTAAAAAGCGGAACGTTGCCGAATACGCCGGGCCACTTCTTCGCCGGGCTTTCGACTAAGAAGCGACGGTTGGCTGGGTTAGGAAGGAGAGGGGATAGAGGGGAGAAAAAATTGAGACGCACATGAGCCACCGACGATTGCACCGGCAACACCACCTAAACCCCAGCTGAATCTGAATAATGTTTTTGGATAAATTTCTTACTGGTCCTCAAAAATATAGAGATTGAACACACCCCATGATGGCATACGCTCTCGCCTCGTTCGTGCCATCTGTGATTCCCGCGACCGTACCCCTGGCGACACCCACTGCACCATTAAACACACCTTGCAACAGGCGAATGGCTACGGCCTGCGAGAGGGTTGTCGAGGTGCCGAAAAGCAAGACGGTGAGCGTGTTTCCGAGGAGAGAAATGAAGAGGACGGCACGTCGACCGTGTTGATCCGCAGCAGTTGCCCAGAGCAGGGATGTGAAGAACTGTGTGACGAAAAATGAAGAGACTAGGGGAGTGTTATGTAATTTAGTATGCGAAATGTGGATGAAGGGTGGCGTACGTACCGAGCAAGCCAGTCCAATAGCCGACTTCTGCTTCTGTGCCAACACCAAAGCCTGGGTGCGCGTGGAAGAGGTGACTTTAGATCTCTAGCGCGCGCTGTCAGAGCCAAATGCACCCACCGTCAACCATAAATAGGATGAATGGCGTAGAGACATTGGCACAGAGGAATTCGCCCAGCATGACCTAGAGATCCCACTTTCGTTGGCCGGTCCGATTTGAGAAAGCAGACGTTTTGAGAGCTTACAATGGAAAGCACGACCATGGATATCTTGGGCAGTGGAGTGGCATAGGGCTGGCTCGCCTGGGGCAACGCGCTGGGGATGGGTGGCTTGTCGGGGTAAAAATTGTCGCCATCGAAGAAACTCTGGGCTTCTTCGTCAGGTATTGGGACATAGCGCGCTGGTGGCGACGGTGGGTTGTAATGGGCCTCTGAGAACGTCAGCGGTGGGGCGCCCCAGTCCATCGGAGGCGACAGCGGGTTCTCGACCGGCGTGCCGGGGATTTCTGTTGGCGTGTCATCCGCGAGAGCTGAGTCGTTGCGGAACGGGCCCTGGGGGAAGGACGGGGGCGGGACGCCGCCACGCTCTGGGCGTAAGGACATGATGGGTGAAGGAAAGCAGGAGCGAAAGAGGGAAAGCTGGGAGGACGAGCGCTCCACCGCGCACCAAGAACGCTTGGTCTCCAAACGGAAATCTTCATTACCAGCTGCATTTGGAACCCAGCCTTACGCCCATATGGCAACCCCCTTTACTCGCAGCGCTCGCAATTTTACTTGCAGATCTCGAGATTACAATCCTTTCCGCCCAGCACGCAGAGATAAGGAGGTGGTCGCTGGTCACTCGACCTTTGCGTTTGGATGCCGTGGTCCCTGGGGTTGCAGGTGGCAGCTGTCAGTCCTTAAATCTGCCATTTGCAGCCAGCGTCCACGGCGGCACCGTCGACGCTCTCGCCGTTGAATGTGCTTGAATATGCTGCGATTCAACTCCCAAGTGCACTCACGCTTCACTTGCGCTCCCAACGCTCCCCGTCTCTCGGCAACCTGACCAAAGACTCGAGAGAATCCACGCAACCTTCCGCACGCCGGCCTCTAAATGAATGATGACGCACGAGTGGCTATACGAGATCGAGACTATGCTCGCTTTGGACTTCCCCGCAATCAGTTTCTGGTAATCCGTGCAGGATTCGCCAACAGGGATCGCATACGACTGTATTGATTGTGAAGGCATCTTGCTTCATGAGATGGAGATGTGATAATACAGGAGGGAAGCGCACGACGGTGGACGAGAGAAATGACCGGATGGGATAGGGGGAGAAGGAAGAAGCCTCGCGAAGAGACCAATGTAAAAAATTGAGCCACGGCAGATCAGAGTAGTCTGAATCGAGTTTCGCGAAGCCCATCCCCCAGGCCCCGAAGAGTCCGAGGTAGGGCTTGGAATCGCGAGCCGCAAAGTGCACTCAAGGACGGTGCGTAGCCATGTGCGATATCTCCGGTACTTGTTCTCCTCGTCTGTTCATTAGAGCGGGGGTTGGTGGTTCTGCTTACAGTCCCAACCTCGGATCCTGACGGATACCACGGCCTGAATTTTCAGCGCTTGGCGGAAATTTCATGCATTGTGGTCACGGAGCACGAAGCTCCGAGCCTCCCATTGCTTCTACAAACCACTGACACCACCGTCAGAGACGGGTGATAGTCGACCAGGGGCCGAGCCAACGGTGAGCCCCCTGGGCGCTCCGTCGCGCGTGACCGGAGCACTGGTTGAACACGATAGAGAACGCAAAGGAGACAAAGACGACGAGCCTGAGAAAACACCGCCCGATCCCTGCAACGGTTCCCAAACGCAAGCCTCTGCCGGCGCCCTCCCTCTCCGCAGAGCGAAGAGTTCTCCGGGCTCGGGATCTTTGACCCGCGAAGCGAGAGGTGCGTGTGTTTCTGGTGCGTTGCTCGACCGCTTAAGGTCGGACCCATCTAGAGTCGATCAAGAGGGATTAGAATACTCAGACCTTAGCCCGCTCGCTGGGCTGGATGGGCGCGTATAAGTAGCGCCATCTGGTTCGGTGCGAGCCTCGCGGCTTTGATCTACGCAACAAATGGATGAGACGCGATGAAAAATCGAAGAAACGATGAGATGCTGCACACCTGCCATGGTGGTGTTGAAAACGAGGAGGTTGCCAGCGTTTTTATTTTAGCCACACGTGTGCACGGGCCACGTCCATCCAACGGCGACGCCTTTGTCCTCGACTCAACGCCACCAGGTCACCGGGCGATCTTCAGCACCCAACTCATCTGGCATCTCGCCTCTGCTCAGTCTACCTAGTACGGTGATCTGTGCTGTCAAAAGAAGCTCATGAGGCGCTATCTCGGCCTTGCGTTACGACTTATACTTACTGTCTCTCCCGACCACCCACACATTGTGAATATCTGGCACTTTTGTGCTACAATGCAGCAGCTCAATCCCTGCTTGCTACTCGCCGTTGTCCTCTATCCAACGGCGTTAAATATGAATCATGGCATGACTGCAATATCTGCATCATTCCTAGTCGAGGACGGGCAACTGCGCCTTCACGCACCTAACACAGGGCCACCACAGCGAAATCATGATCATCCTCAAGATTGAGCTCAATAAATGAGTAGGGCGCTCTTTACCCATTTGAGCTCCTCGAGCCTCGAGCCTTCTGATCGGGCTGGTGCCGGCTTCCCTGGGAGAGAGATGCTACCAGCGCACTTGCACCCTTTAGGTTGAGGGTCATCCAGCTGAGAGCCCTACGCGCTCTTCCCCGGTTGACACTGCCGCATCTGCCCACAGCCTTCACTGAAGTCCTAGTCTATTGTCTCATGAAAAGGCTGATCAATAGCACCGCCATCGACTTAGGATGGCGCCTCCGTATATAATCGGATCGAGGAGTGTTGCGTATAAGCGTGTTGATTCTTGCACACATGCACAATTCCTTTAGGCAATCTTCATGAGTTGTATACTTGTAGAAGAGATTCGTCGAACTCACACGTCAAATACCGAAGGTTATCGGGAATCCCGGTCGCTTCGGAGTTCGCTGGTGCCCTTCGCCCCCATCTCCTTGATGCTCCGCACATTAATATGTTGCGACCCGGTGGCGTTCTTTGCATGAAGGCCCAACAGTATGGAGACGGGTTTGAGCGTAGGCCTGTGTGGGGGTAGTGCTCCAGACACGAGTTACGCGCATGCCGGCATCCACCCTCGCTCCCAACTTCGCTTCCTTACGCAGACTGGAACGCACGCATATCGCGCTCGCGACTCTGGTGTCGTTGTTCCTCGCGGGGAGTATCATCCTCCGGTATCTCAAATTTCCGTAGAACGTTGCCCACATTTTGCTTATTATGGACCAAACCCGAGCCAATGGTACGCTTTTAATGTCTGCTTTTTGACTCATTGTTCCTTATTCTGACTTCAATCCCGCGTACTGCACTCCGAAATTTCCATACTGCTAAAAGCCGCCCAGCTTCCGGTGAGACTACGTGTTTAGTATGTGGCGTGAACGAGCATCTCCGTAGATATCGGGATCATCCAAGCTAAGCTATAGAACAGCACTTTATGAAATCACGCGCGGACACGATGCATGCAAGCAATATAATTGTATGTATTGGCGCACAAACACGCTACGATCGACGAACTACATATTGTAACTGTGATAGTGAAAGTCCTTGGGGCGGCATTATGCGACCGCAGATAGCAAGAATTTTGAAGGAAGAAGGAATAAAGCAGATAGACAGACAGATGGAACGCAATTACTTAACTCGGAACAAGAAATAGGTGATGATACAAGCGGAGGCGTTGGCGTATACGATAATCTTGAGGGCAGACGGGATGGTATCGAGGGCGCTGGATCGGAGCGGCACTATGCATGATGCAGATGCAGTGAATAAACGAAAGAACAGATGAGCGAGATCAAGATGGTACAAGTTAAGGATTAATGCCATAAGTAATCAATAAGGGAAATAAAAGCAAAGGCGAAGGAGCGATTATCTATGCCATGGTGAGGGAGAAGGTCGACCAGTCGGTGGTCGACGAAGTGGGTTGCGTAGTCGTGGTGGGTAATCCCGGGCCTGGGAGCACGGACCGCGCAAGCCATGCGTAAGGATGGTATGGGTTCTCCAGGATCGACTCATCGAAGGAATCTCGCTCATCGAGGAATCCCGGCTCCGTAGATGGGTGGACGGCTGTTTCATGGGGAATAGTTAGTATAACGAAGGTGATTGCGGCGGGAAAGAGTGTTAGACTCACGAGGTAAAGGAATTTGGGGAATCATTTGAGACACGCTGAACTCGAACGGCGGGTCAGAAGTCAACTCCTTGGCGTTCACCCGGTCCATCAAGGTACCAGGGATCCATCGAGAGGACAAATCGGCGGAAGCCGAGTCTGGGAACGTTTGGCGAGGGGAAGGCGGCGGCGGCGCAAGGGCGTGTGCCACAGGCGAGGAAAAGACCTTCGACTCCGTGGCATCCGACGGGAACGCCCTAGCGATAGCAGCGGCAATTGCGGAAGAGTCCGCCTGCTGCTGAAGGATTTCCGGCATCTGAGCTTGAATAGACCGCCTCTGCCGCCTCTTCCTCTTCCGCACGTCAAACCCATGGGTGCTCTCCAAGTGACGCCGCATGTTGCTGTGTACGCTGAACTTCCGGCCGCACGAAGGGACCTCGCAGATATAGGCTACGACACAAAAAAGGTCAGCTTTTGAGGTAGTGCCCATGTAACTAACTGTGACTTACGTTTGGCCCCAGTGTGCACGGTCATGTGCGTGTTGAGGCTGCTAGGCCTCGTGAAAGCTTTGGCGCAAATAGGGCAGTGGTGTGCTTTCCGCGGCTTCGTCGTCGATTGAGCACCACTCGGAGTTGGAATGTTGTGGGCGTTATTGGAGGCGCCGCTCATCAGGCCAGCCACCGAGTGGCGGCGGAATGCGCCTGATGAAAGGGATGCTTCGGTAAAACTCTGAGCAATCGCCATGGCAAGCTCATCCGAGTCTTCTGATTCGTAGGTCGAGGGACTAGTAGAGCGCGAGAAGGGAGGCGTATTGGAGGCCAGCGCATTGCCATCCCCGCATTGAGGGCTGGAAGCAATGGAGTACGCAGAGCCTCCCCCATCCGAGCTTGCCAGCGAAAAGAGGTCAGACGCGGTTCGCTGGTAGGATGGGCGCATAAGATTGAGATATAGCGAGGAATCTTCTCTCTGGGAAACGTGCGGAAACGCGGGAGACTCGCTCCTGCGGGCTTGCGCGTCTGCCAGCGCCGTCGCACCGCGCCTCTCAGCTGCAGACTGGAAAGTACAAAGGAGCGGCGGATCAAAGTTGGGCAGCATGTCGGGCGCAGAATGGCGGCGGTTCTGGAAATCGTCGTCGCGGTCGGGATCATTGATGGAGAAGGGGTTGACGCGGAAGGTGAAGAGCATTCTCTTCATGCTCGTCCCGCGAGATGGATCGATCGGCGGAAGGTAACTGCTTCCGATAGGCGGGGGTGACGGAGGAGGTGCAAGCTCTATGATGAATGGATCATTCGCGGGGCAGATCTGGTCGGGTGCAGGCGTCGCGGCAGAGGATGATGGTGCAGTGGGAGGGGATGAAGGTACGGAACGCGACGGGAACTGATACGAGTCGAGTCGGCTATAAGCGTTGGTCGAAGAAGGGTTTAGGGAGTCGGATGAAGAATCCAGCAAAGAGGGGTATGGGACAGCGTGAAGCTGGTAGCTAGCACCGAATGGCGGAGAGGCCAGGACTGTGCGCTGGGACGATTGGGGATGCTGGGGTCCAAAAGACGCGTCGGCAAAGGGATGGGTATGCGACCATGGGGGAGCGTGGGATGCGGCCGCTGTAGTCCAGTTTGGTGGCATGGCGGAGGGTGCTGAATGTCGTTGGGAGCTCTGAGCGAGGAAGATTAAGGTGTGAGATCGAGACAGGGCCAGGCCGAGAACGAGGAGTTATATAGGTACGAGGTACGGTGGCCCCGCGGATACGTATAGTAATACGTAGCAGCGGCTTCTTTGGCGGCCAAGCCCCCACGCGGACACACTAACTGTGTATCTGCCTGATCCGAAACAGTCACCCAACAAGAGAAAAGCTGGCAAGCCACACGCGAGTACCGCCTGTTGTCATGTTTCTCCTTTTTTGGCGTTGATCATGATCACCCAGCGGCTCTTTGGACTCCGATCATGATCAAGGAGAAAGCGCTGAAAGAGTGACAGCAAGGTCTCGGACTCGCGGGGAGAATTTGCCTTTGCCTCGACAAGCACAGGGCTACACAGGCCGCACCGTGGCCAAACTCACCCCCCATCTGTCGAGTTCAAGTCCGCCGGAGAGGTGCCTTTGCTGCAGCGGTTGTTATGTAAGTTGCGATCTCGCAGGACTCTGAATCTCCACCGACGGCGGTCCCCTGATAGTCCCGATGATGTAAGCCGGTAGTATAGAGCAAGAAAGAGATCAAAGGACCTGCCAACAGCACGGTATTCCAAGCCATGCGCAGCATCCCAGCGCACAGTTGTCGGGCTGCGCACAATGCCACCCCGCGACACGCACGGCATGTTGAACGCTAGATTTCTGGCCATTGTCCAGGCAATCTACTAATAGAGTTGAGTGTGGCCTCTAAGATTTGCTTCCGCCATCTCCTCGCGACATCCAAAACCCAAATCGAGATAATGCACTGCTTCCCGAATACTGCTTTTGCAAGTCGCCGTCGGCACAAACATCCACTATGGGCCTGCCCCCATCCCTCCACGAGCGCTCCCATCTCATTAATATTCGTCTGCGAAAATTTGGTCGAGCTGAGCGCAGCCGAGTTTTCACATAAGCGCGGCCGCCGGACGCACGGCAGCTGGTATCTTGTATGGCTTTGAAATTTCATTTGCCCACTTTATGTGTGGCAAAAGAGAGGATAATGACTGATACTCACCCTTATATTTACCCTGATGTAGGATATCATGTCATGCTCAAATCCCCTCAAGAAGCCTTCCTAACCGATGCTAAAATTACTCGCAGCCAAAAAAGAGGCGACTTCGCCACGCAAGGTACCGTTGGACTCATACATGTCATGATTCACACGGTCAACTGTGAAACGTTGACCGGGCTTGGGAATTTCAGCTTCGATGTCGAGGTATATGTCATGTTTCCGATGGACAAGAGTGCTCCTCGTATGCATCCATCAGCAAGAAGACAGGACTTCAAGACCTCAAGCCTCAAGAAGAACCGCTCTGTAACCTTTTCCTTCGGCTCGCGGGAGTCTGTGCGGTATACAGCAGCCAAACTTGTGTCCCCCGGCGCTCTGGACGTCGTCCTTCGTAGACTGATCCCTGCTCTGGCTGGGCGTCAGCCGCGGCGGTAACGCGTGGCGCCGATGGCAAGGCTCAGCCACCAAGCACAGTATTATCCTTATGACCGCTACGGCCGTGTGTTCACGGCGACTTTCCAAGCCCAATATCGTCAGGCTTATCACCACTACCTTGGCTAATGAGCGCTGGGAGAATATTGATGAGCGGAGCGCATGTATACGACGAGGATTTTGCTGGGCCAACCACCATACTAGCAGTAAGCTTAGTATGGCATGTTGACGGACGTTTGTTCGGTGCTTCTTACGCTGAGCGACGGTAGATCTCGTATGGGCCGACGTCTTGGCCAGTCTGGGGAAGGCCCAGCGTGGGTCCAGATACCTGGAATCTCTGGTCGACACTTTGGACTAATTTCTAGTGGCGCCCCACCACGTATGTCTTCATCGGGCTACTTGAGCTCCCTAAAAGCCAGGGCACTAAAGGGGACTAGTGTCAGCTACAAGCAGCTTTCTCATTCTGGCCAGCACATGTGACCCTAAGGCCTCCACGCTTCACTACGCTTCAAGCTTCAAGATGGTGGAAGTCCCCGGTCCGCATCTTCTCCCTCTGATCGGAGTGCTCGAGGCGCCTCCTTGCACCAAGTAGAGTCCCCTTGACTATTTCCAACCATCAAATTCGAATTATCCTCCGCATACACCCGCGGATAAGTGCAACCACGCCGCGCCCATGTAATGCTTAGGTAGCGCGCGCCTCACGCACGGTGTTTCCCAACTGACTGAGTTCAAATATACCGCGAAGGCACTCAGTTGAAGTCTCCGCGAGCGCATCGAGGTCATTTTCATATGTTGAAATACCTCATGACCTGGGATTTGGGGCATAGGCGTGTATAAGTCCCTCACAGCGTTCCTTGCTCGCTCGTAGACCGTGCTAGACCTTGGTTCTCTCGGTGCCCAGAGCTTTGGTCTCAATGGCTCTATCGAATCGCGCCTCAAGCGGAGCTGGGTGCCTATACCACCGGCCTAGGTCCCTTGGCCGTCGTCAGGGTGGAGAAGGTCGTGCAAGTCAGAGTTTATTTGCATGCCCGGAATCCGGAGGGGTCAACTTGGACGCACCGATGTGCGCGCATGCCCTCAAAATATGAAAGCTAGCGATCGTTACATCAGCGCAGAGAAGCGGAAAGCTTCTCCAACAGATCTATAGGTACTAAGGACATTTTCATTTACACTGAACAACCGTCAAACGCCCAGCGCTCAGGGATGCAATCGCGGTATCTTTTGACAGCCTTTGACACCGTTTGGGTCGTCTTCGATTGTATGCATCGTCTAGCCCTGTGGAGCCTCGAGCTTGAGCTTGACGCACAAGAGTACCTAGGTCATTGTAAAATGGATATTTGATGCAAAGTGGTGTGGCACCCTTTACTAAGGGGCGAAGGCTTCTGCCTCTTTACCTCAGGACTGGCACGCAGCGTGCTTGCACTATTCTTAGCTTGCGTGCGCGGATGTGGGTATAGTGCTCATCATGAGGAGGCGGTGTGGCATCGATAAGGTGCGCGATCGGTGGTGGGTGTGTATATCGATATTGGCATTAACGATATCGGGCGCTCCAAGGCCTTCCGAGCATGTCGGACTAGGTCGGACTCTGTTGGACTGCGAGATTTCCCACATTAGTATCGTTCGTAGACACTACTTCACGCTCCGGATTTCACCTGCCCACCAGTGCTAGCAGGGCTGACCGGCCATTGCGTGAGCTATCCCCGCTAGTGCGCCCCGTATTCTTGTTGACATTGCGCATCTCGCGTTCGCGTACACGCAGAGGACGATCACACGTGCTCCACCTTGCTTCAGCACTTTTGTCTTTGCTTGATACGGACCATCGCGCCACCACCATATCCGCCAAGCACACACTAGTCGAAGCCAACCTCGGTTTTGTCTATACGGTGTCTTGCAAGCCCCGGGCCTGTCTTAGGGCAAAATGACTATATAGAAGATCCCCTTTGACACGTCTCGGGTGCTGTGCACTGCTTGAGGGTCGAAACTCGGGGATACGGGCATTTGGACCGTCCCCATCTAGTGGCACTGCTTGGAAAGTTGCGGGGGAAAGGGCAATAGCTAGTGAAGACGTATTGCTCTGGGGTTCCGCTCTCATCGGAGGAGCTCAAAGTGCCTCATTGGTCCACAAAGATGCTGGTCGTTTCTATTGACGGCAATAGACATCGCGGTCCTTACGAATTGGGTATCAGCGGCACCTGTACGTGGTTCTGGGAGCTAGTGGAGCTGAGCGCCTGCTAAGCCGACTAGAGCGGAGGACGGAGGGTTTGAGCGCTAGTGCATGGTTGTGCCCAGAGATCCTTAAGTTCTCTGTTTGTGACTTGGGTCACCCTCTCAAGTGGGTCTGTGGCATGGCACTCAGAATATTCGGTGACCATTACAGCGAATGCTGAATGTCGGAGAAATTATTGGTCTAACTATCAACCTTCAGCTTGGTAGACCACATATGGAGTTATATGCGCTTGTACATGTCCCAGCGTACAATAAAGAAGCAAACCCGCCAGGACCATTCATATCATGCACGCGGACGTGGAGGATCTAGCGCGCGTGGAGATGCATCACGCGTCCACGGCGATGCACCCAACACCGAGTCGAGCCTCTTGAGAATCGTCCCGACCGCTTGAAGCTGCTCAAGTGCTAATGCCTATCGCCTATTTGCGACGGTGTTGAGTCCAACTCGGCGGGCCAACGCCGGTGTTTAGACTTTTTCTTTTAAAGTTACATCCGCCTTACTAATATAGAGTTCCGGTCCTATTCGCTCTAGAGCCGCTTCTTTGCACCCGCGGGTAGATCTAAGTAACTGTCGGAGTGCAAGCGCTCGCGTGCTTCCGCGAGCCGCAATATCCTCCGAGCCGCGGCTCCGAGCTTTGCATTGCCATCTGTCACTCGCTGCTGCGCGCCGTCGAAGCGGGTTCGCGCCAACAGAATGGCTGTCGGGCGGCCAAGGATTACCGATCTCGAGGAACCACTGGCGCCCAAAACACAACCCGCCAAGTCCAATCGCCAAACTCTCCTTGTCAGCCAGAGGACATCGGGCTTGCCTTGCGGGTATGTCGCGCATCGATGCAGTGCGGGGAATGCTTCGAAGAATATCTGGTGCCGCGCTATCGAATGACGCTGAAGAGCGAGAAAAGTATGTAGTATGTACCCGCAAAGTCTCCGCATAGATCTGCGTCTTTGTATTCTTCGGCTTCTCCTGTTGTAGCTGGCAAGCGACATCATGGGCTATGCCCCAGGTGCACTGCCCTCTAGGCTCGAGACCGCTAGCACTTGTCTTGAGATCAATCCTGGCATGACTCGACATCTTGGTCCTACGGCACCATTCTGATATTTACATACTCGCGCTTTCTACGTGATCGGGCCCGGAGCCGTGAACGGCTCGGCAGGCATGCTACATTTTATGCGCATTTTCTCCGGCTGTCTTTGCGATCACTACTCGCTTGTGCACTTTCGCATCCGATCAGATTGCAACCTTGGACATCGATGCTAGCTGTGGGCGTCAAGCTCCCGTAAACACGAGCCTAAATATTGCATGGGCGCTCTGCCGTGGGAATAGTGGTACCAAGTAGCGCTACCAAAGAAGTTGTAGGCAGATAGGGATATGTGCGCACTTCGGCGCCTGGAGCTCACTTGGAACTCGCTAATACATAGTAGACGAAAAGGAGGCATAATCACAGCAGGCTGCCGGTGAGCACGACGAAAAAATACTCATTAATGTTTGTTATCTGCTCTCACTCAATCGAGAGAGGCCGCTCACGCCCGCGTTCGGCTACTTATCTCGCGTGCTCGAGCGTTTCAAGGACTGCGGCGCGCTCTGATGAAGGTCTCTAGATCTAACTCGCTCGCATCTTCGATACTCTCCACAGCTATGCCTGTGATCGTGGTCGGGCTGATAGCTGGTGGCCGGCTGTCAATGGGCGGGCTGTACCACTCATCTACCTATTCATCGCGTAGGTGTAGGTTCCGGCGTGTACGATGCTATAGTCTCGTTTTTGGACGCTGCAGCCGCGCATCAGTGAATGCACGCGAAATCAATGCCAGTAGTCGGCCGCTCCGACTCCGCCAAGGCTGTAAATGATGTTGATGTCGGAGTCTTGACCATCACAGCGAGAGCAAGGCGACGCACGGGCTCGTTGAGGGATAAGAAAGCAGTTTGTGTGACTCGATTCTTGGATGACAGACTGAGGGGTGAGATTCGTGAGAGCCAAGAGAGAAGTAATACATGATACAGAGTCCTACGCATCATTCTGGGCGATTCGTTACATCTTACACACAATCTTGTGGTCTTTTGCCGCGCGCTCCTTACACTGACGCCGAGCTGGCATCCTCATGCCTCATGTCCAACAGCTCCATCCACCACAGGCGCGACCGGATCGAGTACCTTACAGTACAAGAACCAACGCGGCAGCGGCTTCAGCCCGCCCTCTTTCTCGCCTTCTCCCGGTCCATCCACGACCCGCGACGCCAAGTGACCTGCAACCATCACGCATTCCAACTCCTCCCCATTGCTATCGCGCACAGTAACATCCACCTCGCAGTACGCATTCGTGATATCATCGATAGTAGGGTACGTGATTCCATCGAGCACGAGCGGCGGGCGGGACGGACTGTCATGCCCGTATGGGACATACACGTTTCCATTCCTCCCTCTGCCGGTGAAGAAACCAACAGCGGAGGTGATGAGGCGCATGCTAAACGACGCGCGCTTCTTGGCGCGTTTCGACGACGTCGATACCTCGTGCATGGTCTGGAAGTCGGGCTCAGGGTGCTGGTGCTGGTGCTGGTGCTGCTGTGGGGAGGCGTCCAGGGCACCCGGGGAGCCCTGCCACTTCCCGTCCATCGTCCACGCGCAGAAGGCGGAAAGCCAGCCAGAGAGATGGGACGGGCCCGAGGCGCCGGGGCTCGCGTGCGCGACCTTGCTCCAGAAATCGATGTCGGACTCGCCGTTAAAGGCTGAGATGAAGCGTTTGAGGATCGGGCGCAACATGTTTGCCCAGGCCGCGGGCTCTGAACCGAAGTCTTTGAGTTTCGAGAGGCGCGCGAGGATTGATTCCCAGTCTGATTTCTCGCCTTCTAGCGTGACAGAGGGTATGTTGCCCGAGGGGAGAACAGGGTACGAGGAAAATCTCGATGCAAAAAATCGTTAGTAGGGCGGTAGCCGATCGCAAGTGAGGGATAGGTTCTTACGATTCAAGAGTGGATGTTAATGTGATAGCGCAGATGGTATTGTCGCTCAGAGATGTAGTCGTGAAGTCAGGTAGAATCCATTGACTGAGCTCCTTATCAACCAGCTATGAAACAATATAAGCTACCCAGGTAGTAAGATACGGTGGCGGACGGACATACATTTGAACGGAGATGGTTTATGCACTCTTGTGTAAGAAGGCCGCGATCTGCAGTTTCGCTTGTACTTTCCCTTTCAACCGCAAGCTTCTTCTTTCCTGCATGGGCTACAAATTGCTTTTCTAGCTCCCCGGAATGGGCATTTACACTGACAAGGCAAATTAGGATCCTAGCGCGCGGTACCTACCAATATAAGACGTACAAGAGGGTAAGTTGGGTCACGATTGCTATCCATACATCGTCCGGCCTGCGAAATCCATCGTTTTAGACATCAATATGTTTCAGAAACATAATGAACCAACCGTATTGTCAGGTGATGGCCCATGTTATACGCCGCTAGGACAGTCCCGACGAATCCTTTCACCTTGGGCTCCAGCGAGTCTAGATCCTCTTGAGTGAGAGATGACTGCAGTATCTCAGCGCATCTGTGACCGTGGGTCGGAAAGAAGGTCTTCACGAAATCTTGCACGTCGGACATATGGCGAGTAGATGCGACCGCGGACTTTGCCTTGTCTTTGGTAACTTCGAAAGTGACTGGCATGATGGCGTGTACGTAATAGCTGGCTACACTTTCAGGCTGAGCGTCGATGTGGTTTTCACCATGCGGGCGGGCGTCGAGATCGCGGACGAGTTATACAACTGATTCGAAAAGCAGCAAGACGGTTTCAAGGTGATTTCAAGCCAAGTGATGTCACTCACAAGAAGCCGCGTGTGGCTGTGGATTACGTAACATATACGTGGTCCTTCGAAGGCCGAAGCCTGCACACCAACTTCCACCAACGTCCAGACGAAAGCCATGGTGGGCGACTGGCTTCGCAAATTTACTCGTGCCCACGATGGAACACTGATGCCGTCTGATTCCAGTCTGCGCTTTTCAACTTCCAATCACTACTCCTCGTCCTCCTGCTTCTCATATGCACTTGTGCGTATGTTCGTGCCGTAGCGCCTGGCTTAATTGACAGGAATAAAGAAGGGTGCGAGATGGTGCTTTTGGCGTGTCGTTGAGCCCTAAAGCCAATTCTTTCTGATAGATTTATGGGCGTGTTCTATAAATGCGCGCGCATCGGCTCGTGTTACTTCCCTTGCCATGGTCACCCTCTCTCTAACTCAATTTTATATATATAGGGGAACGGCTGTCACCATATGTTGCCATCTCCTGTGTTCTCATGGCCATTACAATACTGCTTCAGTAACTCATGGCTTTCCACCATTCCAACCAATGACCGAGACCTCATTCGCATGCCTATACAATACATCGTCAAAGGCTCCTGCCTAGCGCATATATTCCATGGGGGGCTTATTTTCAAAGCACGTACCTCTTTACATAATTGTTTTGCTCGAAGCAACGTTTGGGCCGTATAGACTCTTCAAATGCTGGTTTCATAGATAGCCTGGAGCGCGCCGCATGTATACTGGCACTCTGCTGGGAGAAGATAAAAAAGCAAGCGGCTGATCCTACGAGGTCTTATTGCAAGGTCCTACGCTGCCATCTCGAGCTCCCACTTTCCTGCTGAATTTATTGGGGCGTCATAAATGAGAGCTTGTCTTTGAACAAGACCCTGTACTCGTACTTTATGTAAGCGCACAATTGAACTTGGTCAACGTTCAACGTTCAACTCCCCCCGCCAACTTGAGTCCTGAAGCTTGATCATTAGCCATGCCCAAGGTCCGCCAGTCGCTAAGCGTATGAAGTACTTCTCTCAATTTTTTTTTAAACAGGCTCCCCGCTCCTCTGTTGATCCCGAAACCGCAAAGGTAGCCCACATACCAACTGACAACGAAATCAAAGATGCCATTGACGTTGTTTGGAAATCCAACCGGAATTCGTCCCAAACTATGGGAGCGCCACGCATCCTTGTGGATGTTAAGGAAAGGCACCCTAATTGGAAGTTGAGTGAGAAGAGGCTGAAGAGACTTCGCGCTCAAGGGCTTGCGGATGGAAGGCTCAGCCAACCCAAACACGAGATAGGAAGGCAGCTGAAACCCAGCCCCGATACCGCCGGGGGCGCCGGAAGGCTTACTCTTCTGAAAAGGAATGGCGACCTGCGAAAGTCGGGCAGCTCGTGGACTCGTTCGAAGTCACTTCTGGTAAGTCCTACCATCCCTTGTCACTGTATTGCATTGTCCCACTAAGCGTGATTTCAGGCGAGCTTGTATGGGGTCATATGTCACATGTTGTCAAGGGTGCTTTCAACACCAAGCGCGACAACAATTTCACCAAGCCGAAACCCAGTGCTGCGACTGGCGGCACTGTCTTAGTGCAAGGATGGCAGCATCGAGTTGCGGCGAGAGTAGGCGCATGGAAGGTACTGGCTTAATACCATCATGCCAAAAGATGGCCTCCCTGAAATTCTGATTGAAATTACGCAGCTGGCAAGGGTGACCCCTGCTCCAGCCACATGGGATCGCATAAAAGAGACTGGCATCCTGATGTATCACTCCTCGGTGGCCGACCCAGAAGCGCTCGTGACGGAAGCCCGCGTCGTTGCATTTGGTCAGACCCACCCGCGTATTTCCTGGGTTAACAGATACGACTGGGGCGCCTTGGACGTGGACCATTTTTTGGCAGATATGTTCCATCAGGATGAAGCTAAGCAAGAGAGAATGGATAAGTTCCACGACGGTGCTGCCTTTTTTCTTGATAGCAGTAGGGCTCTAGACGTGATAAAGACACTGGCACGGTGAGTGCTAGCTACACGTAGCACAGATCTGGGGCTAGTGGAACTGACAATACCAACATCAGTCCATCCCTTCTGGACAAACACAAGGACTCCCGGATATCCTCATCGTTCTTCCCATCCGAGTCGAAAGATGCGCTTGCATTTGGATGCCATTTGCATCTGCCCCCCGGTGAGGGATACGAAGTAGCCCGACTCATATACTCTGGCGAAAAGTCCCAAAGGTTCCCAGAGGACGACGAACTAATTGCTTTCTGGTATGACAATCGGCATTGGGATTTTGATGACGGAGAACTGGTAGAACCGCCGACTCTATCGAGTCTCTGATGGTGGCAGAGCGGGTGTTAACTACCTCGACATGTGGTTTCAAGAAGGCTGTTGTAGTGGTATAAGCATGCATGACAAGAAAAGAAAAACAGCAAGAGCCGACGGTGAAACTAAATATCTTCAAGAAATAATGGGCACTATACCGTGGAGTAGTCTTTGGGACTCTGGGCCCTGAAGTTTAACTATCGGCACCCATGTCAAGATATAAGTCTATCACCTCTATGACTACGTATGTGAGCGTCAACCCCGGGCTAGGTTTACTGTCCAGCATCGTCGGATGGAGACTGAATAAGGGGACAGCTCTTCCAAGCCCACGAACTATCTTTTCCAACTACCATACCAAGCGACTGAATGGCATAAAAATCAGTACCACTCCCAAGAGCGAGTCGGAGCACTTAGTCAACGTACCCGAATCGTTTTATCGCTCGCCTCATCTGTGCTTGACGGAGTGAAACTCACAATTCCGTTTATGCGAGGCCGTGCAGAGGCTGGCGCCGGGGGCATGGAGGCGTTGCGCAAAGTGAGGAAGTTAATTACTCCACCGGCGTCGATCTGGGGGTTCTCGAAAAGCCTAATTTCCTTGAACTGAGGTAGGAGGAGATTTGAGCGGGCTCTGGAAGAAAGGGAACCAAGGATGGTGTTCATGATCTGAGCACAGTTGTCCAACGCGAGCACCTCCAGCAGTGGCAAGGTTTCCAAACACGAGATCAGGCTGGCGTCCCTTATGGGAGCCTGAGTGAGTCCCAGCCCTTTGAGGGGAGGCTGGCATCTGCGCAACATCCCGCGAAGGCATGTAGTAAAGCGCCTAACCTCAAGAGGGCGCATGGGGCTGGACCAGAGTTTCGGTGATTGGCAGTCCAATACAAGCGAAATGAGACTGGGGGCGTAGTTAAGATGTTCAAGGAACGTCAAACTCGGAGAGTCGGCGAGGACAAGGTGAGTAAGTGCGGGGGCAGCCATCGGGGCGAAAGATACGCCTTTCACAGAGGAAAGGTGGTTGGAGGTTATATCAGGCGAGGATGCAACGAGGCGGGAAATGGCTTCGCTCGGAAAACCTTTGAGGTGCAGTGACTTAGCATGTGGAAGGACCAACAAGTCTACCAACGGATGGAGAGGCGATGTGTCTACAGTGGCAGTGAATGATCTTAGGTTGGGGAGAGTGATTGGTTTAGATGGTAGAGACACATCGCAGTCAACGAAGGGAATTCCCGATAGCGAATATCCTCGAGCAAAGGATGAATTCCCCCAACGCGGTTACCGTCGGCGCATTCCAATTAGTGCTTTGGAGGTAAAATGTGCGCAATGAAGGCAATGTGATCGCGCCGAAGATATAGTGTGCGCTTGTGATCCTCTCCAGCCCTAACACGGCGAGATGAGGAAGGTGGATAGATCGAGTTGGTCACCCCATCTCTCTGCTGTCGGGAGTATCAATCCAAAGCTCCTGGAGGTTGGAGCAGGGCCGGAGCTTATCCAGGATGGTATTCGTTACATCGTCCAGCTCGATTGTCAGAGCAAGATATGTGATTGCCTGACTGAACGCTTGTTTGAATTTGGGAAGACAGTTGACGAACGTGACTTCGACGTCAGCCCCTGTAACGCACTTTAGCGGTATGGAAAGCGGGCACGGAAACTCTTGATGGTTGGCAATCAGGATGTCGAGCGATTCTAGCTGAGGCACAAACCCCCAAGCTTCGATATACGTAAAAAAGAGCTTGACATTGTAATAGTGGGTGTCTTGAAACGATAGCTCCCGCCAGCGGTGCTGGTGTTGGCACAATGCCATGGCAAGCGACTCCGTGCGTGTATCGGTCAGATAGACCTCATTCTTCCGCCAGAAGGACGCTTCACCCTCTATCGCCTCTCCTGCCCCATTAACATCCTCCTCTTCTTCGTCCTCTTCGTCCTCATCCTCGCATTCATCATACTGCAGACGGTGCTCCCTCTTTGGAAAGCGAAGAACAATCGAAAAGGGCTGATTTCCGGCATATCTGAGCCAGTGCTTGGCTTGAGCCTCCGGATCGGGACTGTCCAGACACAGGTCAATTAGGTACCAGAGCTCTGGAGCCTGGTGGATAACCTGTCTCCACAGACGGCAAACTTGGGAGGCGCAGATGAGAGCAACACTGTCGTCGGTTATAAGATCAAAAATATCAAGAATAGTCTCGTAGGGAAGTCTGTGAAAATACTGGCGGTCGCCCACCGAAGCTTTAGGATCGGGTTTTGTACCGCTAGCCATGGCGGGTGTTGAAAGTGAGAGCACCAAAATTTAAAACTAAAAGATGATCGGGCCATGCGTCTTTTTTAACGGTTACATAAGCACACGCAGAGTGAACATTGACAACAGAAACTTTAAAGTATCTCCGTGTGGCTCGAGCAAGCTAGCATTACACACGGGATATTGATCTATCACCACCAGCCAGATGAAAATCTAGACAGAGGTTCTTCAGAGCCAAAATGGGTTGTGCATACCAGCTATGAACCTATCAGTTACAACAGCTCGCGGCTCCGCCAGCGAAAGACTTCCATTCCGTCTCTATCAAACGGAACAGCCACACCAAGCGACTAGATCCAAAGGATATTTAGAAAGTCGCTGCACTAAATGCTCGTGGGACTCACTCTTATAGCCGCGTTGTCCCTTTCGTTATTATAAGGCGGATCGAAGAGCACAACCCCCTTCATACGCGCTGCCGAGTCGATAGGCAGGGGTGCGTTTCGCGAGGTCAGCAATCCGAGAACACCGCCAGAGCTTACCAGCGGGTTATTGAAGAGCCTGATCTCGCGCAGCCGAGGGAGTCGCCGACTCTCGCCTGGCTGCGAAGGACATCCGACTGCAAGTGCGCGGAAAAACGCATCGGAGAGACCCGGACAGCTGTCTACTACAAGCACCTCCAACATGGGCAGATCGTCCAAACACGAGATCAAGTCTGCATCGCTGACGAAGGCATTCTTTAGAGAAAGCCCGCGGAGACGATGGCTATGCACCAACATCTTCCGGAGAAACGCAACGAGAGGGGGAGGGGTTTCGAATTGTAGGATATTTGCCATGTTGACCGAAGGGTTCAAATGGAGAGAGAGAAGATCAGAGGTGTTGCGAATGCAGTTTAAAAGGTCCATCGACCCATTAACTCGGAGGTGCGTCAGCGTGGGGATCGGTAACATTGGCAAGGCAGACGACGCCGGCCCCAACTCGTCAAGCGAGAGGGTTGTCAAATGAGGAGAGGATGCAACCATCCGATGCACGATGTCCGATGGGATTGCGGATAGATATAGCCCCTTGACATGCGGAAGGATTACTCGGCGGCAGAGGGGATGGAGGGGGGAGGTGTTCCTCTGAACACTGAACCATACCATATTGGCGAGCGTGAGCGGCTCTGTCGAGGGAGGCGGTGGAGTGTTGGGAAAAGCACCAGCAGGTACGTGATCCACACCCCGGATGCTGACGTCCGTTAGAGATGGGTGTCTTTGCAGCATGCTCTCGAATGAATCCACCATGGCTTGACTCCAGCAAAAATCATCCAAATCAAGCTTGCGCAGCGATGATGAGGTGATCGAGTTGAGTATACCCTGGATGTCCTTGATACCGCGTATGGTGAGTATGGCGAGGTGGGAGTGAGAGACCGGATAGACCGCGCCCCCCATCAATCCACCGTGAGGAGCATAAATGTCCAGAGATTCAAGGTTGAGGCAGGTGTTCAGCAGGTTGACGAGCGACTGGGTGGCGTAATCGATGTTGATCGATAGGTCTATCGACGTGATTCTCCGGCCGAAAGACGAGGAAAATAAAGGGATGCAGTGCGCAAAAGTCGTCTTAATCTTCGTTTCGGCCTGGAATTCGAATGGGATGGCAACGCGATAAGAATCCCTTCCGTCCTCGGCAACCTGGATATCCAGACTGACAAGCTCGGGCGTCGCCCCCCGGCATTTGTCGAAGAAGATGGGGAGGTTGGATATAGGAATGAGCTCGACCGAGAGGCTTTGCCAGCGGTGCATGTGGCGACACAATAGTGCAGCAAGCTCCGCTGTGCGGCGTTGCATGGTCTTTCGTGCCTGTTCCCTTCGGGATCGAGGTCCTTCATCTGGTTCCTCGGGAAAACGAATGTCGATCGTGAGCGGATGATCGCCCGCCCGCTCGAGCCAGTAGGCAGCTCGGACACTGGGCGCACTGGCCGCCATGTCCAAAGACATTGCCGTCCAAAGCAATGGAGTGCCTTGGACTGACTGTCTCCACAAGCGGCAGACATGCGACGCGCGGATGAGACTGGCATTGTCCTTATTGTAAGTCAAGAATAACTCGAGGACCACGTCGCCCGGAAGAGCCTTGGCAGAGTTACGGGCGTTCGACGACATCCTAGTCAAAAGTTAATAAGTGTACTGTCCGAATCACAAACAAAAACGAGAGTTTGGACACACTTCAAAAAAGATTGGGAACTGGTGAAGTTTGGTAGATACTAAGGCCTCCAGTGATGGTTGCGCGAGAGCAACCGCCTCACGGCTTAAAAAATGATGGGGTCCAAACACATGCCATGGTAGCGGCTAACGAGATTTATCTTGGTTTAAGTCCTAAGCTCCGGGGACTGGAGTGATATTGGTCGCTAAGCAAATTTTACGAAATAAAGATTTCACGCCTCGCAGTTGGAGCCTGGAGGCCAGCGGGAGTCGTTTTGATTTTTGCGAATGACTTAAGGAAATACGTCCTCAGTCTGCTCGTGGCCACACAGGTCTTGGAAATACGTTACATCTGGTATCACCTTACAACCAGTCAGAATTTGATTCCCGTTGGCTGCAGAGAGAGAAAGTATCACGTACAGCAGATTCGATAAATTAGCCCGTATTGGCATAGGATATGAGGCGCTAAAAAAAGGCACATCCTGACTCCCATATTACCGCACAAGCCGCCCCAGGCGCCAATACAGTCAAGGGTTTGGCATTTCCGCCCGGGCCGGTTCAAGCACGTTTTGATGAGAGTGTTCGTAGTGATCGCAACACCATGCCCCTCGGTGCAACTCCAATGAGATCTGGGCTTTATTACGCTGCTGCTACCAGCGTGGGGCTAAGCAGAGAAGCAAAATCATGTGCAGCCTTGTTATCAATCCCAAAGGTGCCCGAGTCTTCAGCATTCTGTTCAGAGAGTAATCTCATAGTCGAGCGGTCGACCAGCCAGGCATGGGCTGTCTGTATTTCAGCTCGGTTTTGAGCAGCGGAAATAATGCTTTCGTGTGGCCTGTGCGATTGAGCAAATTGGCAATACACAGCAATGACCCCCCAGGGGCCAGAAGATGCGCAAATGAAAATCTACACAGCGAGGTCGTAAGAGGCTGGCGCTAGATCGATGGTACTAGCGGAAAACTTACCGGCTATACAAGCTCCCGACTTTGCCAACGATATACGTCCAAGTCATCTTCGTGAAACGGGACAATCATACCAAGCGACTGCATTCCAAGCGTGTTCAGCAAAAGACCTTGAGAGCAAATATTCGTGGAGCGCACCCGTATTGCTTCATTGTTCCTTTCATTATTATAAAGTCGATCAAAAAGCACAATCCCCCTCATGCGTATCGCTGAATTGGTGTCGGACGCGAGTGCACTTCGTGAGGTGAGCAATCTGAGGACACCGCCAGAGCTTATTAAGGGATTATTGAATAGCCTAATCTCGCGCAGTCGAGGGAGTCGTTGAGTCTCGCCCGCGTTCGACGAATGCCCGACTGCAAGTGCACGAAGGAACGCATCAGAGATGCTTGGACAGCTGTCCACTGCAAGCACCTCCAACATGGGCAGACTGTCCGAACACGAGATCAGTTCTGCATCGCTGATGAAAGCGTTCTTTAGAGAAAGCCCGCGGAGACGATGGCTCTGCCCCAACATCTGCTGGAGAAAGGTAACAAAAGGACGAGAGGTTCCGAATTCTAGCATATTTGCCCCGTTGGTCGAAGGGGCCAGCTCCAGAGAGAGAAGGTTGGGGATATTGTGAATGTAGCTTAGAAAATCCAGCGTCCCCTCGATCTGCAGGCGCGTCAGCGTAGGAATTGGCAACATTGGCAAGGCAGACGATGTCGGCCCCAACTCGTCAAGCGAGAGGGTTGTCAAATGAGGAGAGGATGCAACCATCCGATGCACGATGTCCGATGGGATTGCGGATAGATATAGCTCCTTGACATGCGGAAGGATTACTCGGCGGCAGAGGGGATGGAGGGGGGAGGTGTTCCTCTGAACACTGAACCATACCATATTGGCGAGCGTGAGCGGCTCTGTCGAGGGAGGCGGTGGAGTGTTGGGGAAAGCACCAGCGGGTACGTGATTCACAGCCCGGATGCTGACGTCCGTTAGAGATGGATGTCTTTGCAGTATGCCCTCGAATGAATCCACCATATCCTGACTCCAGCAAAAATCATCCAAATCAAGCTTGCGCAGCGATGATGATGTGATCGAGTTGAGTATACCCTGGATGTCCTTGATACCGCGTATGGCGAGTACGGTGAGGTGGGAGTGAGAGACCGGATAGACCGTGTCCCCCATCAATCCACCGTAATGAGCATAAATGTCCAGAGATTCAAGGTTGGGGCAGGTGTTCAGTAAGTTGAGGAGCGACTGGGTGGCGTAATCGACGTTGATCGATAGGTCTATAGACCTGACTCTCAGGCCGAACGACGAGGAAAATAAAGGGATGCAGTGCGCAAAAGTCGTCTTAATCTTCGTTTCGACTTGCATTCCGAATGGGATGGCAATAGGATAAGAGCTTCTTTCGTCCTCGACGATCTGGATGTCCAGAGTCGCAAGCTGGGGAGTCTCCCCTCGGCATATATCAAGGAATCCCAGGAGGTTGGCGACAGGGATGTTTTCTATCGATAGGCTTTGCCAGCGTCCCATGTGGCGACACAACAGCATAGCAAGTTCCGTTGTGCGGCGGTGCATGACGTTTCGTGCTTTCCTCCTCGGGGGTTGCTCTTCTTCCGGTTCTTCGGGGAAGAGGATAGTGATTGTGAGTGGATGCTCGCCCGCCCGGTCAAGCCAATAGGCAGCTCGGACATTAGGTGCGCCGGATGCCATCATGTTCAAAGACATCATCTTCCACAGCACTGGAGTCCCGTGAATCAACTCTCTCCATAGACGACAAACATGAGACGCGCAGATAAGAGAGGCATTGTCTTCAGAGTATGCGGAGAACAGCTCAAGGAGCACGTCTTCCGGAAGAGCACTGACATAGTCTCGGGAAGGGCTCGAAGAAGTCATCCTGGTCAAAAGTCCGGAGTAAGTACACTTGTCGCTGTCCAGATTCAAGAAAGAACAAAAGTCTGAGCGCACTTCCGCTTCGATGAGCACTCGTTACGGCCGAAGCGTTGAAGCTGAATAGATTCCACAACGAGGCGCCTGCAAGCTGTATGCGCGGGGACGTTCACCGTCCAACGTTCAACGTTCAACAACGGCGGTGACCACGCTGATCAACCACGATCAACCTCGAGAGCATCAAAACAACTACATAGCCACAATCTCAGCACGGCCTCCACCGACAGACTTGTACTTCAGCACAAGCATCTGTCCCAAACTTCTATCGTGACGCGTGATGGCTTGCAAGCTTGCTTCTACGCTCATATACATCGCTTTCGTACAAGAGGCGCTGGCTTTAGCCGGTAAGCTCGGCGTTTAGCGGCCACTGCTGCTCGTAACTGCGCTCATCCACAGTATCTCTACGACCAACACGCGATTAGTGACATCCAAAGGTATCTTGCAGCGCTGGTGTCACCCGGCGCATCGTTCAACGTGATTATCCTCTATTAGATCCTCGGCCTTCTCCGAATCCCGAGCCTTCCGATGCTGTCCTATTCGTTATACCAATCATGCTTTTCATTCTCTGCTTGTTCTTTCTTCTGTTCCGCCGTGCGTCGAGCCTCAGAACCGTCGTCCAGCATCAGTGGGTATCCTTATACTCTACATGACGACAGAAGTGGCTGCAAGCATTCTAACGATACCGTCCTGCATTTAGATTAAGGACATGGACACACGGCGAAGGTCGAATCCGCCTTTCTTCCGACGGTCCGTCAGCAAGCTCCTTCGTGGATCAGGACCTGGACTTGGACGGCGAACTCGTGGACAATCCCGACGTTCCTGTGCGATCAAATTCAAAGAACAATACGCGCACGCATAGTGCTGAGGAGCGCGAGAGCGCGAATGCCCCCGCTGACAGCGTTGGAGGTGGAAGGGAGCAAGGTACTTCCACCGTGCGGGGTTGAGTTAAGCATCAGTTGAATATACCACGCAAGCACCACCACGGACAGTTTATTTCCACCTGATATAGGTTTTTCATGTGTATTTTAGCCATCTCCCAGAGGGCTTTTCACTCCGTCACTCACGGCCCAAAATTCGATCAATGAACTACGATAGGCTGGGTCAGCCTTTATACGTTTCCCTTGATCTGGATCGACGAGTGGACTTGTTCAACGCCACTAGGATTCCCGCTAGGTTGTTGAACATGGCCTAAACCGACGCTGTCTTCTACTTGAAAGGTCTATGGTGCCAGGCCAGGCTCTAGCTGTTGTGTAACCATCATCCTCCCTGTAAGACAGAAAGAACGTACAGAAGCAAATACTGTGTGGCGGGCGTGTGGCAGGAATCCGAATAGCCACTTGATGACCGCCTGAAGGAGATGATCCTCCATTGTGCAATCGCCAACTACTATGCACGTAAGTGTCGAGGACCGAGCAAAAGCCAATGGAGTTTTCAAGTGTTCCTGGCAGGAGGTCAACTTCTGACCATATTAAACGGAAAAGCAGCAGCTAGGCATCGTTCAAACGACCTGGCGTAGCAGCTGGCGACGTTTGAGCTCAGCGAGAGGTTCAGGTAAGATGATACTCAGACTCAGAAACTCCAAGCTTCAGTGTCAACGTCGACGGCGGAAGCGCGGTGGCTGGTCATAACGACGTTGAGCCGTTGGCTGCCGGTCACCGTCATCGTCCAAGGACAGCTTATCCTCTACGCTTCCCTCGTCGCTCTTCAGCATCTCTACAACGCCGCACCTAAATTTAGTTGATTCCTAACGTACACTCTGGGCTCCTGGAACCGCGACGCGTCTGATTCCACACCATGAGTACGCAAGAGCAGGAACCAACGTCGCATCTGCAATCGGACCGCACCCGTCGTCTAACAGTTGCATCTCACTGGATTGTGATCCTCCTGGCCATACCATTATGGTGGAGCGTCACGAATATCGAAAGACTGTCGTTGCCACGGAGTCGAGTTGCTAGAATTGCAAATAAGCAAGTACGTGCAACCTTCGTAGTGCCAGCGATCATGGTTTATTTGTGCGAGACTCATATCATACTGGGGAATGCAGCTACGCTCTACAATAAATATTCTGGTAGACGAGGGTGACCTTAGACGCGACTTGGAGGCAGAATTCGAAGTGAGAGCGCAGAATTTCCCGCAGCTAGGGAATCACTTGGACTTGAGGTTTATATCGGAGCAGATAAATCCAGGTCTGTCCTTTATTATCTTTCAACTATGGATTATCCACAGAAGCTAAAACTTGCGCCACACCAGCTAGCTCAGAGGTCACGTATCGAGTCAACCTAGCCAAAGACCCGCAAGAGTCGCAGGTCACGCTTGGGGATCGGTCTATATCATTTCCCGCTGGGAACAAACCACAAGGTGCCTACAAGATATCTCTCGCGTAAGAATAAATACCGAATTCTAATTGCTGCGGTGTGTAGAGGCGCTCGTTCCGCAAATAGCTGAGACACTTCAAGCGCTTCTATTGCCGCCGTCCACTAGCGCACAAGAGCTTCGTGTCATACAATATGCGCCCAGATACAGGCTCGCTTTTACTCTACTGAATGAAGATGCGTCAGTGGGAGGTGCAATCATGGGCTGGGAGATCGCTTCTGCGATAAATCGTAAGCAACCGCCTTCGTGCTGTTTGTACTCATATTAAGGTTCATGAGCGCAGGATATCTCTCATCTTCGCTGGAAAGACTTCACGTACTACACAACTTTACTATCGAGAGCCAAGTGCAATTCCATGCACCTCTGGCTTTCGATCCAGACACAGCGGATAACGGAAAAGAGTATGTCTTGGATCAAGAGCGTTTGAAGACGTTTGTGAATTCTGCTGAGTGGACCTTAGGTAATGCGCGCGTAACTAGCAGCATTACGGACAGCTCTTAATCAATTCCTATCCGACTCGCAGCCTCTAGCGTTTCTAACGACCCTGTTCTGCATTTCGTGCTGTTCATTCCGTCCGCAGCTCGGAGGCCCCTCCGTATAGTCCAAGAGAACGGTAAGCAATGGGACATCAACCCGTCTTTTTGGGTCGTTGTTTGATCACATGCTTGCTTTTAGGAGCACCTTCAAAATCCAACGCATTCATTGTTCCTCAATGGGGCGGAATAATCATACACAATCCGCCTGACCACGATCATCTGAATCAGTACCTGACTGCGCCAGACCTAAGCGCCATCTTTACCACTTTTCGAACCCAGCTCCTGGCTTTGCTTGGTGTTCCGCAATTCCCCGCGAATGTTGTCGATACGGGAGAGGGTATCAGCTCATGGAATCTCGATGCCATGCTTAGGCGGCGAGCAGCAGAGAATACCAAGGGTAGTCTCGAAGCTCTTGGGAGCATCGTGAAGCTCGTTGATAGGATCAAAGGGATGCCGATAAAAAATGATGTTAAAGGTGACTTTATAGAGGCTCTGGAGGAGCTGGACCAGGTACGTTCATCGGCTCCCACACCGTGCTTATTGAAACTGACAAGGCGGATTCCATAGGTTTATTCGTCGGCCGTCGAATCTCCCGAGGCTGCCCTCCTCCATTCAAGCCGAGCTCACACTTTATCTTCGCGTGCGTTCTTCAATCCGGGAATGCTAGCAATGTTGTACTTTCCCGCGGAACACACGTATGCCGTGTACACGCCGCTCTTTGCGCCTGCCGCCGTACCGCTATTTGTGGCCATCGTTAGAGAGTTCAAGGACTGGAAGAAGCGAAGACAGGATAAAACGAAGAAGGAGTAGAATACGTTTCCAACTTTCCTTCCAGCACTTTATCAAAATATAGTCGGGCCGGGTGGATCACAGTGCCGGGCCACAAATTGGGGTCATTGTATTAGTCAGCATGCTTGGGAAGCCAAACGTGGGCAAACACGCCAGCCGTGGCAACAACAGACTTGGGACACACAAGCTCTTGATCCACAACTACGCTACAGCTCTTCGTATTTCCATCCCTTCCTCCCTTTCCTCGGCCACCACCACCACCACCACCACCACCACCACCTCTGGTCCCGTCCCCCCGCCCTGAATTTCTCTGGGATACGCTGCACGCCTGACGCGCCTGATCAAAGCGTCTGAAGGCTCCTTGAAGTTGTGGTTTTTGGTTTGGGAAAACCATCTTGTATCCAACTCGGCCGAGTAATGGGCGACAACCGCTCCTTTCGCAAAAAGCCTCGACTTTCTCTGCCGCCAATGCGGCGCCAGATGTCTCCGTACAGTGCAGATCGGCGCTGGTCTGCGCAAAGTTCGGATTTTGTCCCACCCGGTACTCATTTTCAAGAAACCTACGAAGTCAGCACGTTTTTCTGGACGACACATGATACGGTATTCATTAACTTTTTCTTATTGTTTGAACTCAGCGGGCACATCAACCGCCATCGCGATTTCGCTCTCCATCCCCTCCTCCAAACCGGCGCTGGGAGAACCGAGACAATTCGTATTCGATGAATACGGCAAATTCACCTGCTTACCCGCCTTATCGAGAATCTTTTGACGATCCTCGCTGGAAATCTGAAAGGACTTATTTTGGAGATGATGGACCACCGGCTCGGGAGCCCTTGTACTCAACACCAACCAGCACAGATCCTGTAAGACCCTCACCATCCGCCCATCCGGGTGCATGGGACCGTCCACCGCCACCAGAAACAAATTGGGATGATAGATGGAGTGCTAGAAGACCTCCGGCCCCACATGATTGGGATCGACATCGGGAGTATGATGAAGACAGACCCCGCGAATTCGATCCGCCAGTGACACATAGTCGCACTCACGACCGCGGCTGGGGCTCAAGATAGTGAGATAGCTTACCACTTTGAAGTAGAATTGCGTTGGGTTTCTAAATCTGGTTATTGCTATATTCAGCCCCGAGCCACTTCCGCCATTAAATTCGTGGCAAGATACATCTTACGTACGAGGTCCTCCCCCTCCCGAGCTGCCTTATAATTCCCGTCATCAAGACGGAGATTATCGCTCTCCCGGCCGGCCATCTCGATACAGGCCATCGGACCGCTTTCCTTCGCCACCAGAGCCTCCAAGACCACGGGCTTTCTATAGTCAAGACCGGTTTGAACCGCCACTTTCCGCCATCTCACATGCCTCATCTAGAGCATCAAAGTTCACGGGCTCTCTTCTGGACCCAAGTCCCTCAACGCCTTCGTCGTCTGCATCGCGGGCGTACGAACGCCCGCTAAGTCCAGAGAGGTCTCCTAGTGCGGAACATTGGAGAGAGGATCAATCGGATGCTGCAGACTCTCTGAACGATCGTGTACTGTCACCTCGACCACGCCTAGCATATGAAGCCCCTCTCATTCCGGAGCAACGTCACGTGACCCGCGACTATCCTAGGGACCCTCCAACGCGCTTTGATAATAACGCAAATACGTCAGGCTGGCCACCTCGAGGCGGTCCTCCGCGTCGGAGGACCATCTTGGGTAATCGATCAATTTCGCCTGGGCTTCCATATAATTCGCCGTATCATGTACCTTCGGAACCTCCCCGCAACGGGGTTCCTTCATCACTTCCTTACCACTCGGCTCCACGCCCCGCGCTGAATTCAGCTTATGAGGGCCAGGGTCATTCGCAACCACACCAATGTTAGTAGTTCCTGAGTAACTCTCAATACTGAAGTTGATCTGACGTTTATCAAATCCTTTCAGACCCTGCTCCTTCTGACGAGCTACATCGGCCTCGAGTATCATTTGCTGAAGATGATCCCAACCTGCACGATTCGCGCTCGGAAGACTCGCGCGCCGAGCCACCACGATCTCCTCTGACTTCACCATATTCGCCGACTACATACTCGCCGGAGTACTCTCCAGAGCTCTCTCCGGAACGTTCCCCGGCGTTCCAGGATATCGAGATACCGCCGGCAGACGCGCCAAATGCACAAGACAGTATGGATTCAGAGTCGACGCCTGGCGTTGCTGATCAGCCAAGCTTTTCTCCTGTGCTGCCACCCGCAAGCTCACCAAGAGAACAATCTGTTGAGATGGATGACGTGGAGTCGCAGCCTGAGACGGGTCATCACATTGCCCAGCCCACCACTCCTTCACCTCCAACGTCCCCGCCTCCGGACACTTTCGATGACGCTCTGCTTGCTTCGTATGGAAAACGAAGCAGCATCCCGCTAGATGATGAGGTTACGCGGCTGCTGAAGTTCAACCAGAGCTTGTTGGACGCTCCAGGCACTCGCATTAGTACATCTCCCGAGGCATTAGTGGAGGAGTTTATGAGCGGCCCACAGCTCGAGGACTGTCTGGGTCTCCACGATAGTATGAGGTCTGCGCTAGTATCGCAATTTGCAAGCCGTGATACCGCTCTCAACGACAAGGTTCAGCGGCTTCGGGAGCAGTACAAGGCTCTGAACGATCCATGGCAGATCCAATGTCAACGGATTGACCGCTTAGACGACGCTCGAAGGCAGAAGCAGGCCGCCTTGGCTGCTTCGGAAGAGGCTGCAGTTGTGTCTAGCCGGAGCAGTCGTCGGAGCGCAAACCTGGGGCTTTTCGCCGATGCTGTTCGCTCGGATCTGGAAATGGAACAGGTTATCGCCACTTTAGGCAACGAAGACCTGACGGATCCCAACTTCCTCGCCATTCGCAATACCGCCACCATCCCCGACATGATCTCTGTAACTGATCGCTGGGAGGAGGGATGCCAGTATGACGACACGAATGGTATCGTTAGTGATCCGGAGAAGTTCTTCAGCCCCGACGTCTCCCTTGGCCACTGGTCAGATGAGGAGAAGTCGATCTTCTTGCAGCAGTACGCTTCGGTACCCAAGCAGTTTGGAAAGATCGCTACTTTCCTTCCGCACAAGACGGCCCAGCAGTGCGTTCTCTATTACTATCTCAACAAAAAGGAGATCAACTTCCGGTCTATTTTGATGAGGAATGGAAGTCGGGGTAGACGAGGGGGTGGAAGGCGGAGTGGGAAGCAGAAGGGGAACGCTCTACTTGCGGATATCCGCGCGCCAAGGAGGGATGAGGATGAGGAGTCGCCCGCGCACACACCGATGTCGGACTACCCACCACCTCGTCGCCGTCGCACAGCAACCGATGACACCAGGGCGAACAAGCCGGCAGCATCGAGGTCCCGGAACCGAGTCTCTGATGTACAAGAAGGTAACATCACGACTGAGCCTCGTCGTCGTCGTGGCGGACCGCGCCAGCCACAAGTACCGGTAGCGGATGCAGAAAGCACTCGGGAGCCTACTCCTGCGGCCGGCGCGCAAACTGGGCAGACAAATGGAGCCGCTGCTGAGGAAGGGGCAGATGCAGAAACACCTGACGTCCCACCGAAGAAAACTCGTGCTAGGCGGAAGCCTAGGGGGGAAGCCGCCGATGGGAAGGAAGCACCGCGGCGACGGGGCACGACATCAAGCTACTGGTCCGTTCAGGACCGGTCCGATTTCCTTCGTGGTTTGCACGCCCATGGCAAGGATTGGACGCTCATTTCCGAGCAGATGACGGGGAAGACGCCAGTCCAGGTTCGCAACTACTTTCAGAACCACTCGGAGGAGCTTGGTCTGCGCGAGATTGTTAGAAATCGGGACGCCAGGCTTACACGAGAGCAGGAAGCCCAGAAGGCGGGAGAAACGCAATCTCCGCACGAGGTGAGAATACCTGCTTTATATTCTCAACCGATGCGAAATACTGAGGATGCGACGATGTTTTTAACGCCACTTTCAGGTACCCTCATCTCAACTACAGTCTCTGCCGCATCTCACTGCCCATCCACCACGAAGTGGTCTTTTTGTCCCATCGCCGGGGACGCACCATGTATTGGTTTCACCGCGTATCAATCCCGAAGCACCTTCAAATCTGTTACCAGTATCTGCCATCGAACCCATCGTAAAGCAGGAGTCGGAGACAGCTCCTGCCGCCAAGGGTGGGATGCAAATCCGCAACCTTCTAAATGATGATGCACCTGATCCAGCACCTGCTTTCACGCGCAGTCGGGATGCCCTCAATCATTGGTTTGGAGCCGCGCCGGCCCCGCCTCCCAGCGAACGCCTCCAGCATCATATATCCAATGGTACTGGCATAAGCCACAGCCCGCATAGTGTAATGGTTTCGCACGATAACCATCGCCTCATAATGGGCCAAGGGTTTGGGCTGAATGGTCATGCCATATCCATGCCCTCGGGGAGTCGACCCGTCATGCACGATCTTCTATCTTTCCCTTCCGCTCCTACGCAAGGCTATGAACGACTCACCTCTGGTGATGTGCTTGCCTTGAATGGCATCTATCCATATGATTCTCGGCAATTCTCCGACCTTGCGTCAAAGAGCTCGCGTGACATGGCTCTCCCGTCCCGCCAAAATTCCGTCCCCAGCTCCCAAATTCCCCACTCCCATCCCCAGACATATTTATCGCATTCACCTATGCCACATTCCCGGTTGCCTTATGAATCCAATAATTCCGCTCATCAAGAAAACCAAGGTCGAGACGGCGCTGTTGATCACAACACCCATGGTTCCCAGCAGAACGCTACCGATTCAAACCAGCCAGCGCCGAATTCGTACAAGCGGCCTTGGTAGTTTTCCTGACATTCTCTCGTTTTTTTAACTCGTATATTGTTACCGATACCCCTTGAATTGCCTTGGCACATCTTTTTCTCATCTCTCTTTTGTGCCGCGTTGTGCTGCTACTGCTAAGCTATGTATAACAGTTCCAACCGAGTTCGTGTTGTAGCGCCTTAATTATACAGTATCGTGAACGTGTCGTGGTACTGGCACGGTGATTCATCACTCCACATCGCCTCCCTCCGCTCAGCGATCTTTGCTTCGGGAGATGCGCTTATCTGCGATAATTTGTTAGTCCAAAGTTACAAGTTGCCACAAATGCACGCACGCACTTGCCTTCTGACTCTACCATCAGTGTGTTGCGTTGCTGATATATCATGCGCAAGTCTTCGACCACTTCCTGGCGTATATCTACCACGAATCCCATCCGAGCGTATAGGCTGACAGCGCCTAGGTTCTCCTTCTTGACATCCAGATCCAACACCGCGCCCCGCTTTCCGACCACCTCGTCCACGACCCATCCGACTAGCTCTTGGCCTAAACCCATCCTCCGCGCTTCGGGCTTTACCCACATGGATACCAAGCGGGCGTGTTTATCTTGCTCCAACCAAAGATAGGCGACCAGGCCGACAGGATCTGGGTTCCCATCGATGAACGCAGCTGCGCTACGGGGGGCGCGCTCGGCCCAGACAGACGAGGGGTATGCGCTTTCACGCGCGGCGTTGGATGAGAAGGCTGGGGGGTCGGTTGCGAGTGCCAGTAGTCGTATCTCTCGGAGTAAAGGACCATCCCCGGTGGTTAGCCGTCTAACACGTACGAGGCTCTTGGGCATCGTCGGCATGCTTATGGTTCGCAGTACTTGAGGGAGAAATCATGATTCGGGGCTTGATATTGAGAGTCCGTCGAGTCATTGAACCAGTCTGATCATGACTCAACCTGAGTCATACGTATCGCGCATGTCCACTTGAGGAGACGTTACATAGCACCCCTCGCGGAATCTTTGGTGAGGGTATAGAACCGGAAATCTTGCCAGATTTCTGAAGATGATACATGAATGCATGATAATGCACAATGACCAAATATGCATACGCGTCGGAGTGTGGCCTTACCTAAGCGGAGGCTTTTTAACCTTGAGAGCGGTGCTTAGCCTCACTTCTTCCGCAACCGCCACAATGCAAGAATTTGCTGCATCGGAATACCAAGCAACTGGAACGCCAGCCTTTCGCCCTCGAAATGACAGTCACCAGGGCATTCATGGACCCGGCGCCCTGTCTACCCAGACAAGTACGCGCCAAGCGGACGCGACACACACCAGCAAGTGGCTTGATATAACCCAGGGGCCTCCTGCGTCGGATAAATGCCCAGTCGAAGTTCTCTCGCGTATCTTCGAGCTGGTAGTGGTTGCTGAAGAAAGCACTTGGTTTCCCCAGCCGCGCGCTCTGACTTGGACGGCGCCACTTATCCTCTTGCGCATTTGCAGCCGGTGGAGACGAATTGCGATGAATACGCCAAGGCTATGGACCCGTATTAATGCTTTGATGCTGTCTGATACACTCACTGACACTTTTTTGCGTTGGTCCAAGTCGGCACCTATAGATATCGCGTTTCCACAGTATGGTAAACGCGACCGGTTCATGACATTGGTGGCGCAACACGTCCATCGCTGGAGGTCACTTGAACTTAAGAATCTAAATCTGGACGCTGAAGAAGCTATAAAGCTCCTTCAGGTCCCCACGCCACACCTTCAGTCGTTCCATATCACCCTGAAGGGCCATGCTCAACTCCTAGAAGATCTATTTGCCGGTGTCGCCCCCCAACTTCACACATTAAAACTATCCGGCCTCTGTTTGTCGCTAGCGTCGCCCCTCTTTGCTAACTTGAGGGTACTGAACTTGACCAGCATGGGCCGTCATATCCTTCTCATTTCTCAGCTTCTTTCCATAATTGAGAGATCTCCTCTCTTGGAGGAGCTCGTCCTTCACCATCGATATTTCCTACTAGATCATGCGACAGAAACAGCCTCTCCCCCCAATCCTTCCCCCATCAAGTTATCCCATCTTGGGTGCTTATACTTGGAAATGGACATACCGGCTGCCCAATGCATCATCTCGCGCATCATCACACCGCCTCGTTCAAACTTGCAGCTTATACTTCACGGGCCTGTTCCAAATCACTTGAACGAGATCTTCCCGAACTCTGCAGCATCCACACACAGCTTGCAAAATATCCCTCACGCTCACGACTTTCGTGTTGTTGCTCAAGAGAATCTTGGTGGCTGCAGCATGCGCGGAAATGGTCCCAAGGGATTCTTTCACATCGACTTTCTCGGACCTAGCGAACCAGGGTTCTTCAACCATATCCTCGTAAACCCTGGGCGCGCTCTGCCCATGCCGGCGCTCGAGGAGCTCTTCCTGTACATTGACGACTCTGTCAGCGTCTCGACCCTCACATCTTTCCTCGCCGATTACCCCTCTGTCAGGATGTTGGCACTGGACGGCTGCCGCGAGGTACTCCTCGAAGCACTACTCGACCGCCAACAGTGCCCTCGCCTTGAACGACTAAAAATCTATGCCCACCAAATCACCGATGCACTTTTGATACGACTGGTCCAATCCAGGTCCGGACCGGAGATGGGATCCGAGGTACAGGACCTTGGAAGTGGGACTCCGCTGCAGCACGTTTACCTACCAGAATGCCGCGGGCTCTCCCGAGCAACGGTACTGGCTTTGCAGGGGTATCCATGCGAGGTTCACCTAACAGAGGGCGATTCGTCAGACGACATGAGTGATAGAGAGAGGGCGTACAACTAAAGGAGCCACGCTTTGTGGTACGAAGGCAGGCAATCGAGGGCCATGGCTGCGCCCTATCCTTAAAAAAAATCAATACGCCAGCTGGCATCTAAATATATCAGGTCCCCAACAACAAAAATCGCGCTGCTTCCGCGGAAGCAAAATATCACGTGATCTTCGGACTACTGCTTACTTAATACCTTGGCCTGAGTCCTCGCCACCGCTCCGCTCGCAACGAATACTGAGACTACTTACTCATACCTAGAGTATCTTCGTGTGGCAACGCTACCGTCTGTTAGTTATAATCTACTTATAGCTATGCCACCCCACCCTCTCGTCTGTACCCTAGACTATCCCATGGACAAACTGCGCCCTGTACCCGCATGCACACAAAGCATGACCACCAGACCGCCCGGCCTATATGATAAACACATCGCTAGTAACCACATTCTCAAGCGCCTGTCGTTCTCCGAATCCATGCAGAGCACGTTTTTGGAGGAGCTTGACACCCTTGCCCAGGCTGTGCCAGAAGACTACTGCGCGCTAGGCTTTAAAGAACAGCTGTCGTTATACCGCATCCGCTCTCCCGCGTACGTCAACGAATGCTCGGTGGCCGAAGCATTTGTCACATGCGTGGGGGTGCCGTGCAGCCAAGCGGCTGCACTGGTACTTTTTGATAACTTCTGGCTTCCGGCCCATGATCTTAAGAAAACAAGGACTCGAGTCCTTATCGAGTGGAGGTTCTCAGCCGAGCCCAACGCCCAGACCGACCGAATTGCATATCTGACCGAAAACGTAGTCGACCACCCCCTTCGCAACTCGGAAATGGAGACGCCCCCAATACACAGCGGCCTTTGCACAGCGAGCTTCAGCAACATCTTTGCGGGGGGAAGGCCCGTCGTAGCCGCAATGCTCTTCCAAATATACTACTGTCAACGTACAGGAGCCCCTTTCCCGTGGTCCGAATATCTGTGCGCCGAGGATTGCAGTGCATGGGCGACCGCACACCAAGACCCTGGTAGCTGGCAAGGACCGAAATGTGTCGATGCCGAGGGCGGAAACAAATACGCTGGTAAGTTATATCTCCATCCGTGTGTGATTGGCGATTGATAATCGCGCACAAGTACCAGGCAAAGATTTGGATCTCGTGGTTTCCATACGTCAGCTGGCAAAGGAGGAGGATGAGCTGCTCGAACCGCGCTCCTACGATCCCACGATCCTCGTCGCTCGAGACTCTGCCAGCGATGATTGGAGGCTCGACCTTGGTTTACCCCAAAAGGCATGGCAGAAACTGAGCGGTGCGCTCACCAACGCGCGGCACATACTCATCCAAGTAAGATATAGCATTTCACTGCAGTGTGCCCACTACCGAATTAACAACCCAGTCTCTACTACTAGTCTTATTCCCAGATGGTCAGACAGGACACAACGTTCCATGCGTGGTCCGCTTTTGAAACTACGCTGCTCTTCTTCCGAGATCGGGAGACGCAAACTCTTCATGTCTCTGCTCCCGTTCTGTGTGGCCAAAAATCTCCCAGCGCTCGGCAAATCATTACAGGGTTGACTTGTGCATCCCTCCTGGACCTGGTTGCCAGAAGGAAGTGTGAAGGGTGGTTCGAGTGGGACAATGCAGGGCGCGGGACTCAACAAGCACCATCCGGGTCCTTGAAGGGAGAATTTGATGAAAGTGGCGATAGTGCTGGTTATGGTAGTAAGAGGTATGGGGTTAGCAGGAGTGATGGCGGAGATGAGAGTTGCTCAGACCAAACAAGCCCCCGGAAGAGACAGAAGAGCGAGGTCGATACTAGTCAAGCACGAGAGCTATCTGGTCCCTTTGACGATGCTTTATACAGTCTTCACCTGGGCGGACGTCAGGTAAGTGCTTTGCAGTCACGCACGCTGCTATGCTGACAAGGTTTGCCACTCAAAAAGGACCAAGCCACGCTTACATCGGATGTGCTTACATTTGGCATGGCATTCAGCTGGAATTGGCTGCAATCACCGACATACTCTCTCATGCAAAGGGTGCCTTCCTCAGCGAGAAACAGCGCCGTGCACACACCCGAAAGGCCGGTCTCCCCCTCTCCCATACCAGAAATGACCTCCTCCGAAGACGAAGACTCGACGAGAAGCAGCGCCATCATACACACACCCGAATCACTAGACAGCTCGTTGCCACACGATGGATCGATGCCCATGGAACCGCGGACCACTGGTTGCAATAGTAAAGCCCTTAGTCCTTGTGCATCCCAACGCGCAGTCTCGTGCCGCCGATTGCTGCTGTTAGAATCGGCGGATGCCACCGTGGTTCTCACCACCAAGTTGGGAACGGGGGCATTCGCAGTCGTATGGGGAGGAAAACTGGCAGTCAGAGGTGGACTTGTACCCAAGGCACCCATTGCGGTGAAAATTCCGCATGATGAAGAGGACGCTATGGATATGATTCTTCGCGAAGCAGAGGTGTATTCCGCGCTGGAAGGGAAATCTGCACCGACCCCTCGTTTCTGGGGCCTCTTTCGTCCCTACGACTGCGATGGATCTAGCGGAGAGTATGCGCTCTTGCTGGACGATGCAGGGACGCCCCTGGACTGCTTTAATGGACCCGCCGTTCCGCGGTAAGTACTTCTGTTTCCAGGCATCATCACCGCATACGCACCAGCTGAACGTTATAATGTCACACTCAGAAAACAAATATTCGACGCGTTGGTAGGCCTTCACAAACTTGGTATCCAGCACAACGATATCAGGCCACAGAACGTTTTGCTTGACCCGGTTTCCGGCACTCCCTCCATCATTGACTTTGGGATGGCCTCGCTGGATCACGTATGTCCTATGGAGCGATGCTTGGAGCTCCAATGCTTGCAGTTCGAGCTGGAAGTCGATGATGACGAATGGGAAATCTGGATCCAAGGCATCTCGTCGGTCTCGGAGTGATGGCAATCCAAAAACACCGTATTAGAATGCCCCAGTGCTTAATGTTTCTTTTTTTCCCTTTCTTTTCCCCCTCCCACTACTTGTATGCTCGAACGCACGACGATCCGTGATATTGATGAAGAGCAGGTAACGCGATATGCCGACCTCGAGTCTCTTTTCGAATACAAGTCAGGTTTGACTCAAGAATATACTGCTTTTTTGCCAAGCGTTAGTAAGCGCCAACTTTTGGACCACCACTCCCAGCTCTGGGCTACGCGGAGGGGAAAGAGCGCAGAAGGGACGATTTACCCCAGGCTCCCTTTCCTTGCATTCGACAACTGAGCGTCCACCTCGAACCTTGAAAGTTGACGACCGCTCAAACTTTGTAAACGTGGCCAACACTATCCCACAAGCACGTAAGCTGCGATGCATTGGATTTGCGAGCGCTACTAGTGAGAATCTCTGAGTACATTGCATGAATTGGACTTGTAAGTACATTACTACAATGAATTAGAAGTGTTACTTTAAAAATGAGGCTGCTCATCGGGAACTTCGCCTTTGATGAACATAAACCATTGGGGAGAAGGCCGGACTGTGTCAAGAGGACCATCTTTTTGTGCCGCGGTGCCCTTCATCGCGACATGGCCTGCAACCATGAGGCAGCGGAATTCATCGCCGTTGTCGTCCAAGAGGACGTCGACCTCGCAATATCCCGGTGGGATATCGCCGGTATCGACCCGGGGATAAATAACTCCATCCAAAGTCAGTGGACGCGAGTTTTCTTCCTAAATACACAGGACAAGAAACATTGAGCAAAATCAAGATTCCAACGGGGGTGTATCGAAGAGAGATACGTACGTAACGGTTGCTAGGCGGCTTGAGAGGTACGCCGATTTCATTACCGAGCCACTTTCCCTCGCTCGACCACGCGCAAAACGCAGTGATCCATCCGGATAGATACGTCGGGCCGGATCCGCCGCCTGAATAGTGCGCGACTTTGCTCCAGAAGTCGATATCGGGGTTGCCGTCGAAAGCGGAGATGAAGCTACGGACGATGGGCCTGAGCATGCGCGCCCACTCCGTGGGCTCCGCTCCGAACTCGTCGAGCTTGTCGAGACGCGCGAGGATGGACTCCCAGTCGGATTTTTCGCCCTCCAGCGTCACGGAGGGGATGCCGCACATGAGGCACATCTTGAAGTCGAAGTACCTGGGAGAGTGAGGGGATCGAAGTTAAGCGGGATTAGGGGGGGCAGGTGGCGGAAGTGGCTGACGCTTTGAGAGTAGACATCAATATAACAGCAGAGATTGTCTTGTCATTTGTGGTGGTGGTTGTAAAGTCCGGAATAGTCCAGCCATGGAGTTCTTTGTCGACGAGCTTTGTGTCGCAAATCCAACGTTCGCCATTTAGTCACAGCTCGTCCGTACAAACGAGAGCAAAACCCGACGCACATTTTCGTGGAGGAGATCTGCCATTTGTCGCGACATTGCTCCAAAATCGGCGCTGTAGCGGTTCCCCGCCGCAGTGACTGTCAGCTCTTTTTTGCCTTCATGGGCGACGAATTTATGCCTGAGCTCTTCGGCATGTGCGTTGATACTAGGTATAGAGTGCTTAGCCCGTTGGTTTCTGGAAGCTGCGTCTGATAATATTACTCACTAGAAATTAAGCTGTGCCAAGATGGCAATCCAGACATCATCGGGTCTGCGTAAATCTCATTGAGCCCCATGTCGCATACTCGCTCAAGTCCTGGTAGAAGGACCGACCTGATGACGACATGGTGGTGCCGATTATAGGCCTCGAGAACCGTTCTCACGAAACCATTGTTCCAAGGAATGAGCGTCGAGAGATCTTGGTCATGCAGCGACGACTGGAGGAATTCAGTGCATTGCTTTCCTTGATTACGGCAAGCGTTCTTCAGGAGGCCTTCGGGGCTCGACTGGATACGATCCAATCGAGTGGAAGTGATTGGATCTGCAGAGTGCTGAGCGACAGTGAATGTGACTGGCATGGCTGATGGAGCAGGGGAAAAACTCGAGGAGAGACTCGAGTCTCGCGCTCCACGGGTGGGATTATAAGCTGTCCTCCGATGCCAAACAGGGCACTTTGGGGCCATCGCCCAAGCCACCCTCAACGTCACATTATTGCAAGTTGGGGTATAGCGGAAGCGCTAACGTCAACGTTTACCCCCGCCGTTGACGCGAACCGCTTTTGCGCAGTCTACTGTCTGACTTTCAGTCTGCTCTGCATCGGGTTTGGCAGGATTTGGTTTCCAAACGTTTTGTCCCGATTCTGGCTGTGCTGGCCATTTATGCTAAACCTAGGGTTTATAGCTTCTCAAGCGTATTCAATTGTGTGACATCACGCAGTCACCCACCTTGATCACCTGCACAGCCACTATGCCAATAGTCTCAAGAACTTGCGCAAGAGTTTGCCAATTGCCCGCAATTGGATATTGCCAGCGTCAATCTTTTGGACAATTTTCCAAAATGATACTTACCTTACGCGCGGGCCCGTGTGGGATTTGCATCCCCCCGCACATGCTCAGGAGCTCGTTAATCAGAGGACGGTGCGGCCGCTACTTTTGTACTCGAACGCACGACGATCCATAGTACTTATTGGTAAAGAGCGTATGTTGCTCCTCTTCTTTTCGAGCACAAGCCTGGTTTGACTCAACGCTATCCCAGAATACTTATATTGCCTTTTTTTTCCAAGCGCCAACCTGTCGACCGCTGCCCCTGGGCTACGCAGGGAGAAAAGGAGGAAATTTTCCCCAGGCGTCCAGTGTGTGGCGTTCAACGATCGAGCGAGAATGCTTTAATCTCCACCTTAGTCCTTGGCGGCCGCTCAGCTTTCAACACTGTACACTGGGTTTGTGAGCGCTAAGAGAATCTCTAAACGCATTGCATGACTTGGACTTGTAAGTACACTGCTGCAATGAAATTAGAACTACTACTTTAGGGATGAGGGAGCTCGTCGGGGACTTCGCCTTTGACGAACATAAACCACTCGGGGGAAGGCTGGATTGTATCAAGAGGACCGCCTTTTTGCCCCGCGGTGCTCTTCATCGCGACATGGCCTGCGACCATGAGGCAGCGGAATTCCTCGCCGTGGTCGTTCAAGAGGACGTCGACCTCGCAGTATGCCGGTGGGATGTCACTACTATCAATCACGGGATAGGTGACTCCGTCCAGAGTCAGTTGTGACCTGGAGGCGTATTGTTCCGGCATAAAAGAAAAATCATCGGGCATGAGCAAAAGCCTCACGGCGACAAAGACGAATCGGAGATAGATACGTGCAAGATTAGACCTCGCTGGCTTGGGGGGTGCGCCGATTTGGTCACCGAGCCATTTTCCCTCGCTCGACCATGTGCAAAAGACGGTAATCCATCCGCATAGGTATGGCATGCCAGATCCGTTGCTGGAATAGTGCGCGATTTTGCTCCAGAAGCCGATGTTGGGGGTGCCGTCGAAAGCGGACACGAACCTGTGGACGACGGGCCTGAGTATGCGCGCCCACTCCGTGGGCTCCGCTCCGAATTCTTCGAGTTTGTCGAGACGCGTGAGGATGGACTCCCAGTCGGATTTTTCGCCCTTCAGCGTCACGGAGGGGATTCCACAATAGAAGTTCATTTTATAACTGAAATAGCTGTGTGGAAGGGATGGCGATTGATGTTGGGTGTCAATCAGGATTCCGAGGAGGCAGGTAGCGAAGCAGGCCGACTAACGCTTTGAGAGTAGACATTAATATAACAGCCGGGATTGTCTTGTCGTTTGTGGTGGTGGTCGTGAAGTCTGGAATAGCCCAGCCATGAAGCTCTTTGTAGACAGCTTTGTGTCGCAAATCCGAAGTTCGCCACTTAGTCACCGCCCGTCCGCATAAGCGAGAGCAAAACTCGGCGCACATTTTCGTGGAGGAGATCTCCCATTCGTCGCGACATTACTCCAGAATCGGCGCTGTAGCGGGTCCCCGCCGTAGTGATCGTCAGCTCTTTTTTGCCTTCATGGGCAATGAGTTTATGCCCGAGCTCTTCGGCATGCGCGTTGATACTGGTTGTAGGGTGGTCTGTAATTGGGAACCGCGTCTACGGTCTGATATCATTCACTAAAAATTAAGCTGTGCCAAGATGGCAATCCAGACATCGTCGGGTCTGCGCAAATCTCATTGAGCCTCACATCGCATATTGGCTCAATTCTTGGCAGAAAGACCAACCTGATAACGAGATGGTAGTGCTGATTACAGGCCTCGATAGCCATTTCCACGAAACCATTGTGCTGAGGACTGAGCGTCGAGAGATCCCGGTCGTGAAGCGACGACTGGAGGTGTTCGGCGCATTGCTCTCCTTTACCACGAGAAGCGCTCTTCAGAAGGCCTTCGGGGCTCAACTCGACATGAGTGAAATCGATGGGATTTGCAGAGTGCTGAGCGACGGTAAATGTGACTGGCATGATCGATAAGAGTAGGGAAGAGACACAGGGAGAGGCTCGCGCGAGTACTTGGCAAAGTTATAAGCTACTCCGACTCCTTTGATGTCAAATGCAAGACACTCTAAGGTCATACTTGGCCTAGTCATAAGTTATCCCCGGCGTCACATTGCATATAGATAGCATCATGGGGAAGCCTTTATTCCGCCGTTGACCCGGCCAAGACTGCCAGTCAAGCCATAGGTACAGTCAATTGCAAGAGTCAGCTGAACGTGGAGCGAGATCGGCGAGCGCGCATAATCTGCTGATGGAAGAATCCATACAACACAGCCACGAGCAGAATCGGATTGCAGATGGCAGGATCCGGGGATCCTGAGCACGGACCCGGTGGAGTATTGGGGCGTGTTTGTGTCTTTTCAGCACCTGCTGTTTTGGTTTGCCTCTGCTTTTTGCACCAAGCACACCACCGCCATGGACACTGAGATGAAGGTCGAAGACAGCAAGCGCGACGACCGCGACCGCGAGCGGGACAGGGACCGCGACCGCGACTCCAAGCGCGACGACCGCGACAGGCGCGATTCTGGTACGCTCGCTCGCTCTCGCCACCGCAGGCCAGGTCTCAGACAACATCCCGCAGACCGCAGGACCAGGGGCAGTGATCACTGGGAGCCGGAGGAGAGGAGAAACGGAGGAGAGGTCAGGCCGGCGCACCTTACTCTTCAAGGTCCAGCTACTCACACACCGAAACTGGACAACAGCGTCGGTCTTCGAGGCGCGAACGCTCTCGCTCACCCTCACGCACACGGAGCTCTCACCGCGACCGTGATCGCACGAGCCGCCGCAAGTCCCGCTCCAGATCCAGGTCTCGCTCTCGTTCCCGTTCCAGGTCCCGCCACCGCCGCTCAAAATCGCGGGAGCGCGTTCCCCGCTCCCTCGGCGGCCCCATGAACGCCGACCACGAAGAAGCGGTCGAGTTCGCAAAAATCAGCAAGAAGGAGAACCGCGTCTACGTTGGAAACCTCAGCTACGACGTCAAATATGGCGACCTGATCGAATTCATGAGGGGAGGTGGGTGGAGTAATGCTGGAATTTTTGGATTTTCTGGAAGGGGTGGTGTCGGCGTTTGGAGTCTTTTGTCGATGGTTTTAGAGGTTATCTGAGGGCGGATTGTTGATTTGCTGGTTTTGCTTTTTCTCCCCTGGATCCGTTGGATGGTCTTGGGTGCTCTTAGCCGGGGAAGTTCTTTTCGCCGAAGTTCTCGTCACACCCACTGGCGTCTCAAAAGGCTGCGGGTGCGTCCTTTCTTTGCTGCCTCCTTTGACATCCTGCTGATCACCCTTATTCGCCAGCATTGTTGAATTCGCAAACCATGACGAGGCACAGCGGGCCATTAAGGAGCTTTCTGAGACACCGCTTCTCGGACGGCCTGTTTTCATTCGCGAGGTATTACATCCCAGACCCATACAACCTTCCTCCCTGATTTGATGGTGCTGTAGGATCGTGAGGTTGACTCCCGCTTTGGTGCTACTCCCGTCCCTGGAAAAATTGGCATGGCACTGGCAGGTGCCGCCTTTGGTGGTGGTGGTGGGTTCGGAGGCGGGTTTGGATCCCACCGCCCTTTGCCACAAGTCGGTAATCCAGGGAATCAACTCTACGTTGGCAACGTGAGTCCGACGCATGTTATGCTAATACTGATCTCATGTGACGTGACTCTTTGCCTGCAGCTTCCCTATCAAGCTGGATGGCAGGATCTGAAAGACCTCTTCCGCGCCGCCGGAAATATCGTCCGTGCTGACATCAATATCGGTGCTGATGGGCGTGCAAAGGGATCAGGGACTGTTATCTTCGAGACTGCCAAGGACGCGCAGGCAGCCATCAGTATGTGTCTCTCGCCACTCTTTGTGAACAATAGCTAACTTTCTGGCAGATATGTACAATGGCTTTGACTGGTATGGCCGTACGATCGAAGTCCGCGAGGTTGGTCCCAGCCCTTGCCCCTCGTTTTGCCGTTTGCACTGACACTTTATTGCACTTCTAGGACCGTTATGCGGGCCTCTCCGGGCCGGGCTCTTATCGCGGAGGGTTCCGCGGCGGGCTCAGAGGAGGGGGTCTTCGCGGTATGGGCTTCGGGCGCGGCGGGTTTGGCGGCCGCGGTGGATTCCGCGGTGGTGGGATGGCTGGCGGGGGCGACGGGCGCCAGTTCTCTAACGATATCTACGCCGACTACTCTGGTCCCGATCAGCAGATGGGCTTGAGGATGGATGGCGCTGGATATGCTGGTGCCGGTGCGGGCGCTGGTGTGCCCGGTGCGCCGACTGGCCCGGGCGGGTATAATAGCCACGCACAAGGCGCCTTTGGCGCGTTCGTAGGCGGCGAGCCGAGCCAGCAGATCATGGTCCGCAACGTGAGTCGCTCCTGCTCCAATGATCGCCGTGTGCCTCCTTATTGACTTGGCATTCCAGCTCCCTTGGTCGACCGCCAATGAGGATCTGGTAGAGCTCTTCGAGACTACCGGCTCCGTGGAGCTGGCAGAAATTTTGTTTGATGGTACTAGGTCGAAGGGCGCCGGTGTCGTGCAGTTCTCCCAGGTTGAGGAGGCTGAAACTGCCATCGGTTTGTCTTCTTTCCGTGTATATCCCGCCGATCTGCCGCTGATTTATTCGTTGCAAACTCTAGCCAAGTTCACTCAGTACATGTATGGCGGTCGTCCTCTCGGTAAGCGCCTATCCTTATCTTTTGCTTAGAATGGATTCAGAGCATTTACTCACCCTCGGTATGTCCAGACGTGCGATTCAACGATCGCTGGCACACATTCACCCCCACCGCTGCCAAAGGCGGCTCCGTCATTCCCCCTTAAAAAGCCGACATCAGCGCCCCCTCCTGTCGTCTGCGCTGCACTGTATATTTTGCCGCCTTCCTTTCTTGAGTCCCCCAACTCTCAACTAGTTTTTCTTTTCTCCTTTCTGTTTTTGTTCACGTCGTACTATCCGAAAACTAGTTCTTTTTTCGAAATGATATTCAACACCGTATGTGTACACCTTTATACAGTACCGCGCAAAATCGGTTCAATGCCTGCATCAGGCTTTTCTTTTCCATTATCCGGCTTTGGACCCGCCCGTCGCGTACACAGCTGCACGGTATTAGCCCTGCTCAATTCTAAAAAACCCACAAGATCGGGTGCGCTCGTGGGACTCCCGCGGATGTAATGCCGGACGCAAACAGGCTCCAACGCACATCGTGTGCCGCCCACTGCCCAGTGTCCAGTACCCGGATACTCGGCACGTCCGCCATCATTGATCACGCATCACGACTCACCGATCGCACTTCCCTTACATGCATGCATGCGACTCCGGCTGTATGTACGCATTATTAATATTCTCTTTCTGTTCCTCCCTGACCGTTCTCTTGTTATATCGGACTTATCCGCACCCTTAGGCTCCAGCTCCCTGCCTGTTCCGACTCTGCCATTCATTTTCGTTGTGAGGGATCATCAGCCATGGTGGTGATGAGAGGACTTGCAACGTGAAACCACGTTATCAGAATAATTACTGTATAATACTTAGATTCATTACATCGGACAAGAAATTAAGTATTTACTTCAATAGTTATTAGATAATACTTTGAATCATGTCATCAGACAAAGGATTCAAGTATTTACTACATTATTTACTTATGTAATTAGTAAACCAAACATACTACAATAGAGCGCAGCAGTCGGAATAATATCTGTGTATATTAGCTCTATAATAGGACAAGCATAGCCTTGGGATATTAGCTCCATAAGCGGAAGCACAGCCTTGCTAGTGTTGCATTCGGTTCGGTTCGGTCTGGTTTGGTTCCGGAACCGGTTTGATAAATTTCAACAACCGGTTTTCGGTTCGGTTCAAAAACGGTTTGGTTTGAGACCGGTTTTGAGACCGGTTTGAGCTGGTTTGATTCGGTTTTCGCCAAGTTGGCTTGAATCAATTGCAAAAAGGTCTGAACTGGCTCAATCTGGCGTGAACTCGGCCCAAACGTAGAGATGGATATATATACAAACTAAAATCAAGTGTGAAATGAGAAATAGGTGGATAAAAACGCGAATAGCGCGATGAAACGGCAATCAAACCGGGCGAGGGGGTGCTCAATTGAAAGCGATAGCATAGGGCTAGCTTATCGCTCTAGGAGGCGCAGAGAACGGGTAAAAATTTGTCGAGATATTGGGGGAATAGAGTGTGGACTGATGGTG
>KL198107.1:108291-127215 GCA_000697705.1 Botryobasidium botryosum FD-172 SS1
GGTCGCGTTTCCATTGCTGTACGCATGTTTTTCGGTCATCTTTCCCATATCACCATCAGTCCACACTCTATTCCCCCAATATCTCGACAAATTTTTACCCGTTCTCTGCGCCTCCTAGAGCGATAAGCTAGCCCTATGCTATCGCTTTCAATTGAGCACCCCCTCGCCCGGTTTGATTGCCGTTTCATCGCGCTATTCGCGTTTTTATCCACCTATTTCTCATTTCACACTTGATTTTAGTTTGTATATATATCCATCTCTACGTTTGGGCCGAGTTCACGCCAGATTGAGCCAGTTCAGACCTTTTTGCAATTGATTCAAGCCAACTTGGCGAAAACCGAATCAAACCAGCTCAAACCGGTCTCAAAACCGGTCTCAAACCAAACCGTTTTTGAACCGAACCGAAAACCAGTTGTTGAAATTTATCAAACCGGTTCCGGAACCAAACCAGACCGAACCGAACCGAATGCAACACTAGTTCCGGTCCACCTCCCTCCAGATCGACCCGATCCCCACACCCACCAACCCATGGCAACTAGAGGACAATACCCCCTTCTAGACCACCACTACCTCTGGATCGCCAGAGCAATCAAATGCTTCGCCCAACGGTTCATGCCACCGGGCCCAGACCCTCCCCCTCTCTCACAGTTCTACGACTGCCACCTTGACTGCAACAGGTGTTTCTACCTGCGTAACTCCTACCTGGGCATCTTGCCCCCCATCACTTCTTGCGCTTGCTCCAACTGCTTGCTAGATGCGCCAACAAACCCTCGGGCCCTCCCCGCCCACACGCTACCCAGCCCCCAGCAGGCCTACACCTGCCACCTCGACTGCGATAGGTGCTTCTACCTACGCAACCCCCTCCTTGGCGTCCCTCCCGCCAGCACTTTCCTCTGCGCCTGCCCTAGATGCCTGCTAGACATGTAGGGCATGGACATGAGTTTTCAGATTCACTGAAAAGGTTCATGAATACCTTGAAATATTCATGAATCTTGGCATTCATGAATCTGGTTATTCAGGCATGAAAGTGAATATGAGCCATGAATGCTATATTCATCATTCGCATCCTAAGTATTCATGAATATCCAAATTCATGAATATGAATCAACATTCACATATCTGTTGGCCATATGTACCTGCCTTGATTCCCATGGTCAGGCTGAGACCTCTGCTGCTCAGAAAATGCCCCCAAGTTCTCTGGTGCACAGCCACATGGCCTGCACTATGATTGAACTTCTCCCCCTATGTACCTATCCTTTTCCAGCTTTTCATATTACCTTTATTAGGTCCCGCCTCCTCACCTGGAGATGGGTTGCTGAGCACATTTTGGGGACGCCTGGCGCCCGTCCCATCTGGCTTTGAATGGGCCACAGTGCCCGTTATGCCCAATACCAACCTCTTACGGGACACGATTGCTTACGCCGCCCTTGACGACTACATCCTCACCCCCTTCGAGCTGCGAGAACTCATTGCGACTCTCCCACAAACTCCGCTCTGGCTCTCCTGGGGAGACGCCTACAACAACTATTGCCGCCTCCATACGGCAAACCGACACTTCACCAGGAGTGTGGCAGCCCATCGGCACCCCTGCCCTAGGCTGCCCTCTTCCCAACCTGGCCCATCCTCCCAGGGTCACCTGTTCTAGGCCCGCCTTCGGGCCAGCTCTAGTCTGGTGCCCCTCACCGACCTCGCCCCTTCTCTCCCAAAAAGGGGGGCTCATGATATGGAAGTCCGATTCCTCCTATCAGCCCCATCATCTTTCTTTCTCCTTTCGTCATTTCCTCTGGCTCTGACTAAATCGGGGATAGCCGGCAGTTCCCTTCTGTCTCGACCCCTGTTCCTTCTGTACCTCCTTTTTTCTCACTTTCCCATAGTTAGACCTGGGGGTTCGCGCATGTTTCGCATATTTTCTCTGTACTTAGACATCTTTCCTTTTGTCTTCTTTCCACCTCACTTTCATTGTTCTTCATAAGGGCCTTGGTCATTAGTTACCTAGGTAGATCATTGTACTTAGCGACTCGTTCTGCTTCCAATACTACCCCCTTTACTCCAAAAAAAAAAAAAGAAAAAATGGGCTCCTCCAAGTCCCCTCAGTCTTCTCAGCACACTCATCTTCTCCTCCAGCAAGCGGTCCAAGTTATATCCACTGCATAACAGTAAGTAGTCTACTGTAAATACATCTTGCGCTAGTATTAAGTAATCAATATATCAATTATAACTTTACTAACCTCCTCGAGAACGAGGAAGGTGACATCGATACTTCAACTTTGTTTACCGACAAACTCACCCCATTCCTCAAGTGGCTCAAAGCCTCGCACGCCTTCACTGTCTGGTTCAGACAAGAACTTGGGCCTGTCACCCCAGTGCAGGCCACGGCTGATCTCGTTGGATTTAGCGTAGCAGATTAGCATCCCTAACCTTTCTTCCTTCAGATTCTCTTCTCTTATTAGTCATGTAGGCTACCCCTCCTCGTGTAGAGTAGTCGCTCACATAAGCCTTAGGCTTCAGAGCTACCCCCAATACATGCGTTACACAAAAAAAAAAGCTCTCCAAGGCCCCCAAGTTCTCAGAGCCCCCATGCTCTCTGAGCTTCACAGCCCCCTTTCATGTTCTCATGAGTGTCCCAGAGCCCAGGCCTTGCTGGCATTGGCACAACAGTGTCTTTAGCTCTCACACTCTTCTGAGACATGTTGTCCTTCTTCCAACAGATAGTTCTTCAGTTCCCTCATGTATATATGGACAGTGGAAGTCTTCAGAGGTCCATAGTCTCTAGTATATGTTTTATTAGTTGTGACAAGCTCCCACCCCAAGTTGTCCAACGACCAACTGGACCCCACAGTCCCCACCCCTCCCCCTGAGAGGGGCTACACCCCCTTTGACAAGGATATTGAGATCCCCGAGCACCATATCACATGTGTTTTAGGTGTGATGCACAAGGCTTGGTGTGATTATTATGTCAGCAAGTTCCACGCATCCTTATGCTTAATACATCAGCAAAAAAGTTTGGGGGCCATAGCTGACTTAGTAAGTTACAGAGTGCTTGCCAGAGGTATGCCAAAGTACAATAAAGTACTATTTGTAGCCTCTGATGAGTGCTCCATAGAGTTGTCCATAGAAGGCTAACTCAGCTATATAATACTCTCTAGAGCACTACATAGAGCACTATAAAAGCAAAGTAAGCCAATTATGGAGTACCATAGGAGCATATTGAGCAAAGTACAGAGAGCTCATAGAGCACTATAAGAGCATGCTAGGCTGAGTATGGGGTATCCATGTAGCCTTTGTAGGTCTATTAGTACAGCATTGCCCTGGGGACCTTCATGAAATTGCACATCTTAAAAATGAGAAAGCTTCAAGACTGAGCAAGCTATAAATCCTTTAATTGCTTGAGTTAGAAACCCGGAATTTTCAAGATCATGTCAAGAGTTTGCTACAGCTGTCTTTGAGATTTTTTTTGCTAAGTCTACCATGTTGCATGTTATGTAATGCTCAACAAGCCAATCGGAACTTCCGGCTAAAAGTCTACCCGGTGTGAACTAAGCTGCAACTGCCACTTGCACGGTCCATGTGCACGTTTGCGGCTTATCAACGCTCCATCGCGATTCGTCATCGATAATCGTGGCCTCACCCCCAACATCCACGCTTGGTTTTTGAAGTTATGATTCAACACATCTCGACTTTCAAACTCCCAACATACACTGCCGCAGCTCGCATCAAATATACTTGTTGCACATAACGCCATACATCAATAACGGTCATCTAACGCTCGCACCACGGCGCCTATTCCATCCACATCCCCTACTTCAAACGATAGCTCAATACGCTCACCCTTCTTTAACGAATTCGCTGATACTACGCAGCTACTGCACGCAGCAACCAATCGCCTCAGTAAAACCCGCCGAACTCAATTTCCACCCACTTTAACGTCTATGCGCATCCAGCGAGCTTATGAGCATCTTTTATCGTCATTTAGGTTCCCCCTGGCACTCATTCAGTTCTCATGCTCCTCCCTATAGTAGTTCCCCTCAGCTATGCCTACCGTGATGGTAATATCAATGGCCACCAACAACGCCAGGCGCGTATTATACTCGACCGCTCAAGTTTTTTTAATTTCTTCAACCAACTTTCTTTCGTTTTAGCCTACCCCACTCACCCATCAATTCCACCATCTTCCACTTGGAGAGACAGCCTTCCGTAGTAGAGTCCATTGATAGTATATTTAGTATGTTATCCGCTCTCGCCCTCCCGCTCTCTGACCGCGCACTCATGGCTCACTTTATTGCAGACTTTTTATTTATTGATCTGCCCCACCACCCTCTCAATCTTTTGCACCAACCCAAGATCAAACCACAACTCAGCCATTCCCCGCTAGCAAGCACGCGTATAGTGGTTACTTTACTCCTTTTTTGATTGTACATAGTATCTTGTCATGACTTCGTCACGACAACCATACATACTTGTACAAATAGCTTAATTAGCGATCGTTCTTCTCTCTTTGCTTCTGTCTCTATTAGTCATCTCTCTTTCTAAGCGCACTACCCTTAAGGCGGTGCGCCTCTACTGTATATAAGGACGACTTGGAGGACGCTCTGTCTTCACGCAACAACTCATCTACTTCCCTGATCCAAGAGTGAGCTGAGAACCCCAGGCCTCGCTGGCATAGTCGTGACATATCTGGAGCGATGAACGCGCTGCTTGTATCCAGCCATGCGCTCTTTCTAAACAGACATGAATGGGCGATGCTTTGATATAGTACATGCAGATTGGTAGAACCATATAATCCAAGCATGCATCTATGTAGAAATATATAGTCCAAGCGTGCGTCTATGCGGAAATCTATAGTGAGCGTACGTGGACTAGAGTAGTACTTTATAGTACTAACGAGCACAAGCTCTGGGCTACTATAGTCTATATAAACGCCGCTAAGCTATGGAACTATATAGCCTATATAGTCTATATAGTTCCCCATAGCATTATTTTTTTTTACTGATGTCACTAGGTTGAAAGAATTTACATATAGTGGCACAATCAGAACACAGAAAGGACAAGTGTAGCATGAGCCACCAGCACATGGTGAATATATGCAATCTGTGCCTTGAACCAGTAATAGCAGCTCAAAGAATAAGCATATAAGTACCAGTGTTCTGCATGCAGACTAGTGGTGCTGCTGGTAAGTTGCATGACACACATCAGAGCATCAGTGGCAATGGAGAGCAAGAATTTCAAGGGCTTTTTCATAAGGTAGATGAAGATATTCTCTCTCTCTGCCCTTACATGGTGTTGACTTTAACAAGTATACTGTTGAACATGCTGACTTATGTCATACGTTGGCTCAGAACTGCTCATTATGTCAGCACACTGTTGCCTTAAATCCCAATGAGTTCCATGTGGTACTCACTGCACCAACTGTTGCACATGCTGCTGTACATCTCTAACGACACAGACACCCCCAGCTTTGTTGGGATGCAGCAAGCAGGAGCTTTGGGTACTTTTTTGATAGACTACTTCAACCTGCCGGGGTTTTGAGGCTCAAATTGCACATTTTAGATTCCGAGTGTGAGAATATCAATGCATGGCCGATTTGTGATGGTCAAAACGTATAATAGGCTCTCAAGTTGCGAGCTTTACCGTGATCTATAATCGGACGCAATAACGGGCGCTGAGTTGGGGTGGGAGTGCGGTCACATTCGGTCACGCACTCGGCAGCTTGCCGAGCTCTACTGAGCATGGATGTGGCCTATCTTACTTGGATGTCGCGATTGTGCGATTCACGCCACCGAACCCGCGAAATCGCGCCTGAATCGCGAGCTGATCGCGCTGAATCACGCATATTTACCGCTATCGCGTATAACTACCATCTGTTACTCGACCTTGCTTTCCCGCAAAGTAAGGCTCCGTTCGGATCCAATTCTCAGGGAAACATGTTTCCCTGAAAACCGTCTTCGGGGAAAACTGGAGAGAGACCCTGAAGCGTAAAACCGCTGTTGTTCGGCGCCAACGATTTTCGTGACATCCTACACTGATCACCTCATTGATCATTATCAATAGCTCAAGCTCTGCATGTATGGTATCCAATAGTTAGATTCACCATCTATCATCTGTTATGGTACATGTCTGTCCTCGCCAAAAAAGCTCGCAATACCTCAGCGCAGCAAGCTCACCGTCACAAAACTCTGCCATCGCGGCCCCGCTCGCTGTCACGGATGGCTTGAAAAAGCAGCTGGGGATGGAGACCGCACTTTCCGCCACTTCTTTCGCGCACAGAGGCAGGTTGGACTCGCGGACTCGAAGGATATCTCAGCGAGGGCGCGAGAGTCTGACATGGCAAAGGAATTTGAGTGTCAGAGGTGAGAAGTAGACCGGCTTGATGACAGCGCGTAGTGCTTTTGAAGTGGCTGTGAAGCTGTATAGGACCTGCAACAGTTTTCCACGAAGACGGCGCAAAACAAACAACCACGGTTTTAGTGTATTATTCAGCTAAGCGAGTTTTAGGATTCTCCTATGGATTTTTCGCTGAAAATTGGATCCGAACGGAGCCTAAGACTGCTAGGCGCGGCACGGGCAATGAGAAGCATCTCTTGAACAAAACAAAACAAAGCAAAACAAAAGAGCCAGAAAAATTCATATCGTACAGTGCGTAGGGCTACTTACTCGGTATGATCTTTGATTTCCATAACAAACAGACGAAGCCTGCTCCTCCATCCATCGGGCACAACTCCACTACAGCGCTGCCCTGTGCGCACAATGAAGATGAGATCGTACGACGGCTGTGGCAAGACTTGCTCCAGCTGGTTTAGGCCTACCGCAGACACGTCATGCGTGCGACCCACGGTGACCTGGAAGAGTGTAACGCGGCCGTTGTGTATGATAATAGAGTCAAAGGTAGCTTGGTTTTCGCGCACAGGGATATAGTAGGCGGTGTCGCTTGGTGGAGGGAAGTTCTTCATATCAAAGATTGTCGTGGTACGGGGTCCGAAGTGAACTTCGTAGGTTGCTCCCCGAGTGCCGGTATCAAACCCATAGTGTATTTGCTTGAGGGCGATAGGCAGCTCAGAAATGGAGCCATCCAACCCTTGGGATAGAGTCGTGTGGGCAAATTGCTCGAATAAGCATCCGAAGGCGGGGCCAAGCTCTCGAACCCTGGAAAAGGTCGCACGCAGCTCGTTCAACCTTTTTGCATCTTTCTCAACCCAGCAGTCCAACACTAGCCTGCCGGTATATCGGGTAAGAAAGTCATGGCGCGGTGATAACCGGGACTCAGAGTCCGGAAAGACGCAAAAGACTTGGTGAGAGATGTGATCTTGAGGCGCCGAATCCAGGTCATCAAGGATCTGTTGAAGAGAAATCTGCTGCATCGAACGCAGATATTTTTTGACATCCGAGACGCGCTGGGATGTGTACGCATAATCCTCGGCCAGCATGTAGCATTCTCTGGCCGAGGGACCGAAGAGGTTGTAAACGAAGCGCAGGCCCATTAGAGTAAGTGGGACCTCGCTTGGCTGAAATGGTGCGCTAGTATCAAATGTACCGTCAGCTTCATACAAGGATTAGGGGCCCAAGGGGACATACGCAGACACAATTTCCTCCCAATCCCATGGGCGCATATAGAACATCTTCGCATGCTTATACTTCTGCCAGTCCATACGACCGGGCCGGGGAGACGCAGCTTGAATAATGAAATATGGAGAGGAAGGATAGGAAAGAAATGGGGCGGGTTGGTTGACCGACAAGCCAGAATCTACCAATGCCCACGTGTCCTCTGGTAAAAAATTCAAAATATCTGCATCATGAACGGCGTATGTTCCGCTTTCGAGGAAGAGCAGAACCGTCTCGCGTACGGCCTGAAGGGCAACCGGGAGTCCCATCAGGAGCCTACGAATGAGGAGGTAATAAAGACAGAGCGATTTTCCTATCAGGGGTTCAGTCAGAAAACGTTATAAACGCAAGCCTGAGTGGACTTTTACCAATGCCCGGTTGCCCGCAGATCGTGACGCCACCACATCTCTGGCGAGGCATCGAGGAGATGTGCTCGAAAGCCACTTTATATTCGTCCCTAATGAGGATGTAGGAAAGCTTGCCGGGGACAAATGGTATCCCGCTGATGTCTAGGAACGTGAATGTCCGGCCAGGGGAGACTGCGTAGTCTTCCGGAGGGATGTCGTAAGGGGAAGCGAGGCGAAACAGCCAGAGTGCAGCTGAGGGGGAATCTGGCGGTGGAGACGCGTTCCGATGTGCAAGTTCATCGTGTATAGCTTGGCTGTCTAGAGTGCGGCAGAGGTTAGGGAGGTAATCATCCCCCTTGCCCCACAATAAATCCCGCAAGCTGGACATCGCGATGGCCTCGGGATCATCATCTTTGATTGGGAAACGTCTTGCGAGGATGCCTGCAATCGTTTTTGCATCCATTGGGGCGATTATGATGATGGAGATTGGAGAGATCGATTTGATGCAGACTCCTTGGCGATGAGCAATCACCGCGTCGAGGCGGTTTCTAGTCGAGGGCGGTGCAGGCTGAAGTCAGACGTTACGCACAGTTCGGATCGCCCAGTTGAACTGCGGCAACTCGAACGTTCCGCTCCTTACATTATTTAACGACACTCGCCGGACACACGACTTCCTATTTATCCAAGAAAACCCATGGTACCAGATCGGCTCAGGCAACTTCGGATGCCCGTCTGATATTGCGTGGAAACCAATCGCCCTGTCTTCCAAAAAGATGGATGATAAATCCAGACCGAGGGTCTTCGCCTTCTACAACGACAACTTCGTCTCCAACTCCCAAACGACCGCAAGATTCGACGTATCGGAAAGAATGGAACTGCAGGTCATCGACTTCTTCCCGAGCCCGAAAACTCAACTCCGATTCATCAACTGCTATTTTTCGCCGCACGACGACCAATTCGGTCTGCTCGCGATTTTATCCCAAATCTACAGCGACGACATCCCGACGGTCATCCTAGGGGACTTCAACGCGAGACACAACGAATGGGATTCTTTCTTGAGGGGAGGGCCTAGGCCGTTCGCTCGCGAATTGCATTCCTTCATTCATTCGCATTCGCTGGGCGTCTTAAACGACAAACGAGTCCCAACGTTCGTCGGCCATGCGGATCAGTACAAATCAGTGGTTGACTTGACGATCGTCAACCCGGCATTCCTGTCCCCAACCGAGTCGGCTTTCGTCCCCTGCGGATTGGAAGTCGAGGGCGGAAACCGAAGCGTCTCAGACCACCACTGCATCACTTTTTCCATAGGTTACCAAGGGGAATACCTCAGACCACAACCGTCTCTCTGCGCCAACTGGCGCAAGACGGATGTGGAAGTCTTTCAAGAGGCTTTGACGGACTGTCTCCGCAAAAACCTTTGCATCTTTATCGACCCTCAATCGTCCACGCAGCTGCTGTACGACACGTTCCTAGAGGCGGTCACCGAAGCATTCGCAGGAGCGACACCCCCGCTGAACTTATCAAAATTCTCAAAGCGCTGGTGGAACGAAGAGTGCAAGATGGCGAAAAGCAATCTCGTTCGAGAGAGAGCTGCTCTGCAACAACACCACGTTTCTCTTTCGCGCAACGAAGTTGCAGATCGTCAGCGGTTCATCAAATTCCACCGCAACCTCTACAAGAGCGCCATCAAAAACGCGAAAAGAGTGTACTTTGACAACATCCTGAAGGAGGCCACTGCCGCTTCGGTACACCGGTTCAAGAACTGGGGCAACAGCGTTAGGAAATACATGTCTCCTCCGCTTAGGAAACCCGACGGATCCTTCGCCTTCATGGCGGAAGAAAAAGCTGAGCTCTTCCATAACACTTTTTACCCCCAAATAGACCTCCCATTCAACCTCGAAGAGATCGACTTCCCGGTCGAAATCCCCACCCAACCCGACCGCGACATCACTCGGGACGAGATCGAAATCAGCATCTTCAGCGCGTCCACCAGGAAAGCACCAGGTCTCTCGGGCATCTGCTACGGCGTCCTCCGGATGTCGTGGAAATGCGCGGAGGCTTGGATGATGCGCATCTACAGATCATCGCTAGCCAACGCGGACAAACTGGTCCAATGGGACATGGGCCTTGGCCCGGTCATCGCAAAACCCAGCAAACCCGACTATTCGAACCTGAGAGCGCACTGTCCGATCATCCTGGTCGAGGACACGTGCAAACCCATGGGCAACACCATCGCGAATCAAATCCAGAGTCACCTTTCGCACTATGGCTTTTCGAACCTCCAATACGCGGCAATGAAGGGAAAGGGAACAGTTGATGCTCTCGCGACACTGTCTCACAAGATAGTGGAGCAGAAGGCGTTGGGGTACAAAGCGACGCTGATGAAAGTGGACGTCAAAGGTTAATTCAACTCTATTCCGCATCCAGTTCTGATTCACATCCTCCGTAAAATGGGCTTGCCCAATAACACCACTAACTGGCTGGAAAACTATTTGCAGGGCGCGACTGTCCACTACAAAATTGACGGTTACATTTCGGAGGAGTTTCCAATCATACACGGGGTCGCTCAAGGCTGCCCCATGTCACCGATCCTCTCCGTTGCGTTCTCCAACTACTTTGAAGCAACGATCAACAGAGTCTTGTCTGAACTCGAAAAAGAGGGTATTTTCATTAAAATCTTCTTCATTGACGATTTCCTCATGGGTGTATGCTCGGAAGGAGGTTACTACACTAACATGGACCTGTTATTCAAAGTCTTTACAGCCATCAAATCCTGGGAAGCGTCACAAGGTGTCTCCTTTGACCACATAAAGACGGAAATTCTCCATCTGTTCAGGAGACCCGTTGCACGTGCCGACGCCCCAGAAGTCGATCTCCCACAATCAGTCACGACGCTGTCAAAATATAAAGTCAAGGAGATGAAGTATCTTGGACTGGTGTTTACTCACAATCTGTCTTTCTCCTCCCACGCAACACGCAGGATTAAGATGGCGGGTCGCTCACTCGCGTCCTTTTTCATGATCAAAAGGGTTTACAAAGGCATTTCACCGTCTGCTGCACGACACTACTACCTCTCGATCACATGACCAGTGCTCACATACGCCAGCCTGGTATGGTGGAGGAAACAAAAGTCGATCCCTCATCGAATGAACATTTTCCAGAACACCTGCCTTCGACACATCACAGGGTCCCCGAAAGGACCACCCAACATTATCATTCAATCACTCTCCAATGTTCCACCGATTGAGCTATTCCTCGACTTGCTCTTGGATTCCTTTGGTTCCAGCCGAGCCACCCACATGTTCCATAATCTGCTAGGGAAACTCATCAAACATGGCAGAGTTCTCCCAACCTCCTCCATCTCACCAATTACCTCCTACCGCAAAGCTGCATCAAAACTCCACCTGACCAGTTACACCTTCGCAGGCCTTCGCTCCTCTTCCCCCTTGGGAGCCCGTCAATCAAAGGATAAGCAAAGGCTCCCGCTTCGAGAAACTCACAATTCAACCATTTGTCCGACCGCGACACTGTTTTTAAACACATAAACAGCCTCATCATATTTTCCACATCCCATCCCCCATCCAAACCCTTTTCTATTCTTTTCGCTTCCATCACTCTCTTTTCCAAATTCTCTAAAAAATTCCCAAACGCATCCTTTGAACCGGAAATTCATTTTGACTATTCGCCCAAAAGCCAGCTGAAACACTCATACGTTCTCAGCATGGCCTACACTCGTAAGCCGATCAAGTCTCCTTTCCATGGAAACTCTTGGGAACTTGAAACTCTCATCTCCATTCCTTCTCACTTCCTCCTCCCTTTCTGCGGCTTGGTTGATATTGGCCAACAATTGGTTTTATTCATTCTCTCTCTTCTTGCAGATACTACTTCCATAAAATTTCCTTTCTCTGCAGACATTGTCCCTTCAAACCTCACGATCCTGGTCACCGACCCAGCGATTTTCGAAGCGTTCTCATCGGCAGGAGATCCAAGCTCTCAGGTGGTTTATCACAAGGAAAAAATCATCACTACCACCGTCCTCAGTCCAGCAATCGGGATTTTCAATCCCAAAGTTGGTTACCACCACCAGAGGGCTCTTATGTGTGGCAGCCAGGCAAGCATCGAGGTTGACACCTCCGCATTCAACTTCACCCAATTCAATGCTCCTTGGAGCATTACCAAAGCGACTATCAAATCTGAACTCAAAGAGAATTTCACACAACATCTCTCATCTGTCACGAATCCTCTATCTCATTACTCACTATTCAATACGTTTGGGCAGAGGACTTCGGGTTTCCACCCGTTGTCTTTTGACAACCCTCACAACATGTCGGATTACGCTAAACTCATTTCGGGTCAATACTCACATGGTGACCGCCTTGTGAGGTACGGCCAGACTCAGCTCGAGGCCTGCCCATGTGGCGTCCCATGCCAGACCACTCACCATCTCATTTTTGACTGCCTGCTCACAATTCCTCATCACCATCTCCTTTCTTTCAATGAGTCGCTCAAGAACCCACTGGAATCAATCTGGAGTAGCAAGGACCATGCTTTTTCTTTCCTTAAACTCTTCAGAGCGCTAGTCGCTGATATTTTACCTTGTAATTTCCTTTAAACTCCTTTTCACTATCCATCAGTCTCATGCTTACGTCCATTTTCAATCGGTCTCGCAATTCTCTCCATTTTCATTTCCTTCATCTGGTCTAACGTCTACCTCCACTTCCAATCAGTTTCACACTTACCTCCACCAGTCCATTTTCATATCATGCCTTCACCTTCTGCTCATATCTTCGTCAATTTTTGTCATTTTCATCACTTTTATCATTTACCACTAGGTAGCATAGCCTTAGGGTTCCCTGTCTGGCTGTTTAGCTAAGGGATCAAATACTCTCCTAATAAAGATTTCAAAAAAAAAAGGCTGAAGTCAGATACCTGGCCACACCAGTTCGAAGGAGCTGAACAGCTGGAAGTACACCACTAGTTGCACAAAAGGTCAGCCTAACCCTTAAGCAGCCGCAGGGTGAGACAAACCTTGAATGAAGGCCTGTTTGAGGAAAAAAGCTAGTGCCCTTGAAGGGACCTTCTGGCTTTGGGGTTACCCTGATGATAGTGGACAATAGGTTGGGCCTACCCTCAAAATCCAGAGGTTGCGCGGAGGTCGAAGATCACCTCCCGCAGTGGTCTCTATCAGGAGGTCTGGGGTCCTGCATTGCCAAATATGGTAGGCCGAGCATCACAAATTCTGGCTTCACGCAAAAATGGCCTCTTTTGGGCTCAGTAAACTTGAAACACCATAGATGAGCATGGTACTGTAGTATGGGTGTATATACATGATTGAATATGACTATACAACGTAGAAAAAGTGTTGTGGGTGCGTGCACCCATCATCTGGCGGTCCCAGCACTCAAAAATAACTGCCACACCTGATGGCCCTGCACGACAAATGAGAGAGATGGGTGGAGGTGGCAAGGTTGAGGACAAAGGCAGACCCTGGCAAGGGGTGTGAGCAAGCAAAAGAGCTTACTTGTAAAAAAAAAAAAGCTTGCTTTGCATGTTAGAGTACCATGTATGGCTTTTGCATGCTCTGGATCCCTCTGCCGTGTTGCACCTCTTGTGGCTCTGTGCTGCTGTGATATAACACAAAAGGTGCAAAAAAGTGCTGGTGGTGTGTGGTACATGGTGATGAGAGGGATGGACATAGAGTGTTATTGCAAGAGTCTTTGTGACACGGCAGCAAGGTTGGTGCAAAGTCAGCTGCTTTGGGCTCCAGACACAAGGGACCCCAGTACTTAACTAGCCTTTTTCGGGAGTCTGAGGTAGGTGAGAGCCTGCAGAGAGGGTGGGGCAGAGGTAGTGTTGCCACAAAGTCACAGCACAGTGCAGTCGCAGTGGCACGTGTTGCCTCACAGTGCGGTGCATTGGGATTGCAGCCAAGCATGCAGTGTGGCTGTGCATTATACTCACATCATGCTGCCTTCAACGTTCAATGTGTCCATCTCTATCACACAAGTTCTATAGTACATCAATATTCCACGTAGTGTTTAGCAAGAACTCCAGCTCACTGATCTTCCCAACCAAAAGCAGCTCTTGCATTTTCTTCTTGTCCAAAGAAGACAATTGTTTGTCAAACTCTTGCAGTGAAAGAAGCTCCCTCTCATCAACATAATAGTTAATGTGTCTGGTGATTTGTACACGTCATATATCTGGGGCATGCCATATCTTCAACAGGTCTCCACATCCAAGAGGACAGAGTAGAGGTCTAACAGTGACCCAGATTGCAGGGATGAGTCAAGTGCTGTGACTCCCAAACACAGTGGCTGCAATAAATTGCTTCCAGGAGGAATGGCCAGGTTTTCTCCTGAAAGTGCTGCCAAGGACATAAGACCCACTCCTACAAGTCAGTATGGTGAGATCATGGTGCAATGAGTGAGTGGCAAGCAAGGAATTCAAGACACTGGGCGGAGGTGTCATCAGCAAAAAGTGTGCGTGCTTTGATCCTGCATCTAAGCGGGTTATAACACTGTATGCATCAAAAGCAGTGAAGGGCTAATGGCACTGATTATAAAGGAAATATAACTTGCTTACAACACCCTGATTTATTATATGCAGTGTAAGGTCGGACACCAAAAAACAGCGCGAGCCCCTCAAAGGGCAAAATGCTCAATTCATATCACATCCGGGAATCGAACTTACGTGGCTCATTGTCAAGCACACCAAGCACAGCATGAACTACCCAACTTACCCGTTGCACCAGGAGACCTTGGGAAGCACTGTCCGTATCAAAATATAGCACGTGCATATTTCCTGGAATTCTAGCTAAAAATTATGCTCTGTGGAAGCTGTTCTGTTCCATGTGTTTGTCACACACAAAAGGAGACGTTTTTGGGGAGCTTCCGAAGGAGTGGGATGCTCAATTTTGCTGTTGGCCCACCCCTTGTGTGCTGCTCGGAAGCCCAACAAGGCTGGTAAGGCAGCCCAACTGCTTGTACGAAAGTGGGGCCATATAATAGAGTGCAATCAATTACCCCTGGAAGTAATAGGTTATTTTTCCCCGACGGTTTTGCCAATGGTTGAGTATATCCACAAGTCACACCCATATGTCTCAATTTGGAAGTATGGCATTTCACTGGCATGGATGCCAATCATCCCTTTTGGGAGGGGACCCTTCCAAAACACAAAATTTCCAAGCACAAAGCAGCCCTCAGCTGCTTCACAAAGTCAGCACGCATTTGGCAAGCACTTAAGGTTGAGGTGGATGTTTTTTTCTCGTCTGCAAATTTACAGGTGGTTTTTTGGGGACATCCCAACCATCCATGGGACTCCCATGGGAGCATGGGCCGAGAGCTCAGCATGGCGTGGCACCAGAACAGATGCTGACATTGAATGCTATGTCATGCCCAGACTCAATGCCACAATCACAGCTGGACTTGGTTGATGCATCATTGTGCTGCGATTGCCATTGCTAATTTCTCCCACACTGATACCAATGCCTCTTTCTACTCCTCACCAACCGTCCTCTTGTCCCAAGCTCTTGTCAATTAATATTGAACCTATCTGGCTGTCCACCTCCCCGGGTGTTCATCAGGTCTTCACTTGGTGTTCATTTGTGCATCCAACATCCCCCTCCGCTGCATTGCATGCCTCACTGAGAGCTCAGAGGCTTCTGCGGCGTCACTCATTTTCTCAGGCGTTCACCACCACTTCCCATGTGCCTATTCATCGGGTTGCCCACTCAGACTTCTCCACCGCGCCTGCCACCCGCTTAGCACACCTCTTCAAGTTTTTCTGTATTTCACTCCTTGCTCTAATGTTTTGTGCCACTTACCCGCTGTATCTCTGACTGGCCCATGCTATGCTGTTCCATGTCTTACACTCGGCACTTGTACTTTTATACTCCCGTTTTTGCATGCGGCAGCGCTAATAAATGCGACAGTAATAAATTTGTAATATAACTTGTTATTCAAATACTATAGCAAGATGTATTTACAAGTATCTACTTACTTGTTACTGCAGTGGTAGGACTTTGACTGCTTGGTAGAGGAGAAGCTGGGTGAGCTGAGAGGACTGAGGAAACTTGGAGAGGCTCATTTTTTTTTTTTGTGTAAAGGGTGTAGTATTGGAAGCGGTAGCTAAGTACAATGGTCTACATAGGCAATAGAAGCCAAGGCCCTTGATAAAGTTTGAAAGGTGAGGAGAAGTGAAAATAGAAAAGATGCGAAATATGCACTGCCCCCAGAGTGACTAACTATGGTGAAGAAAATGACTAACTAGGTGCTTTATGAAGGGGGGGTCCAGCTGATAAGGGGATCAGCGACTATCCCCAGTAGTTTCTCTGGTAGGAGGAAGAATAGGGTGGTGGGGTGCATCATAGGTGGGGGGCTGATGGGCGCCTTGTTTTTTGCAAAAGAGAAGTGTGGGGGGCACCAGACTAGAGCCGGCCCGGAGGTGGGCCTAGAACAGATGCCCCATGTGTGGGCGCGAGCCAGGAAAGTGGGGGGATAGCACATAGGAGGTAGCTGTGGGGAGAGACCTCGGCGCATAGAGAAGCCCAGGCTTCTTTGAGGGGAAGGAGACCTGGGCCCAGCTAGGATAAATGATGGGAGAACTCCGGTGGGGATGGGAGAACTCTGGTGTAATGAGAAGTGGAAGCACTCGGCGGCTCGGCGGAGTAATGTCAGCTAAATTGGTGATCCAAGCCAAAGAAGCAGATTGATGTGGAGGGCTCCTGGGGGGAGGAAGCACTGGAGGCCCAGAAGGCCGAGGTGATGGGGTTGTGTGGGTGGCAAAATCCATGGGGGGGAAGTTGGGGGGGCCACCGCGTGGGGGGGACAGGGGGGGGGCTGCGCTGGGGCGACAAGCCCCCCCCTGCCTTGAGTCTAGGTGAGTTGGTGGGGCAAGGGGGCTCCAGGGGAGGGTGGCCAGCGGGGAGCATGGGCCCTAGGTGTGGGGGAGGAGGAGGACCCTGGAAAACCCTAGGAAATGTGATATGCTGGATCTCCTAATTTTGGGGAAAAAATTCAGATGTCTGGTGCTGGAAAGTCTAAAAATGGTGCAATTTTGGGCAGAGGTATGAGGACTAAAGTGGGCAAAAACCACCCATGTCATATGCCTGAAGGTCTAAAATGCTTGGAAATTGGGGAAAAAATCCTAAAAAATGAAAAAAGGTTAGTCTGGAGCAATGTATGATCCCAAAACGACGAAAATTTGCACAAAAAACTGACAATGTCTGAGGACTAAATTTAGGAAATTGGCTAATGTTATGTGCCCCTGAGTCGAAATTTGGCTTTATTTACCTCCGAAATTTTTGATTTCTGGATCAGACATATATTAGGGCTTTCAGGGGTCCTGGAGGAGGGGCGGCGCGCAGGGTAATTGCTGGGCTGGGCGTGCCAGGCAAGGGGGGTCCTCTAGGTCCTGGGTGGGGACAAGGGAGTGGGGGTGCACCTGGGCTGGCAGTGGGGTGAGGAGGTTGGCTGTGCTATAGGGCAGCGGGCAGAACTGTCAGGGACAGGGGCGGAGGCCAAGGGCCAACGAAGGAGGACTATGGGGACAATGAGAAGAGCACAAGGTCGATGGAGAGCGATACAGAGTGAGTGGGAACCAAGGCGCAAGCACCAGGAAGGAGGAGGGAAAGGCGCTTTGTAGCGTGAGGAATTGGAGTCTTTTTTTTTTTTTGTAATGCATGTATATTAAAGCCCTGAAACCTAAGGTTTATGTGGGCGACTAAATCTGAGATCTAGTCTACATGACTGATAAGAGAGAGGAAACAGAGGGGGAGAGAGAGAGGTCACCTAATCCACTACGCTAAGAACAGGGGGAGAAGGAGCTGAACCGCTGCCCTGGGGAGGGGGGGTCCCAATTGTTACCAAGCCAAAACGCTTGGTGAAGGCGTTGGTGGCCTTGAGCCACTCGAGGAGAGAGTCAAGCTTGTTGGTGAACAAGATCGAGGTGTCAAGATCTCCATCATTGTCAAGTAGGAGGTGTTTGAAAGGCGCCATTAGTGGGCAGTCGAGGAAGACGTGCGGGATGTCCTGGACATCCACCCCACATGGGCACGAAACTTCTGCATCTGGAATGTTTCTGGATTTATAGTAGGACCCAACAAACGTGTGTCCTGAGGCAAGTCGAGCCAGGGCAGCCATCTGCGTGGCTGGGCACTGGAGGGGTACAAAGGTGGGATAGCAGGTGTCCTTGGTGTCTTGGATGAGGCCGAAGGTGCAGAAGATGTGGTCCTGGGGGATATGCTCCTTGAGATCTTCAGCAAAAGACTGAGTGAGGATCTGCTTGATTTTGCGGGTGGTAACCCGCCTGGACTGGCAGTGGTCCTGGAACGAAGCCGGGAAGAAGGTCGGTGGGCGGTAGTGGAACACCTTTTTCGGGGGGTGCAGAACATGCCATTTGTTAATGACAAAGATGTGGAAGACCCGGGGGGAGTCTAGAATACGGCGGCTAGCCAACTCGTGCAGGTGGGAGTGGTAGACTGTGCGGTGGTTAGGGTGGACAAGAGTCGACCAGAGCCCTGTTGGCAATGACCAGAGCGATGTCCAGCATGAGAAGGTGTGCTGGCATGTTGGCCATAGCGTCTATCAGAGTCAGGGAGGCGGCATGTGCGCGTTCCCCAATAGTCAATACAACGGAGGCGAAAAATTAACTTTTGGGGCACTAATGCCCAGAAAAATTAGGAAAAGTGGGGTCTTGGATTATAAAGATTATCAAGTCTAATCCTGAGATTCCTAGGGGGGTCCAGGGGGCCCCCAGGGCCCTTCCCCCCACCATGGATTTGAGCATAATCCCAGGATTACAGGCATAATCCTGAGATTATCAGGGGTAATCCTGAGATTATCAGGGGTAATCTCAGGATAATCTCAGAGTTACTGCTGGAAATTCCATGCCCATGGTGTGACAAACCCAGGATTATGCAGATAATCTCAGAGTTATTGGGGATAATCTCAGGATGATATTCATAATCTACTGAGATGATCTC
>KL198108.1:0-11377 GCA_000697705.1 Botryobasidium botryosum FD-172 SS1
CAGAGGGAGCCTCTTGAAGGGTATGGTGACGCCATGAGAGACCGTCAAAGCGCGCTCAAAGAGGCTGCACATGGCAAGAGCTTGGGGAGCATTCAGCGGGCTCACGGAGGCCATTTTCTTGCGCCAAGGAGGTCCTCGCCCGCATGAGCAGCTCCTCTGAGAGAAAAAAAAGCCCCTCGGCATCTTACATGCGATCCAATCGCCGAGGAGGTCCTGAGGAGGTCCGCTTGCCTGGGGCGGCGTTAAGCAGCTGTTCTATTCTGTTTGAGTAGCTCCTTTGGGGGCAATTTCTCCCATGCGAGGGTTTCCTCCCTAGCTCCGCCTTGAAATACCCCCCTTAGGGCTAACCTCTACATGTGAGGGTTGTACCTAATAGGCCCCGTTCGTGGCAGCCTGTAGTGCCATAAACGTATATTTCTGAAAATTTTCGAAAATATATGTACATTTGCACTATCCGGTTTTCCTGATGAGGTATTTGAGTGCGAATTATCGAAATGGTACGGTTGAAAGATGATCAAATGGGGACGGTAACATTGAGATTCTGTGTGCGCGCGGCGCGCGGCGCGCGGCTTTACAGGGCCTGCTTTGGCTGCATGGAAATCGAGGGGTGGGGAGGCCGTGAGTGGGATTTGAGTTGTTGCTGAAGGGGGGGAATGTGCGCAAGCGGAAGGATTCACTACATAAACGAAACAAAAAAAGGAGATCACAGCACGGTAAATCACCTGGATAATAGGAGAAAAACCCCTTGTCGTGGGGCCATGTACCTGCACGAGCATACATCAGTAAAATGTAGGTTTGCTTACAACCACTTTCAACAACTTGCAACCACTTTTCAATTGTTTTGTAAGCTGTTCTAAGTCCAAATAGCTGGGATAGTATTTTTAAATAGATTAAGTGTAAGTTGTTCTGAAATAAGCTGTTCCAAGCAGTTGAAGTGAAATGTTAAAGCCCCCATACTCTTTTTTTGGACCAAGAAAATTTGGTGCAAATGTGTGCGCATGAGAGGCTGTGCTGGGGCTCATCTGCTCCACAAACAAGGATCCCTCAATGTTATGTCATGGTGACACAGTGGTGGCACTTTTTGGCACCTTGCTGAAAGTAGCTGTAAGTAAACCCACTTTTTGCTGATGTAGATGCGAAAGGGTGGGGAATATTGTGGGGAGGTGGGCACTACGCAAGGCGTGGTGTTGCGTGCATCAAAACTTGAGGGTGGGAGAGGAGCCGAACGATAGGGATGGCGACTCCGAGTTGGCAAGCACTGCAGGCAAAACAAAGTAATCTAATTTAGAAAACTGTTAGAATGTGATCAGATTGCATTGAAAGCTCTCAAGGAGACTATTCATGGAACATGGTGAAATTGTTCTGAATGAAAAGTGCATAATCCCACTCAGATTATGATGAGATAATGCTTGAGTAGTTTAACTTGTTTTGAAGGCAATCTCAGCAGATCCTAAACAGGGATATTGTCAGAGTATGCTGAGGATACAGGGGGGATGTTCAAACTGCATCAGCAAAAAGGTTTGGGGCGGTAGCAACAAGGGGTTGTTAGTGAGTGCTACAGGACTCTCTAGAGCACTCAGTAGCACTTTGTAGCAGCCATAGCACCAGAGTGGTAGACCAGCGTCTACTTGCTACAGTGCTATGAGTGCTATGAGCTGCTATTGGCTGCTCTATAGCAGTCTATAGAAGCCACTAACAACCCCTTCCTGCTACAGCCTGTAACCTTTTTGCTGATGTGTTCCTGCCACCCTCCTGGTGTACTCTGTGGTAGAAATATTTACCTGTACTGGACAAAAGAATGAAGAGAAATTTTTGAACAATGAAACCATTCTCATTATGTGACTATAGTTGGAACACTTGGAATATTCTTTACAATTTCCTAATGATATCTCTTGTTGCATAATGAATGAAACAGACAGATTTCTGAAACAATATTTCTGAAACAAAAACTTTGTGTTTGTCAATGGAGAATATGGTTAGACTGTTTAGAGTATTCTAAGCATGGTATGAATACAATCTGGGTGAGAATGTGGAGTGGGGATGTTAGGAACATACTTGGCCCATTCATTATTCTAACCATATTCCTGGTCAGAATATACATCAGCAAAGTGTATATTACCTGGAGTTGCCTGGACACGGCACCCAGGCTGCGCAGACCCGCAGGGTAGATACCTGCTGTCAGGAGGTTCAATATTAATAAGGAACCCGAGCGCACCTGCAACAGGATAATTACCTGTATTCAGGTATCGCCAGGTATCTCCTGGTAACTGTTTATGTACCTGCTCAAGGTTCTTTCAGGTGCAATTAATTATCAGGCAGTCATTCAAGACAACGTTATATATTGAATGAGTGTGATGTAGGTAAGGAACGACTAAGAGGGCCCGAAAGCTGAAGAAAACGCTAGGTAAAATGAGCGAGACAATGGGAGAACATCGAAAAAAAGAGCCATAAGTGAGTGTGCGCAATGCAGTTGGAGCGGTAACAGAAGTTATGTGAGTTTCCATGCCAAGTATTCAATAGACCGTAGACAAAAATGTTCCGATGAGGTTGCACGGGGGTGCTGGGTTTAAGGTGGAAGCTGAGGGCCGGAAACCAAAAGCGAACGATCGTCTTCATCATCGTTGTCGGGGATCAGGCTGTCAGTAGTATCTGTGTGGCCCTGAAGATGGGGAGCAAGGGCATTGTTGATGATGGACACCCATTCGCCATCGCTGAGCTGCAAGACAGATCACATATAGCAAGCAGCAATATCGCGCCACACCTTTGCACCAAAATCGGCAGCCTTCTCAAGATTACCAGAGGACCATGCCGAGAGTGCGCGCCCGACCTGGAAAAACTGATAGATTAGATTTAGAAATGAAGTGAAGAGGAAAAAAATCAAACCGCAGTGGCAGAGAGAGCGAGTGCACCACAAGGGTTGCCGTACCCATACTTGCCGTTAGTTTCGTCGAAGTGCTTGGCAAGCACGGCGAGGAGAAGGGGGCCATGATATGGATTTACGAAGTCCTGTTCAAAGAAAGACTAAGGTCAAGGGCCTATAGTGACCGAGCATAATAGTACACACATCTCCATTTTCCCAAGAGAATGGCTTCCTCCAGCCAAGTGCCCATTTGACGTATTCAGCTCTGCCGAATGCTGTCCCAAAACGATCTTCATCTAACGCCCATAGCTCGCTCACTGCTGCGAAAGCGGCCTTCCCAAATCCAGCCTTCCACTCGTAGCTGCGCTGTTGAACCTAAGAGAGCATAAGTTAGAGAACAGCATACATGATTATAATGGCGCGAGCACACCAGGTTGTACACGGGGCTACGGGGGGTGATGTTGACCGGGAAGCTTTCGAGGTATGTGTCCCAAATGAATTGCTGCTCGACAACGAGGCGGTTCTCGGACATGTCGAAGGGGTGGGTGCGTGAGCCAAGGAAATCAAAATAGCTCGGAAGAAAATCGGACTTGAAGATTTCCCGAGTTCCAATCGGAAGATCATTCATGGTTGCTCGGCTTCTCGTTCCCGTCGTGACGATTGTGTTCAAGACTTCAGCAGCTGAAGAGGTGGTGGAAGGAGCGCGAGTAGACATGTTCAGACCAATGGGGGTAGCTGGAATGGGCTGGATTTGGACCGGCATCTACTGGTGGTTCAGGAACAAAGGAGATAAGCATTTGTTGAGCAGTGATAAATATTAAGAGAAAGGTGACGAACTGAAGTTGTTGCTCTGCCTCCCTGTCTCCCCTCCGTCTGGGAGCCCTCGCCTTTTCCTCCACTGATTGATGCCAACTTTGCCGCCGCATGGGCCCATGCCGGGGCAACACAGCTCAGGTTGACAATTTTCAAACCTACTAGGTACATCCCAGATATGTAAAAGTTGAGCCTAAGGGGTCGGTTTACTAGTGGAATCCGGCGCAGTTCCTTCTCCCACTAATGTAACATGAGTGACGACCAAGGGACTCCGCAGGAACACATCAAGGAGCTGCCTGCAGCTGCACGGAACTCCTTGAGTAGCCCCACGGCGCGTAGGGGCCCCTCGGCGCGCTAGCATGGCAGGCGGTGCCTGAAAATTATCAAGGATCTCCTTGTACAAACCGAAGAGATCCTTGCATCGCCCGCTGCCTCTGGGGGGTTCCTTGGATGCTCCTTGCGGCAAGCGAGCGGACATTTGTATTTAAGGTAGAAGTAGATAGAGGAGGTCCTCGCAGATATAATTACGACAGGTTTGGCGCGCGCAGACCCAATCCACACATAGGAGCTGCCATCGATAGCGCACAAGTAGCTACATTGCTTACTACAGTGCATATTTACAGGTGTGAATTACATCGTACATAATGATTTTGAAACTGGTTTGAGCCGAGTTCGAGGAGGGAGAAACACCACTCTACATATCACCCCCAGACGGTAGGCGGCAGGTTGGGCCACCTGTCACTGCACGGAGTATGTGCAGGCGTGAGACAGCACTACATTGCGTGCACATGTTATCCGCACAACATGGCACTAGGGGAGGTGGGTTTCGGAGGGTATTGCCGGAGAGGGGCGATGAAGAGGGTAATTACAACAGTGGAGATGGCGGCAGCAGTGAGTTTATAATGGAGCACGTGCCTGTATCGTGTTTTCCTGGCTTGGGTGATGAGCCACTGCCGTTACAAAAGGATGTGGGGACGTGATAAAGATGTTGGCGAAATATGTGAGCGGGGCGGGACTTGGGAGGTGGGAAAGTAAAGTAAAATAAAGAATAAAAAAGTGGACAGCATTTGGACGTATCTTCTACGATGCGCATGCTAACCTTCCCTCTTCTCTCTCATACACATTATTTGCTCATCCCACAAGTAGAGTCTGTGGAGACTATGATGCGCCTTCCTTGTATGGGCAAGGGATGGAGCGGGAGGTGGTGAGATGGGATGGGAGTCTGGCGCAAAGCTCGTCTATATAAGTGAGTAAAAAACAACAGAAGTGACATTTACCTATGCCTTTTCAAGCTTCAGCTTTCGCAGCCGCCAGTTGCCCCCTCATTGTTGTCCAGGCTGGCTGGCGTGCTCTTGGCTCGTCGGTTGGTGGTGAGTTGGTGATGGAGTCGACGCGCGTCTGACTGAGTTTGAAATCGAAATTAGGTTTTGCCTTAGTTTTGCTTCTGCAAAATATGTAAGTCAAGACGGAGATGTCATGACTTCGTCACGACAACCGCATATACTTGTACAAATAGCTTACTTAACGATCTGCTTCTTCTCTTTGCTTCCGTCTTCATTAGTCATCTCTCTTTCTAAGCGCACTACCCTTAAGGCAGTGCGCCTCTACTGTATATAAGAACGACTTGGAGGACGCTCTGTCCTCACGCAACAACTCATCTACTTCCCTTGTCCAAGAGTGAGCTGAGAACCCCAGGCCTTGCTGGCATAGTCGTGACAGGAGATCGCCCACTATCACCGGCGCCTCGTTTCCTTGTCCCCAAGGGCCGCCGCCTCGCTCGCTACTTACCTTCACCGCTGCTCTCGCATGACCACCACTCGGACCATCCTGTACCCACGATAGATCCCATGCTTTGATGAGCCCGTGGGGATCTCTGGTAAGCACTGTTGGGCAGGCAAGTAAGCTGTAATGCACCACGGCTGACTGCTTTGCTCTAGTTTACATGTCAGGACTGCTCCCCTCGCTCCCACCTCAGTTTCCTCTCCTCGTCATCAAACTCTCACATCAACTCCTCCCTTACTTACTCCCCACTGCGTGTGCTTGCCCCCAGCACCCCAACACTTGACACTACGAGTTTTGGGAGTGTATATGTATATAATACTGTAGGCGTGTATCTGTGAGATAATGATATGATAGGCGTGCCGCCTTTGGACAGAGCGCGCACGACGGAAAAACGCGCGTGTTTTCATTTGACACGTGCATGCTACTCAATACATGTTCAATGCCTAGCCTGTGGGCGTGGAATCATGGGGCGCACACGTATGGAGGTATACTACTTGGAGGTGGCGGAAATTGCGAGCTTATGGTTGCAGGAGACTAGATAGTGCTGGGATGGCTTGCGATTGGAGGGTGAATGCGGATGTGCATCGGATAGACCTTTGCGCTGCAGCAGACAACCCCGAGTGTAAGTAAAAGTAAGAAGAACCTGAGCAACAGGTACGTACCTTCTGTGCGCTAACAACCCAGCGCTGTGGTTCCCGCGCCTCTGGCCCTGCCTACACATAGCCTACAGTCATCCAACCCATCCATGCACGTTCTTCATTGTTGGCGATGGTGTCCGTACCCGAGGGCTTATTGCAAGGCGCAATACTTACCACAAGCGAGCAAACTATGTGCGTGTCAGAAAGAACAAGTAAAAACTCACCCTCTAGATGAGTGCAGACTTTCATGCGGTGGCTACTTGATGATGCATCGACGAGGCCGCCATGGTGTCTGCGTTGCGCGCAGCAATGCGGATGGATGGTGTTGAGTTACATAAAATGTTCATGGTGTGGGCGCTATTTGGCTTGTTTGGCTACAGATTGCTGCCGAGGAGCTCCTGCGTAGATTGGATTTTCTCGAGGTTTAGTCCAAGTGTTGCATATACCTACATACGGAGTTCCTTTCGCGCCCCAGGTGTTCCTCACCAGTTCCTCGGGTTGACAATGGCCGTGTTTATGTCAAGGGGTTCCTCCAGGATCTCCTCATCAATCCGAGGGTCCCCTCAGGAGCTCAAAACACTAGTTTACGCGCATCAAGGAGCTCCCTCGCTCAGCCTCGCTCCCGCCCTACCCTGGTTCAGGATCCATGGATCGGCTCCTCCTTGTAAACGGCCCCTTAGGTACAACGTCTACATGTGAGGGATGTACCTACAAGGCTCAAATCGTGGCAGTCTGTGGTGGGGCAACAAGCTTCGAAGCTGCGCGAGGCTTGCCGATGGTCGGGAAAGGCGAGGTATGCGAGGTTGACTGAGCGTGGACATCCTTTGAACTGCCAGCAGATGCAATGGTGCGCGCAACCTTGTCTTTGACGTTGACGATATTGCTGCATGAGGAGCTTCGGTGAGCACCGAGCCTTCAATGAATCTATTATGCAACGTGAAGATACTTACCTTTCTTCACTCGGTCGTTTCTTGCTACGCCCGGCTTACTCGGATACAACTTCAATAGAACTCTGATCCTTCGAACGACGTTCAGCCACAATTTGCGCACAGAGGTCAAGTTTTTTCTTGAGAGAAATCTTTGAGCCAGTCAGCAGTCAGTTTTCTTTAACCTCAATGATATCAGAAAAGGCCATACCTTTGCTTCGACGCCTTTCCCTTTTACGCCGGGTAGGGGGGTAGCCATACCTCTAAGCTTGGCGAGCTCCTTCTCAAGGCGAGCCATACGAACGTTAGCGGGCTCAGAGCGGTCAATGGTTCCACTGTAGCTGTTGGTATCACTGTCATAGTAAGCATCTTCGTGATCCTCTTCTTCGTCTCTGGACTCGTAATTGGGGTCGGCAGCATGATCCTCTTCGTCGCTGAAGAGGGTCATGCTATGCTGAGATTCTTCTGCAGCTATAGTAAGTGTCGATCTGTGTTTGAGTTGCAAACCGCTGTGGATTCACCCAAACCTGCATCGCCGTGAACCTGCACGGTTGTAGGGACAGTCGGAATCGCCATGGTGTTACCAGTAGCCTTGGGGCGGGCAGCATTAGCACGCTTCGCACTCTCCATAGCATTAATCTGGTCCTCCAGCTGCGCAGCAGCCTGGATGCCTTTGATAAAATTTTCCTCGGCCTCCATTCTCGCTCTCGCCTTCACCTCTTGCTCACGCTTTATCTCTGCAGGGGAGCGACACTTCTTTTTGCCATCAGCATCAGCATCAAGAACTATCTGACCAGGATGGGTAGCAGCATTCTTAGGGCGAGTGTTGACCATGGTGAGAATGGAGTAAGATATTAAGCTTGAGTAGAGAAGAGTAGAGCTGGGGAGGAGGTTGGAAGTTGGAAGTTGGACTGAAACCGTGAGTCGCAACGAGGTTTTAAGTCCGATGGTTTGGTGCTAATTTTCTGTATTTTAGTGTTGCTACTTCGCTACTGTTCATTGTCGCAACTATAATATATCTCATCAATAATCTGTGGGCCGGTGTTGCTGCCCGCTTCGCTCCTAACTTGTCTGCATTTCTTGCTGGGAAGTCGTCTATCCTATCGTCCAACTCCTCCCATGCCCCGGGTTGCACAGACCAGCTTGAACAAGGAGAATTTTCCCACTCTTTCTTGTCCGCACTGCCCACGAGTACTGAAGGATCAGTCTGGCCTGACTCAACATGTTAACTCATGTCATTACCAGCCCACGCCCGCACCAAATCGTCACTCCAGCAATGGTGAAGAGGGCTCCAGCGAATCCGGGTCACAGCCTCCTGAAGATGTCCCGCACGCTCGCAGAGAGTATCATCCTCATCTCAGTGGTAAGGAGTACTTCACGTAATACTGGGCTTCTTGATCACATATCATCTTCCTCCAGGTCTCCCTTGTGATGCTAATGGCAGGCCTTTGCCGCCCAGCGTCCCCCCAGCTCCATACAACAATTATCCGCACGCAGAACATACTGATTGGAGCCCATTTGCATCTCGTGTTGCTTTTGAGACTGCTGAGCTTCTTTATAAGAAAATCCAGATGTCAGAGGGTGATATCAACTCGATATTGGAGCTATGGGCCGCAAGCCTTGTCAAGCATAACGACGAGCCTCCGTATCGCAATGCCGAGAGCCTTTACGCCACAATTGATGCCATCACAATTGGGAATGCGCCCTGGCAGTGCGTTTCAGTTCGATACAGTGGCCGTCATCTCGAAACCAACGCTCCAGTCTGGATGGATCGGGAATTCCATGTATGGCACCGCAACCCCCTTTTAGTTCTCCAAAACATCCTCGCAAATCCAGATTTCAAGGGGAAAGTTGATGAAGCGCCATTCCAAGAGTTTTCGTCTGAAGGCAAGCGGCAATGGCGCGACTTCATGTCAGGGAATTGGTCCTGGCGGATCGCAGTATGTTTACACTCAAGCTTACTGCGTTGTTTGAGGCCTCACCTTTGGATCTATCATCTCCACAGGATGCTATCATCAAGGAGTGCGGGCTCGAGAGCGTGGATGGTGCTTCATTGGCATCAATCATCCTTGGCAGCGACAAGACCACGGTTTCAGTTGGCACGGGCAACACCGAGTTTCACCCACTCTATTTTTCGATTGGGAACACACATATTGACCTTCGCCGCTCGCACTGTGGTGCACTTTTACCAATCGCATTCCTAGCGATCCCAAAGAGTACGTAAGCGCATAGTTTGACGAGTAATCAAGCTAATGACTACTTACATACAGCCGGGAACGAGCACGACAAGGACTCAGCATTCCGCACCTTTCGCCGGCAGCTCTTCGCACTATGAGCCCGGAATCCGTTGATATATCCCATCGGAGAGTACGATAAACATAGTTTCTGTAATTGAAAATCAGTGCATTTCTGAGATTTGAGCGGGGATTGCGTTGCCTCTCTGGAAACATTGAACCTGTCCGAATTAATGCTTTTTGCCAGCTGTTTGCCAGCATTTTGTAGATTGAAAACGCAATGTCAATTCACGTATTCTTGCCTATTGAAAGTGAGCTTCTATTTTTAACTCTTGAGTACACGAATTGCCTAATCGCGCGCTTTGATTCAATTAGTCAATAATGAGATGTATATATTATGCTAATTATATATACATATAATATGGGAACTTCAAAAGATCACACCTAACCCTAGTCCCAGAGTCTACCCATAAGTGCTGCGAGTGTGGTGGGCACGGGGGTTGGTGGGTGCGAGACGGGCTGTCTAAGGTGTGGTAAAAGCACACAGTTAGTCGTGTGGTCCTGGTACTTGAGGGTTATTACCTTATTACATTTCGTTGCCTGAGGGGTTTGAGAAGCATTGGGGGTGCGGGCGATCGTGAGGGCGAGGGCGCGAGCGAGGTGGGGGAGAGGATGGTGGTGGTGGGACGTGCGAGGGTGACGCAAGCGGCTGCTGCGCACGCGGTGTTATATCGCTTCGGTTGGGGTCCCAGTCAGGCTGCGCTGGAGATCGCTCCTGCCCAATGCTCGATTTGGGCTTACAAGGAGGGCTCGTGATCTCGAAATCATGATTTTGGCTTGAAGTGCGGTTTGCCTTTTCGCGCGAGTTTGCCTCACTGAGTCAGAAAAATACTATGCCTTTTTGATGGTTCAAAACTAATGCAATTGAGACGCTGGAATATCAATACCAGGTGTTTGTCGTTAGATGCATTCAATTCATGCGTTGAAGGTTTCAATATGCTTGTGACGTTGAACAGGACGTTACCACTTCAACATCACATCAGCTGAAACATGAAAAATAACGCTAAATCCTCTAAACATCATACGACGCCGGGTCCACAGTGTTCCACACATCATCATTATTTATCCTCTCACCACTGAAGCCTGGGATGCGATCTCCTATTATCATGCGCTGGCCGGATGGTCACCTTCGACGCTCCATCTTCAATCTTGCTATCTATATCGCCGACTACCCAGAGCAGGCTCTGTTCGCCAGTATTGTAAGTGGGTGGTGCCCAGTGTATGTCATTGCTTCTTTGTTATTTGTAATCCTTGCCTAGTTATTTTCACCATTTGCCAGGTGTACTGCCGACCCATCAGATCTGGATGGGTCACCCGCATGTGCACGCTGCCGCGAGCATACTGACTTGCTAGCCAAACATTTTGGTGCTAAGTTCCTTTGGGAGAATTATGGTACAGTCATCCCCCACACAATGGGTCGACACCACAGGATGGGTCAGGCCAAACAAAATCCAGCGATCTGATTGGCTGAGGGACCAGAGCTGACCCTTTTTGGTGCACCTCGATCCTTTGCATCCCAGAGGCTGTGCTAGGGCACAAGCAAAAATTTCCTTATTTGGTCCGACTCATCCTGTGGGGTCAACCCATTGTGTGGGGGACGACCATAGTTAGTTTAGTTATGTTTGTCTTTAGTTAGTTTCTGTTTCTGTTTATGCATGTACGTCACTCCAAAGCGCACGGGCCTTTGGCTTGTCCTTTGTAGTGACTTCCTTTGTCAATGTTTGTATTTAGTCCGACGCTCCAGGGCTTGGAGCGTCAGAATTCCCCCTCCTCGGAAATACTATCCCTAGAACGGTCAACTGCCCGATCCCCGACCTTTCAACACTAGTCCTTCCGAGCCGAATTTGACCCTGTTGGAGACGAGGCCTTGCCAAACTCCTACAGGTTGCCTGCCCGGGTGCACAGTACATATGACTCAGCATTTGCTTTGAGCTTTTGTCATTGGGTAGTCTCGTGCCCAGACCCCAGCCATGCGGTTCGCTCACGTGTGCCACGTGCCATAAAGGTATGCTCCCACTGTGGGGGGGTCTGGGAGCGTAAGTCGGATTATTTTTGCTGTTAGAA
>KL198108.1:17183-41445 GCA_000697705.1 Botryobasidium botryosum FD-172 SS1
AAGCTCATATACCGGATTGCTAGGGCCACTGTAATCCGAAGATCCTTGTAATCCATATCAACCAAGCCCAGCGTCTCACCCTCTTCGCATGGGCCTAGTTCACCACCCCATAGATCCGCATGACGCAACCATCGCAGACAGTTTTGTTTATACATTATATGGAACATACTTACCTGTGTGTGGCTGTGCTCTAGAGGATAATCGTAATCTGGAAGTGCTTCGCAAGCTTGCCAGTGCTCTCAAATACGATCTTTGGTAGCCTATAATTTCCCGCAGGTCATTAGTATAAACTTCAGGGCATATATTCCGTTAAGCTTGAGGAGAAAACAGTAGTTTGCCTAATATTCAGGTATACTGTATACAAACTGTTTAAACCGTTTACGTTTACATCTAAAGCCAAGTATACGTAAACAGTAGTTGTAAACGTAAACGGTTGGAGCCTTACTTGCTGCGACTGTGAAGTTCAAGTAGTCTTTTGGATCTCCGGAAGCCACCCAATCCACGGCTCCCACAACATTTTCCCCAGGGCGATAAACGACCATGATCGCAGCATTGCGCAGCCATTGGTCCGCCAAACCATGGACTGCATTGCTGGTGTCTGGCGTAGTCCTCAACCCCTTTCAGATACTTGCCACGACGATAACGATTGGCATACAGCATATCTTAATTTTACCATGTTATATGTACCTATATTACTGACAACTTGTCCACTTCCCGCATGTGGCCGTACCTCTGCGCATTTCAACACCGCTCTTTAGACATCGAACGGCCGACAAGACAGTCGAAGGTGCAAGATGCGTGCTCCCACCACTGCTGCCCTTGTGTCAAATTGACTAATGCGCAATTATATGTGTTGCACAAATTCAAGTGTTCACATTGCCATTGAAAACTGCACGGGTGTTCTCACTCGAAGGCGGTGACAATTGGCCCATCCACCTTGCGTACATTGAGTGGTTGTCCCCCGGGCCGTTCACGGCCTCTGAACCTCACCATACGATGTACCGCGCAAGTTACTTCGCCAGTGCTCGTGCATCAGCGGTTATGTTCGTTTCTGCGATTTGCTGCAGTGTCCACCCGTGCTCCATCTTTGGGCCAACTGTCCCCCGCGGTTGGACGGCGTCGGGCTCCATTGAGTGCACGCTTGCATCTCATGCTGACCCGTTTACTGGCAACAATACACGCCCCATGATTCACCGAGTTTTTGTGTTCTCTTTACTTGTCTTTGTGAACGAGTTATCCCCCCTCTTTGTTTGATCTACTCTCAAATGCCTGGAAATTTTTGAAAATTTATCGGCCGATTTTTAAGTTGGGCCCCACGCGTGACTCGAACCTGCGCGCCAGCGCAGACTTTAGAATTTCGGGGGTGTCCTGGGGTATCTTTGCCTGTTTTGAGCCATTTTTAAAAATATCCAGAAATTTATGTATATATACAATCTCCGGTTTTCCTGATGCCGACATCGTCAATTGACTTTGGCATAGACGGTGGATGGACAGGGCGATGACAGACAGGACGACGATGGACGGGGTAGGGAAGGACAGATAAGGGGAGGACTGGGGAGGGATGGGGGGAGGACGCAGGGAGATGGAGAGGCCTGGTGAGTATGTGGGGTTTATGTAGGCTAAAACGATGAAATAAGTAGTACAGTAAACACCAAGATCGTGTACGACTGCGGTTCCCTTACGTGTACCAGGTTTAAAAAATCACAGTATGGCGAAGCTACGTTGAAGAAGCATTTTTTGCGCGACCAGATCACCGTTGTGGGTATCCGTACAGTGTTTTACGCCCATTTGGAATTGTACACCCATTCGGAACAGCCGCGATAATTATGAAATTTCTCAACACCACACTTTTCAATTCTCAATCTGATTTCATAGGTATGAACCCCTATATGCAGGCCCTCTTCAGTGAGATCCACGACTATAAACCATAAAAAATGAGAGAGCTATACGCTCGACAGTCAGAAATCTCGGAGATGTTACACCAGATTTTAAGTGCCGCAGCACTCCATGGCTCGACTAAGAAATTTAAAGTCAAATATTACTGGATATCCAACCGGCCAAGTGGTCTTTGTATTATATTCCAGAATGTCAGAGCAAAAAATGAGGTTGCGAGGCCTCCGTGTAGCTTGCGAGTCTGAAATTTTGTTGAGATTCAAGGCGGTCGCTGTGGTGGCAGTGCTATTTCCAGTCTTGCGATGTTGCCTCCCGAGCTGCGCCCTCGTCTTTGACCTCGCAGCTCTACTGAGCCCTCTGATATCTAACAGAGCAAAATCGGCAAATTTGATGGAGAAGATCTAAAAGGGGAAATTCGTGCGGTTTTCAAAGTATTTTCGAGGCTTGAAGAGTAGGTAGCGAGTTGAGCAATCATTGTGGGATGGTAACTTGAAACCCAGGTGCTTACGTATGAAAATTACTAAATATGGTGTTCCAAATGGGTACTTGGAAGCGTGTCGCACAGAGCGCTCCCACACACACCTTGCCCTCCAAAATGGATTCAAGTAAATGTATAAGCACCGCAGCGCAAACTGCAAGGCATCGAGTGCATGCTGCGTGCTACATCTAGGCTCATTTTGTTCCCAGGGAATTATTCCAGCTATCCTGCAATCATTCCACGAATATTCGGTTGCAAGTGGTTTTTCTAGGCAACTTCTCAATAGTTCGCGCGGTAAATATATGCTTGGATTATTTTTATTATATGACTCAAGCTTGCTCGGGCTTCACGCGTACTACATAAAGAGTGCACAGCGGCCATTGCCATGTTTGAGGGTGATCGAACTGCGTATGCGAGCCCACGCAGTGACACTTGCCATAATTGTGAATCATTGAATATCGCGTATACGCCGAGTGCAGGGGTGGGGGGTCCGGTCTTTAGTGTTGTATTGCCTGGGCTCGCTGCGAGATTAAGCCAATTAATGTCTCTATGCTTGTTTAGATTGGGCAACGGAGGTACGGTCGCCAGGCGCATGTCGATAGATTGTGACTGTCGTTTGGCGGTCATATTCACCATTGGAAACCGAAACTGTCGTCAAACCAAAGCTGGGGTGGACGTCAAGATGGCAATGTGTTCGCAGAGCATCTCACTGAGCTCGTGATGGTAGATACGCGCACGCGAATCATCAGTATGCCTGTGGATAGATCAATCAAAATTAGAAATCCGTATTCCTCCGGGCGAGCACAGAGTACATGCGCAATCATTCGGCCCCTATAACAAGGTGTGGTTGTGATGAGCTTGGAAAGGCATGCAAAGCCTCAGGCCCTCAGTGAAGGTACATATGTGCGGAGTATCTCCCCTGCATGTATTTGAAATTAATTTCGTGCACTACCGGCGGCCTACACATTAGTAAAAAAAAATGTCTTCATGTGGATCCAGGGCGTGCATTGGGCTTGATGATGACACCGAGACCCAAGGGCGCTTTTTAAATGAGGTTCTGACTGGGACAATGTTATCCGGGCTGTGGGTAAGCTTGAAGAGTATGGTGGTCACAACGCACGTCACCAACATAATTTGACGATGGAGCTGGGGGGCGCATGAGACAACGATAGCAATAGATAATGTGATGCTCGGGTGTGGTATTGTGACATTGCACCCCAACACCAAGCCAGTTGAAAGACGCCGAGATGTAGACATATATTTTCGCATCATATGAAATTCAGTTGCTGAGGGTCTAGTCTTCGTAATGCTGCGAAGGAAAATGTATGAGCGCTATGAATGACCGCGGGAGTTGAGACCTGATGCGCATGATTTGTAATCCGATGATGGTGTTGAGTACGACGGAGTTAAAACAGGGGTCCCGCAAGGACCCCCTACACCGCCAGGTCGGATGCAGCCTCACACAAACCTTTTCCCGGAAACAAACTGTCAGCATCCGCAGAAGCTACGGAGATCAGTGCACAAAGGGTAATAAATGGAATTTCAGCTCGCACTTTACTTGGTTTTCAAACTCCTGCTGAAGCTCCTTTTTGAACATAATCATGAGGGTTTCGTGTCCCATTTAGACGCATTTTCACGTTGGCTTCTTCTCGCCCACAAAAAACCTCGGCCCCAGGGTTATCAAAAAGGCTCTCCATAGCTAAACCGTAAGGTTGGAGGATCCGGAAAGCAATCATTTTCTGACCCTTCTGCGAATGCAGGCCAGTATCATTCTTGGTTCGCAATGGCTGGGCAAATCATGAGCAAATTCAGATATATACAATATCGTCAGCCCGGAAGTCTGAAGAATGTCCTTCGTCTGACGCAACAGCGTCTGGCGCATGGCAGTATTCCTCGTGCATATGCTGAGCAGTGAGCCGTCGTGGACTTATGCACCATCACTAGACCGGAAGAGCTGCTGATGTATGACCCACACGCAGAAGCCGGAGTGGCCCAAGTCAAAGAAGCCTGCCCTAAATTGGCGCACGGACCTCCGCACGGACCTTCTCATGGCGCCACATATACCCGGGATCACCGCGAGGTAAGACATCCTCCCCTCTCTCTTACATCCATCATGCACCACGCAACTCCCCCTCCCTTTTTTTATAGGTCTTCGTCCGTCACTCTATTCGCCTCAATACCCCTCTCCCGCATATGCCGCAAGATCCCCTGCGTAAACTCCTCTGCAAGCTCCGCCCCAAGCGTCTCGTCCCGCTTCACACCCGCCACCAGTGCCGTGTACATCACCTCGTTCGGCCGCACACCCGCCGCTTCCATCCGCCCAACCATCTTGAGTGCCACGTGCATGTGCACCCCGCCCTTCTCCCTCAAAATCCCATCGATGATCGTCGTGTATGTGACCACGCTTGGCTCCACACCCATGGCCTTCATAATCCCCAGCAGCGTGCCCGTCGCACCTGGCTTCCCCGTGCTCAGCGGCGCGTCCAGGATCGTTGTGAACGTCACCACGTCCGGCTTCAGCCCGTCCGGGATAATCGCCCGCATGAGCGCTGCAAACACCGCTATGTCGCCCTTGCATGCGTAGTGCCGCAGGAATGTGTTGTATGTGACGATGTCTGGCCGCAGGCCCCCCGCGTCCGGCGCGCGCAGGATTGCAAACAGCTCTTGAGCTTGGGCAACGCGTGCGCAGATCAGGAGCCTGTGGATGACCGAGTTGAACGTGTACGTCCCGCACTCGAGCCCTTCCCCGCTCGCTTTTTTTTATTATAGGTCTTCATCCTTTGCTCTTGGTGTAGTTTAAATACCTCTTCAAGCCCAGTCTCTCGTGGTTTCCGGTTATGCTTTCTCGCAGTCTTGGTCTCCCTCCTTGTTTTTTTAGGGCTTGCGGTCCTCCAATTTTTTTTTCTGTAGGCTCGGCATCCACGGCCCACTCCCTCAAACCCTCGATCGCGCACTCGTGGCATCGCACGATGATACAAAAAATTTCGCCATATCTGTCAACGCTGTGTTTCAACCCACTTCCCAGCCCGTATTACACCCACTCGCGTTTTCTTGCTTATCTGTTTGCACGCTCGCACGCTGGCGGCCGTCCTTACTTTTGCTCGCACGGCCACACACGCAACCGCTAAAACGCATGCCTGCACGCGCTTTCTCTTCGCCTACCCGCGCACATCCGCCCGTTTACTCGCTCTCCTGCTTTTACTATCATGAGTAAACTCACGCTCTTGTACTTCCTTTATTTTACCACGCGCCTAGAGTGTGCATGTAATTAGCTTTTATTAATATGAGCGTTGACGCATCATTGGTCCGGGGGAACACCGACGAGGATTAGAAACCCAGATCACAGATAAATAAGATATTAGCATCCTTTCCAGCTGCCCAAGTAAGGCTTTTGAAAGAGTCAATCGTGTGGCGAGAAACCTTTCAAAAAGGATTTGCAGAACCTTTCGAGATCCGGAACCTCAAAATAGGCCGTTTGAATTTACTCCACAATATTTTAGAAAGCTTTTTGGCACAAGCTAGAATCCGGAAATTTCACTGGTCTATCGGGGACTCGAAAAAGGTTAGGATTTGCCTCCGCCGTCGCGGCGGTGTATTCCACTGGTACCGCGGACAATAAAACCAGGTTAGATGACCTTGCAGGGCAAGGTGATATCGGTTGGAACACGTCCTCCCTTTAGAACTGTTCTACCGCTCTTGAATCAGCGTTGGGCTGGACAAAAATTAGCACGTAATATATTCTCGAAAGCATGCCTTTAACCATCTGCTTTTTTTGAGAAAAAACGAGCTCGAACGCGTTTTACAGCGGAAGCAAACTCTGCGTTCCAAATGGGTGTATTACGCTGTAGTTGCCACCCGTATCAATTATCGCATGCTCGCCGTGGAGATTCGAGGCATTTGTTGAGGATGCGTATCGTGCAAGCCAGAGCAAATACCACCGATCGCAGAAAAGTCGAAGTACTTGCGATCATGAGTGATTGCACAGATGAGCGGATTCAGCAGAACACTGAGTCGCTTAGGCTCGGATACAACAGCACCACTGCACGGTCGTTATTTTCCCACCCTCTTACATCTTTCACTCAGGCCACGTACTTGGCGGATATCCAATTGCCACCGAGTCGGGCGGGATTCCAAGACTTGCTGCTCATGTGCCTGGCCCTTAAAAGCTGGTGTGGCTGGCGAGGCCATTTTCGTGCACTGTGCACTGACATTGATCGGGCGTTGATCCGATCCACGCCATGTCAATGTCTTTCACAAGTCTTGAGAAATGGCATCTTGGAGTTTGCCTTTTACAAACTCTCTGGATATGCCCCACTGGGCACACTACACATTCTGACGGTCAAACAAACCTGCCTGCGAGAGCTCGCTCCTGGATCCCAAGTTGCTAAAGACTTCACAAAGGACTCGGGCTTGTGTCGCTATTGGAGCGGTCTTTTCGCATGTAATAACATGCTTGCAGTGTCAGATTTGCCCCTAAAGTTTCAGCTACTAGACAAAACTTCTCTGCCGAGTTGGGCTACATTAGACACCACAACCCATCTTGGAAGCGGGCCTGTTCAGTAGGTGTTTGAGCACATCCTATACAGATTTTCTCGCCTATCCTCTACATTTCACTCCTAAATGGCTCAGGCTGCTTCTATGCTGTGATTCGTCCCATGTTGTAAATATTTTTGTGTGGTGGATGACTTGTGAAATCAAAAATCGTCGCGCCTCGCACCTCAAAACGACCTGTCCAAAAAAGGCAATTTTCATGATGGTAGGTCAACTGGGCGCAAAACGTCGCAAGATTTCGCGGAAAGCAACTGTGATAGCACCCGTAAGACCAGTTTTCCCAGCCTCTCCCTAGAGAGCTGGTCACGAGCCTACTCGAGGCCGCACCTCGGACCACTTCGCACTTCGTTCTGATGGCCGAGGTTGCGCCTCGCTTTGCCTCGCCTCGCCTCGCAGCAACACTACTGGAGGGTATGCCACATGGAGTAGGGTCAGTAACGACCCTTTAAGCCCCGAGAGACCCTGAACCGTCTTACAGGGGCATGCCTCGCCCCATAAAATCTTTCACACATGGTCAATGCTTGAAAACCAAAGAACATAGTGCCATATAGATGACATGATTTGCCTAAAAAGGCAACCCCCAAACCAATTTTGCTTTTCCTCAGAAACCACTTCATTTCATACCAAAGAGGTATGCTCAATATTCATTCTACACATCATCAGGAAAATCGGAGAATGCAAATATATGTATATCTTCAAAAATTTACCGAAATATACATTTACAGCCATTTTCAGCCATTTCGGTACCCCCTCGAATATATGCTGAAATATTTAAAAATCTACTGATATTTTAAACTAAATAGAGCTAATCTACATATATATACAGTGCTTCAAGACATAACGAGGGCACTCGCGATGCAAGCCCTGGCAGACCAAAGCAAAGTATGACCGACCATGTTCTGCATGACCCTGCGACGACTACAGGGGCGTCCGTAAGACACTCAGGCTGAATCCATATTTGTGCAAGTCGACGCCGGTTGGTCTTTACATCTGCATCGTGGGAAAATCGAATACGGTGTCCGTCGTGCATCGGCTCTGAGCGTGGCTAACGTTGATATTAGATCTGATACGCTATACAGCATAGGCAAGCTGGGATCACTTACCGTTGCCTCTCTCATGACCGCAATCCAAAACCTCGTATACACAGAGTATGAGCCATAGGGCCAGTCAGACACCTGCTAGTAGATGGGGCATTCGCGCGTCCTTAAACATGGCTTACGTCTGAGAGCCCAGTCAAAATGGATTGCTGCGTGCACTGTATCCGAGTATGAGATGGAAGGCAGCTGTGTAGACGTGAGCGGGTTTGATAAAAACTGCGTTCCTGCTGACAAAAAAAGCGGAACTTCAGGTAAGAACTCGAACAACACGCCAAAGGAGGAAACTGCACGTGTTGAAGCTCACATATTGGACCCGCAGATGCTCTAGTCAAATGAAAGTTTACGGCAGAATTCTACTATCGTTGAAGCGTTGAATGTCAGGGTGCGAGCAAGATTCTGAGTACCCACAAATATCATTAATGTCGTGATGGTTGGCACACGCAGGGTTAAAATCTTGATTCCGCCATGAATCAAATGGTGCTCCGTGGTTCAGCGATGGGTAATTTTGATGGGGAGATCCATGAGTGATTGTGACTTGATGAAGGAAGCGGCGTTGAGTAGCGTTGGCGTGCATATAGACGAAGCCGGATGCAACTGAAGAGATGGTCTGTGCGTATCTGATCTCCTCCCTTCTCCTCCACTAAGTATTATACCAGTACTCGTCTTGCTGCGACTGTGAAGTGGTCCCTCAAATCTCCGGAAGCCACCCAACCCGCCACTCCCACGACATTTCCCCCAGGACAATAAAGGACCACGATCGCGGCATTGCGCAGCTATTGGTCTGCCAAATCATGGACTGCACTGCTGGTGAATTCCTTTAACCCCTTTCAGATACTTGCCACGACGATGACGATTGGCGTATGGCATAATTTAATTTTACCTTTTTATGTACCTATATTACTGACTTATCCACTTCCCGCGTGCGGCCGTACCTCTGTGCATTTCAACACCGCTCTTTAGACATTGAGCAGCCGACAAAACAGTCGAAGGTGCAAGATGCGTGCTCCCACAGCTATGAAACAGCTTTAAGTGCTGTGTGTCTAAGTACAGAATATGAGTAAAATAAACACGCATATAAGACACTCAAGCGACTTTACCTTCTCCACGCGTGATGAACGAGTGAAGAAGAAAAGTGCCTGGCGTTGAGTCTTGAGCTCGATCTCCCCGGCACAGCCACAAAGGCTTCGGCTCCTCGACTGTACTCAACGCCATCCCGTTATCACCGTTGTTTTTTTGGCGCCTCAACACCCACCACCGCCGCCCTTGGGTCAAATTGACTAACGCGCAATTATACTTGTTGCACAAATTCAAGTGTTCACATTGCCATTGAAAACTGCACGGGCATTCTCACTCGAAGGCGGTGACAATTGGCCCATCCACCTTGCGTACATTGAGTGGTTGTCCCCCGGGCCGTTCACGGCTTCTGAAGCTCACCATACGATGTACCGCGCAAATTGCTTGGCCAGTACTCGTACGTCAGCGGTTTGTTTGTTTCTGCGATTCGCCGCAGTGTCCACCTGTGCTCCATCTTTGGGCCAACTGTCCCCCACGGCTGGACGGCGTCAGGCTCCATTGAGTGCACGCTTGCATCTCATGCTGACCCGTTTACTGGCAACAATACACGCCCCATGATTCACCGAGTTTTTGTGTTCCCTTTACTTGTCTTTGTGAACGAGTTATCCCCCCTCTTTGTTTGATCTACTCTCAAAATGCCTGGAAATTTTTGAAAATTTATCGGCCGATTTTTAAGTTGGGCCCCATGCGCGTCTCGAACCCGCGCGCCAGCGCAGACTTGAGAATTTCGAGGGTGTCCTGGGGCATCTTTGCCTATTTTGAGTCATTTTTAAAAATATCCAGAAATTTATGTATATATACAATCTCCAGTTTTCCTGATGATACTAGAGCGCATAATAAGCACCTCAACTTGTTATTTGGATGAATATTGATTGTGGTAGGTGCAATATATATTTGGCTGTATAGATGATGTGTTGATGACTGTACTATTTTCGGAAGAAAATACTCAAAGTGGTGAGGTGTGTGACTAATGGAAATTCGATTAGGAAGGTATTACTCTTTGCGGAATGAATTTTCCAACAAGGAAATTGTGCACTGCCAAGCATATGTACTCTAACAGGCGAGTATCTTTCTTTGCGAGTCTGCTGCTGTAGCTCGGATCAGGAGAGTCAAGTATATCATACAGTTGACTATCAGATCTCCGCTGCAAAAGATCGTCAAACATGCAGCGACAACGCATACTACTAGTATTATATAATGCATCACGTGCTGTGTGCGCTTCAAGAGAGTGTAGCCAATAGCGAACCTTAACCAGTGCAGAGATTTTTGCGAAATTTGGTAACCTGAGATATCTGCACAAGTAAAAATAACAGATATCTCTGGCGCTGGAATTTTTCACTTGTGCGAGGTTTGACTTTGAAGCTCTCTCGCACGGTCGCACCCTCCTGTCAGGTGTGAGCTGAAGCCAAGCGTGACACTGATTTGTGATCAAGCACATGTCCAAGGCTGCACACTCATCGATCATCACCTGGCTCTTTGTTGCTGCTGTCGGCGGATACTATTCAACCAGTCGGATTTCATTGCTGAGGGCTGTTGTCGGATGTTGCGCAAACGGCATGCAATTTTCTCCCCCGATTTCTAATACATAATTCACAATGCTGGTTACAAAGTTCGCTATTGGCTACACTCCATCAGTGATTAGGGTAAACGCATATACTGTCGAACCTGGGTTATGCGAACTAGGACCCTGACCCAGCTTGTGCAAACACTGCCCATGTAATGTATTATGTGTGCATACACACTGACAGCGCGAGTCCAGTTTTATTCCAATCTCCAGTTTTTGAAGGCATTCTGCGTGATATGATGGCATAGGCATACTGCAGGGTGGTGATTGTGGAGAATGGATGCATCATATCCATGAAAATCACGCACAATTGAGGCGCCCGAATTGGGCAATCCTTTCTATGAAAGGTATTTCTTTCTGTACAAGGGTAACTCCGCTTCTCAATTACCAAAATTAGTGACACCAACCAAAAACAAACGGGCGTTCGTATAAGCCAGGTTCGACAGTATTTGATTGCGTTGCTTACAAGTGGCTCGGATGAATGCACGAGGTAAACAAAGTGCGTGTAAGGATACACGTCCTTATAAGCTCAGCTATGACTATGGGCGGTTCCTAAGAGTCCCAGAGGCTTTTGGTATGCCTATAATTGAAATATAATGTGTGCCCAACTCCTGCGCACCGGTTACACGAAGGTCGTATAGAAGCAACATCAGGCAAGGCCTGAAAGTGGCAAGAGACCAGTGAGCTCTAGTAGCATGCCAAGTTGCACGCAGTGTCTACGGGATCAGATATTCGCTAGGTTCTCTCACCCTCTCCCTTTACAGGAGTCTCTCCTTGGACCGAGACGTCGCCCTCCCCGCTTACCATGGTGCCCCCGGAACCCTTCATTTCTGCGCCCTCTGACATGGCCCTAGTCATCAGGCAAAACGGGGACCCACAATTAGGGCTAATTAGCGATAATTAGCGATAATTTTGCACTAATGGCTTGCTAGTCAAAATTAGCGCTAATCGGCTTCGTGCCCACTTATTGAGGCTAACTTAGCACTAAACTAGGGCTAGATAGCCCTAATGTTAGCACAGTAAGGCATAATATATTCCGTGAGCACACTCAAGTACATGAGAAAACACAAACTGCGCCGCCAGGCGCACGAGGAAGTTGTGATCACCAACTAACCCCCCATCACGCCGAGGCAATATACCCGACCTTCTACCCCTCCATCACGTTGAATCGAACGGGAATGGCGCTGATGCCGCTGTTTTCGTCGTTGCTACTCCTACAAACGCACGCGCCAACGAGTTGTTAGTGAATCCAACGAGTGCGCAGAAGGCTGAACTTACGTCGCGGCATTGTAAAGCTTTTGCGTGTGATTACTGCCTGGTATCGGCACGATGGCACTTGTGTGGATGTGGTCGGGGGTCAATACGTACTTCTTATAAATACCATTGTATGTTGTCTGGAAAAATTTCGTGTTGATGTGTGTGAGGGTCATGTAGGCCTGTGTCAGCGTGGAGAAGTGTCAGTTAAATACGTACATTGCCGTCGATGGGATATCTCCTTGACAAGCTCTCACGTCTTCTGAGTGTTTGTGCCGGCTCTAAACCACATACCCCTTCAAGACCGAGGCCCGCGGAAGTCTTGAGTCGGGTGCACATGATGGCGAGGCGGATTTTGATCGATGATCTACGATATGTATGTGTTGGTCCTAAAAAATGAGGGTGTCTTATGACTCACTAGCGGTGCAACGCCCTGGTTGATATTGGAATCGTTAGCAAGGGATACCGCGAAGACTTTGCATTAGTGTTGGTGAGGTTTGGTTTGGAACCGATCCGAACTCGGTTCGGAACCGAAACCGAACCTCGGTTTCGGTTCCGGTTCGGCCATTTACCCGAACCGAACCGACGGTTCGGTTCGCGGTTTCAGCAATTTCAATTTTGCCGAACCGTTCCTTGAACGGTTCGGAACCAAAACCGATCAGCATAGCCACAATTTTTGGGGCCTCAAGCGTAGGCTCAATTGCGTCACCACAAGACATGCAATTAAAAAATTAAATCAGCAGTTTTAAATTACAGAATAATAGGAACAGAATGGTGGTTTAAACATGAAAAATAACCTCGCCATGGTGGAGAAATCGGGCGAGAGAATCTGTACGCGCACAGAGACATGATTAACACAGCCACAAAATTTGCAGATTCGAGCGTGAGCTCAATTGCACCACCACAGCACATGGAAATAGAAAAACTGAATCAGCAGTTTTAAAGTACAAGACCTTGAGAACAACATGGTAGTTAAAAATCGAAAAATAAACTTGCCGTGGTGGAGAAATCAGGCGAGAGAAACCACATCGGACATATAGCATTGACACAGCCACAAAATTTTCGAATTTGAGCGTGCGCGCGATAGCCTCACCGCGGCACTTGGAAATAGAGAAAGTGAATCAGCAGTTTTAAATTACAGGATTATAGGAGTAAAATGGTGGTTAAAACTCGAAAAATAAACTTGCGGTCGTGGAGAAATCGGGCGAGAGAATCCACGTCGGACAACATAGTGACCTTAGCATAGCCGCAAAACTGATCGCGTACAGTAATCATCGCCGTTCGGGCTAACGCATAGGGAAACACGTATCGTGTCCTAGTAGTATTTTGTTCTCCTTAGAAATTCGCACAGGATGTACTGATACGATTTTTTCATTGTGCAGTATTCGTGTGGTAATTTACATGCTTCGCTCGCGGTCTGCTTACGTAATCAAAAAAAATTGCGATTCCACCGTGGTGGTCGTTCCACAGAAGTGCTGTTTTGCATCCGAGAACTCCGGAGCACTTATACTGGCTGCTTCCGGCCTCACGCTCAGCCGTTTCTGAGCCACTGGGAACACGGCACTCATTTGAGAGTGCAATATTAATACGAAATTGTGAGCTTAGAAGATTTCTTTTGTTAAATATTCAATATTGGTCTAATATGCGGTTCGAAACCGCTTGGAACCGAAACCGAACCTGAACCGAACCGAGTGATCGGTTTCATTCGGTTTCGGTTCGGTTCAGGGAAATTTCTGAACCGAACCGGAAGTTCGGTTCGCGGTTCGGGAAAAAAAGGTCAAAACCGAACCAAACCGAACTTCGGCAACACTACTTTGCATATGTTTTTCGGCGCAGCCTCAGTGAGCCCTTCCTCAATAAAAATAAGCATCATGGGGTTTTTGGGGAAGACGTCGTAGCAGATCACCTTGGTCCAAAGGATAGGACAGGCAGCGCACCCTGCACCACCTTCTGGACCTGGACAAGCCGGTCCGTACGTTTGACGACTTAGCCTCGCATCTCGCACAAGGGCAGACTTGTCATCGGTGCCCAGAGGATACGCTGATGCGGGAATTGTTTCGGACTTGACAGGTGACAGCGTGAGGGAAGACTGAGCGTGTACGTCCAATTCAATCTTGAATCTGCTGCTGCTGGCTTCACCTGAGTGGAGAACGAGATGCGAGGGCCAGGGCATCTAATCTGGCCTCTGACGGTGGCACGCCAATAAGCGTCCATATCGCGGAAAGGCTACGGAAAAGCGTGCATATCAGATCTAAGGGGTGAGGTGTTAGCTGCGTTCTCCGTAGCTATTGCCTTCTATAAAAAGGAAAGTTTTGCTGTCTCTGAGGCGAGCTCGATTGGTCACGGTGTGTGGGGTAGATACTGTTGGTATGATGCAGTGAGTAGATAGAAGTTGATAATCTAGTAAATTGAACAGGCAGACACAAGTAGTGATGCAATCAGCGCCAATGTCTGCAAATGGAATGCACCAGATCCCTCTCACCAAAGCTCCGTCTAAGTCATGATCGATGATCTGTGCGGCATCCATGCCATCCATCGCCCCGTGCTTTGAATTGTGGCAGCTAAGATGTTGATATCATAGGTGTAGATACTAGTCACAACAGTGGTGCAAGTTTTTTGACCGTTGTTAAACGTGTTGGTGTCAGTTCGTGATGATCGATCATTGGTGGCTCCGAGTGCTATCAACTATACGGAGGTCCGTGCGGGGTCTGTGCATCAGTTTAGGGCAGGTTTTTTGGACTTGCGCTCTCCTGTCTGAGGCCAACAGCCTCAATTGGACCACGATGCGGAACCTGGTTCCAGGCATCGCTATCATATTATTAGCTGTCTCTGTTTCCCCTTATCGATGGTTGGCTCCAATTAACACTAACGTACGCCTAATTATGATTTCCCATTTTTCCTGATGTACTCTCACCCTCCCCAGCAGAGCGGCTACTATTAGCCTTTGCCGTCCTCTTCTTCATCTTCACAAGGCGAGGCCAAGGAGCTACAATACAAGATTAGCAAAACACGCTAAGAAAGCAAAGGATGCGACACTAACCAGCAGTCATCATTGGGGGGCGAGCCTTCTTGGGGTCTATCACACCTGTCCTTTTCTACAGATTTTGTGGGCTAGTGCCGCGGGTGGGACCAAAAGCAAAAGTAGCTCACTCTGCATGTCTTCTTGTCCCTTGCCATGACTTTGAACAATTCTAGTGGAGGGGGCGTTGCTCTAGAGCGCGTACATTGGGTTGACCGTTTGAGCTTTGGCTTGAATCGCAACAGATTATGAGACTCACTGTTGTATATCTTTGTGTTCAAAACGTTACACTGGAGTGCGACTCGCAGAAGTTGTTGTCTGCGCCGACCAGTGGTAGGGTTCTTGTTTTCCCCACACCGCACAAAATGCGAGGATCCGCCCGAACACCCTTACACTGCCATTTGACACCACGGCGGAACAGATTCATATCCAATTGAACCAGAGATGTGTCGTGGGTCCGTGCAATGCTTTAGGGCCGGCTGTGTTTACTAGAGGCGTCGCGCACTGTGTGCGCACCTGGCTCAACAGAGCGAAACATTGCGAGAGAGACATGCCTAGTCAGGATGGCTTCAATATCGTCCATAAAGAGCCTAGGACCCCGAGGTTGCCGGATGCAAGCTCCGAGTTTTCTAGGTCCACTGGCTACACAAGGCGAACAACAACACACGTTCATTAATGTCCAGCGTCCAGCATCGAAGACAGGACTCGAAACCATATCAGCTATGCAGTTTAAATATGCTTACCACAGGTATCTCTAGCGTGGACCTTTCTTTGCGTACGACTTCGTCTATGTCACTCTCGGGGCTCTCTTCGGCAGTGCCGCTGTCCTCGGTATCTCCATTCTGACGCTTTATCGACAGTACCACTTGGGTTGTTGAGCTCGCCTTCTTCAGTACTGGCGGGATTCCCGAGCCCCCGATTTATGGCTCTCGGGGTATGATTAGTGACTTTAGCCGTCGCGCTTGCAAGATCTGTGGCGAAAACATCTTCTGGGTTGTTTTGCTTGGTACCAGGCGGCTCTGGAAGGTTTATTGACTCTATCATACGGTGTCATCATCCTTGCATGCACCATCCGCGAGGGGATCACTTTCAGAGAGCGTTGCGCTATCGTCGCTCTCAGTAAATACGCGCGTTTGAATCACCGGGGCCTTTCTTCTTGTTTTTCTTGCCCCTCTTCGGCTTTTTGCCGTTCTCTGATAGAGGTTATTTAGTAGACTCTCATTTAGGGCCCGTTCTGCACGGTGATCGAGATCACGAAATCTCGACTTTTGTTCCCAAAAATGGGAATATTTGTAAGAAATCATATCAAAAATGCTTACAAATGCTTACAGATATTCCCATATGAAGTAATAAAAGTGAGATTGTGATTGCGAATCTCGGTGCAGAACGGGCCCTTATGTTTGACTATGATAATGTCATGACACCCCTTTGCGCGTTCGTTTTGCTCCCCTTTTATTGCCGGATTCTGTAGGAGATGCCGTCCCTTTCTGGGAGCCTGCAGGGAGCTGCACTGATAAAAGGTCAATATATACGCCGCAGGGTATTATACGCCATAGAGAATAATGAATACATACCAGCTCTTTCCAGTGCGTTCATCTGTCCCTGCCACTGTGCGCGTCTTACCAAACAGATGATGGTCATCGATGATATACGGCTCGGGGCTGCGGCCGCACCTGAAGAGTTTGACGGAGGGCTGGTGGAGGTCATCGCAGAATCGACAGGGGCATTGGGTGGGTCGAAGATCTCATTGTGTTTCTTAGCGGTGCGAGGCATTGCAAAAAGCGCAGAAGACCAAGTGGGTGTCGTGGCAAAAGCTGAGGGGGATTTTGTGAATAGGGGAAGGCAAGCGCGAGTTTTTTTATTGGGAGTTGGTAATATTGCGTTGACTTGGTTACGCTAACAGAAATATTGCCATTTTAATGCAACGGCAGCGCAATTTTATCTCGCTTTCTGGAGCCCGCCTGACCCTACCACACTTCGCACTAGTCGCATCTCTCTTTTAAACATCCATAGAGCGTGGCCAGTATTATTGTGGCGGTTGCAACCACAACTTCACCTCCTCCGGTCATTTTCCCCACTTTCGCAAGACTCAAAATCCCGCCAGCCTTGCCTATCTTGATCAGCGGTACCAGGCGCAGCTCCACGCCCCGTTTCCATCAGTTCACGGCGCTCTACCACTTGCCTGAGCTCGGCGACTCGCTTGACCGCCTGGGTACACGAAGTCCCTCCCCTACTCCAGATATCTTTGGGAGTCTACACAATGACCCGGACGACTCGATGGGTGAAGGCGGGCCCAAAGAGAGCAATGATGACTCGGGCGATGAGCGTGCTTCGAGCCACAAGCATTGGGAAACCCCTCTACCATCTTCGGCACCCCCCCACTATCCTCCTCATCCCATGCCCAGTCCGAACCAGGAGATGCGGGTGGCCGTCCTGAAATGCCCGCTGATTTGCCTCGGCCGCCTACGCTGCCACGGAGCCATCCCTCCGGTAACCCCGCCATCATTCCCTTCCCAGGCGGCTCCGCGGGCCAACCTCTGCCAGCGAGAACCTTACCTGCCTACGAGGAAGTGCGTGCTCACATGGATAGCTGGGACCCAAGCAATCTGTTTTCCCCCCTCAAGTCCAAGATTGACCGGGAGGTGGCCTGCTGGGCGAAGCTTTGCGGTCCTGCTATACCAGATGTAAGTTTTTCAACACAGCACACCCTTCCCTTAGTGCCACAACTGACGTCACGGACAGTTTGCGCCGATGCTTTGTCTGTCATATAAGACCATCGCGCAGCTCAAAAAAATTATCGATGAGGATCTTTTCAGCCAGCTCGATTTCCAGCATGAGGAAATTGAGCCTGGCGGCGAAACATTCAACATCTATTTCTGTGATGTCATCGAGCGCATTCAGGCATTGTACGGCGACCCCGAATTTGCGCCAATCCTTGTCTTTACACCTGAGTGCCATTGCGCTGACGCAGACCAAATCATATGGCTATTTCACGATATGAATACTGGTGAATGGTGGTGGAGAACGCAAGTATGTCGCCATGTTCATTATCCAGAGGCCTGGGCAACACCATCAGCGAAACTGACGAGTACCTTAAGTGGTCTTATAAGCAGCTTCTATGTGCTTATAGGGCCATAAGCAAAAAAAAAAAAAAACAGAATAAGGCTAATATTGGGGTTTATACTGTAGCGATCAAAACCGGTCTAGTGTTTACATCCGGCAACTTCACCGCTCCGGGACCGATGCTCGTCCTGTTGGTTTTGCGGTTTCACGCGTGGTGGCTTGCAGTTCTTATGTAAGCATTTGAGTAGTTTAAACTTTCTGTCTATACGTTGTATGTTCCTTACGCGCTTACGGCAAGCTACCGTCGCTCAAGCTAAACGCGAAATCCATTTGTCCTTTATTCGTCCAACCGCTGTCAACCGAAATTCAACACATCCCCCTCTGCGCTGAGGAAAGATTGTATGTAGAGTGTAAGCTCCCGTACTTACAGTCATCAATGGGTCATTTATACAGCATCAGTCATTTATACATCCCCCCCTCCTGCCCTATTCCTTTCATGGATTCCCTCGAAAATCATCAGAGTATTCCCGATACCACTTGTGGTAAGAGGGTCTTGTGGGGCACTCCGTACACGACTGTTCATGCTTTTCTCAAAAAAATGGGGCCAGGCATATTTCCTGGCTTCACATGCGCAAATTCCTGGCCACTCGTCTGCCACTAGCACCGCCATCCCATCAGCCACTCATTATCAACTGTACAGCACTAGGCAGCTGATCAATGATCGATGATCTCTCGTGGCTCTTGCAACGGTCCTCTCGCCAACATCACTCTTTGTTGACCCCCGCGTTTGTTGACTCAAGTGTTGATGGCTCTCGTGTACCGGGTGTATGCGACCCATTGGCAAGTATCAACTCCGTGTTTTGCACTCAACTCTGTTGGCGATCGCGTATTGAGTGTACGTGGCCTCTCGGAATCTGCTCTTGCATCAGGGTACCACATACGCACCGGTGGTTTTTGTGTACCGGGCGTACACAATCCACTCACGTGCGTCGCATTATCGTTCCCGGCTTCGGTGGTTACTGCGCATCAGGTGTGCGTGATGGTTCCCCGAAGCCGTTGAAACTTGCACTTGAAGCCTACGCAGGCACTGTGGTCGTGTACTGGGCGTACACGCCCCATCAGCGCCTCGTGATTGCACATGCATTCACGAATAATTGCGTACCGAGCGTACACAATCCTTCCGCGCAAGCACCTTTGGCCGTTTTGTACCGGGTGTACAAGGCTCACCAACGCCTTTTATCATAGTAATCAGTCTGGTACTTTGAACGAGCCCGCACACAAGCCCCATCTTCTCAAAGCCTGGCACACCGATCTTTTGAGACAAATCCGCGCATGATGTCCTCCGTATCCCCTTTTTGGCTATGATAAGGCGTCGTGCGCGTCATGTGCGCCCTCTTTTGTAATCTACTGCTCGAAAATCTCTTGCCGTCCTTTCACTCACTTTCTGCTGTCCAGAGAATTTGCTATATTTCCCTTGCATACCAAGCTGACTTGGATGCCAATAGCTCTCATGTACCGGGTGTACACAGTACATTGGTATCTTTGTATGTAGTCTTGCCTCCGTTGATTATTGCGTACTGAGTGTACGCGGCGTCTTGGAGTCCACTTTCCTATCCGAAGCAGGCCCTGCGCACACCGATGGCTGTCGTGTACCGGGTGTATGCAACCCATTGGTATACCACATTACTATATATATTCGTCTTCATTGCGCACCGGGCGTGCGCGGTGAAGCCCCACTCGAATGTCACACAGGTGCCGTTGATTTTTGTGTACCAAGTGTACACGCTCTTTTGGCACTGCGTGATTAGCATCTCCTCTCCCTCTATGGGTGATTGTGTACCGGGCGTGCACTATCATTCCATCTGAGTGTGCATCTGAATATCATGCCGACACAGTTTGCTGCTATGTACCGAGTGTACGCGGCCGTCGGACCCTCTTGTATCATGAGGGTACCCTATTTGTTTTGAGATACGCATCCACCTCCTTCGTTCTTTCCCTCTCTTGTATTTTCTCTAGTCAAAGCAAGCTATGTTTAATCCTCTGGCAAGGGTTTGCTTCGCGTACAGGAAAATCTGCCCAATATCGCTCTTCAAGCTTGCATACTAACATAGCTTGTGAATAGGGAATAGGGAGCATAAACGCATCGGTATCGGGTACTGCCACCCTGGGGGCCTTGCGCCTTATGAAGTATTGTATGTAAGCATTCCAGACCAAATTTTTCACACATGGTCAAAGAACATAGTGCCATATAGATGACATGATTTGCCTAAAAAGGCAATCCCCAAACCAATGTTGCTTTTCCTCAGAAACCGCTTCATTCCATACCGAAAAGGTATGTTCAATATTCATTCTACACATACTAGAGAGCATAATAAGCACCTCAACATGTTATTTGGATGAATATCGATTGTGGTAGGTGCAATATATATTTGGTTGTATAGATGATGTGTAATCGAGACGCTGCGCGTCTCGATTGCTCAGGCGGAGCTTCAAGCTTCAAGTTGTACCATTGACTGTACTAGTCCGTACGTCCGTGCGCGCGACGGAGGTATTTTTCTCATCATATATACCTGGATCCAAGGGACTCAACACCTCAGCGCACCACGAGTGTACTGAATTTGCATTAGTCGTGTTAATATAGTCCTTGGCAAATTGAGTGGGGTCGTCGTCTGCACCCGCAAAGATATTCAAAATTTCGTCTGGGTCACGGAAAGGATATTCCAAGTTCTCGCCAAGCTCATCACGCGAGACTGTAAACATCGGGTACCTCATCGAGATACAGCAGGAAACGAACCCTTGCTTGGGAGAGTCCCCAAAAAATGTGGCAAAGACACTGGGTGGACCCGCCGAACGATGCTGTCACTGCTGGCCATGTCCATCCCATCAACACCGACCTGCTTGAGAGGATCAAGGATACGGCGCATGCACATGTGGAAAAAATTTACCACCTTGGTGCCAGCACTCGGGGCTGATTGTGTTGTTGAGGAGTGAGATATTTTCAATAGAGTGGGGGAAAGAGAAGGGAGGGAACGATGCTAGAAGCATCGGCCATGACTGGACATAAATATCTAGGGATAGTAGATAGCGGGTGGTGGTATATTTATTGACGGGTGCACGCTGGCGTTGAGTGGAGCCTTTGTTTGCATCCAAAGTCCGCTCAGTCATCTAAGTACTGTGCAAGCGCTTACACAGCCTGCTCGAAATTCGCTAAGTCCATTCTCTTGCCATCTCTGAGCACTAGTACTCGCCGCTCACTGGTTCCTGTGTCCTCACTCAATATTTGCTATGGGAACGACGACATCGGGGTTAGTGCTATCGGTACCAGGCAATGGGCAAATATGATACGCACCGTCTATAAAATGTCTCGTTTCTTGCCATCCCTCTATTCACCGCTCACATATTCTTATATCTGCTCACATCGTCTTGATCATATAGATCTATCTTACATGTTATAATATTTCTAATATACTACCCAAAACTCATGACTCGACCAAAAAAAGGCCAACGCCACAATTCCATGGTCACCGACACCAACACGCCCGTCGCCCGAACACGCCCCAACCCCTCCTCGCAACTAGAGGTCACTCTGTGACCCGCTCCAGCATCTCCAACCCTGCCACCGCACCCGCCACTGCATCCTCTAACATCTGCACTCTCTGCTGCCACCATCAGCAATATGACATTTCGCTTAAATTTCCCCCGTTTTTTGTTTTCACAGTTACTCTACAGAACCTGAGCCTCACTAAGATTTAGATATATATCATATGGGAGTTTTTTGTCTGCCTTCAGCCTACTACAAAGAAAGAAGAAAAACCCAGCTGTAGCTCGAGTAAATCACTTAACTTTGATTCCTCACTTAGCCACTTAGATTCAGTACTCTTGTGTTCTTACAGACTTAAGCCAGGCTTAGTGCCGCTTAGCACCCTTAGGCCACTTTGTAAGTGGATTTAAGTGAGATGTCAAAATACTGTTGACGCCTTGCATCTGCGTTCCCCAATGGCACCATGGCGACACACCAATCGCTCGAGCCTGACGGGATGAGGATGGCGCAGGAACGTGCCACTCATAGGTATGCCCTCGAGCAAGTTGGCAAAGCCTATCAGGCTGCTCTCTTGATCCGTCCTGTGTTCCACTGGGCTCCTTGAGGAACACCGCGGTACGTTCACCCCGGGTTCTTGTCTGGCATTGGCCCAAGTCTCCTATTATTTTAGAGCCGAGCGAAAGGCCATCGAACATGGCAGTCGTTACAAGGAAAAGAAGGCTTAGGGGATGAGTCCTGCGAGATTTTCGATTAGACTTCTGATTTTCAAATTTATTCCAGACCGTCTTTGATTTAATGTACTTGAGCAGCAGCCTCTACAGTGAAATTCGGCCACAATATATCAGCGGAGCTTTGAGTTACTGCTGTTTGCATATTGTTTGGCCCCTTGTTGCTTCCGGGCTTTTCGCGCAATTCACCGCCAATTTTCAAACTGGAATATCTCGCTCAAATCACGTCCGATTCGCAAAAATCGGGCTGCGCTGTACTCCTACAATCTTCCCGCAGGGCACCCAAGAAAGAACGGACGAAAACGGCCAAGTTTTAAGTCGTCCATTTTTGGGGGTAGGTGAGTTTTGGACTGGCGTAGCTCGTTCAGATCTCAACGTACTGGCTTGGTTTTGCGCAGAAAATCGTCGTACAATTAGCCCCGAGGGCACGCAAGAAATCTGTTTGACTATTGGGGCAATCCTGATGAGGTCAATTTCCGGGTACCATAGTATATATACCAATCTCATTGGAATCTCAATAGCTCACTCAATTCTTTGCGTAATGGCACTGTTATAGGCTCAATATCTTTCCTTCGTTAGTGCACTGGTTGTAGACATAGCTAGAAGGAGCTAAAGTTGGATTTATTATACCGGTCAAAGGATCTCTCCCCAAATACATTGATCTATTTGGCTGGCTAAATTTGTATAACTTACACTTGATTTTGCCTCTATATCTATTTGACGCCCTATGGACGGGTTTCAGGAGTAATCTGAGCGCACACGAACATCAAAACACAAAAATTTGAGTGAGTAATCAAAGTTCTAGTCTAGACACCCATACTCATGGGCCGTTGGAAATTCACATTGTCTGGATTGCCTCAATACTCAAGCAGGTTTCTTGTGTGCCCTCGGGGCTAATTGTACAACGATTTTCTGCGCAAAACCAAGCCAGTACGTTGAGATCTGAACGAGCTACGCCAGTCCAAAACTCACCTACCCCCAAAAATGGACGACTTAAAACTTGGCCGTTTTCGTCCGTTCTTTCTTGGGTGCCCTGCGGGAAGATTGTAGGAGTACAGCGCAGCCCGATTTTTGCGAATCGGACGTGATTTGAGCGAGATATTCCAGTTTGAAAATTGGCGGTGAATTGCGCGAAAAGCCCGGAAGCAACAAGGGGCCAAACAATATGCAAACAGCAGTAACCATGATTGAATCATTGAATATTCACCAACACCTCACATGAAATTTATGTCCCAAACTCCTGAAATTTTACATTCGGGGATGATGAAATTAACGTCCAACACCCATGAAAATTCACTCTAAAGTGGCTGCAAGAATGGTGGTGAATATTGAGTGTTTGTAGAGGGTCAAATTCATGTGGGTCACGGAAATATCACTGCTTGAAAGGGTGAGATACACGCTTGCGGGGGTGATTTTTTTGGTAAATTTGACCCTCTATGGTTTGCCTAGAGGCGCTACTCAACGCCAGGTCTTCTGGCGTCGTGGTCGGGGAACGATGGATCGTTCCCCGTGTCAGGGGTCACCCCTTACTATATATGCGGTCTTGTTCCCGACTCCAAACTGCTACTGAGCGCGCTAGAGAGTCCTGTAGTAGTATTTAAAGAACCCCAACATCAGGAAAACCGGAAAGTGCATATTTTCAAACATTTTCAAAAATGACCTGATAATGCCAAAAAGAGCTGATAATCAAGCGCACTGTACTGCTTGGATTTTCGCGGACAGCTTCAAGCTGCCTGGCCAAAAATTTTACAGTAATTTTTCAAAAATTTTCGGAGATGAGTGAGTGAAAACACATGCATTTCGAAGCACGCTACACTGCTACCACGGCAAATAGATGCCATAGGTGGTCAGCACCAAACACACTCGCATTTTTGAGGGAAGATAAAAATACACGACGGCGGCTACAGCCACTACGCAATGCCGTGATACGAGACTATCCTCTCTGGGGAAGTGAAGCAGTATGCGAACGTAAAAATAAATAGCTTTAACTAATAAGTAGA
>KL198108.1:42436-93582 GCA_000697705.1 Botryobasidium botryosum FD-172 SS1
TGTGGAACCATGGACAGGATCTTGCAACGAGACCCACCCCACCGTCGTCGGCGTATGATCTCGTGTTCTAAGCGCGTTCTAACTACATAGGTTACCAGGATAGCCCAATATGTTCCGCGTACGTGAATCGACGGCCACCATCATACACGCGTATCTTGCCAAATACTGACCGCGAGTACATCTGAATATTTCAGGAGCTGCGTTTGAGACAAATTGTTGACTGGTGTCGTCAAATCGAGCAGCTACAAACTTAGCTGCGCGCCAAGCCGCTACAGCCGTTTTTTTATATTGATTTTGTTATACACGATACCACAACTGCCTGACCCTGGAGCCGATTTGAACAGCCAGGTAAGAGTACCTCCCCTTTTAACCTACTACTCGTATCTCCTTTTTTCCTTATTCACAACGCCCTCGAAAGCACTTAACATGTATATAAATTTATCCACATCTATGTAAATTTTGAGAAATATGCGATTATAAACGAGGGGGATACGAGATGGCCGAAAATGGCCATAAACGTATATTTCTGAAAATTTTCGAAAATATATGTACATTTGCACTATCCGGTTTTCCTGATAAAGTTGTTGCTACCGCCCCAGACCTTTTTGCTGATGTACTGGGTTCTCTGCTCTATGAACACGTTGCATGTCATCCTTTTTTCAGTCAATTTTGTGGGCAAGGTGGTGCGGGAGCGATTACTTGACATGCTTCCAGGTACAACATGTATAAAGGGGAAAAAAAGGACGAGCGGAGTGTCAAGGATAATGAACTCATCCTTAGTCTCGGACATGGAAGACAGCCGAGGGGATCAAAGGGAAAACAAAGCGTAAAGGAAAGATAGGGGAGATGAACTGAGAATGAAAACGAAAACTCCTTTTCGGAGTAAATGCCCAAGCTCCCTTCCCCAAAAAGAATCAAGGCTGTTCGTAGAAAAGACGCGATTACCTACATTAATATTCGCCGGTGCTGCCTTTGCTGGGATTCCCGCCAAAACCTTTAGAGCATGATCAGTGACGTGCTGTAAAAAAAACAGACGGCGCCTACCTCCAGCGCTCCTCCCATTCCCTGCGTTTCCGCCCCCACCCATCCTCCCCATCGAGTGTGTCATTAGTTTCCCATCCCCCAACGCCGGTCATTCCCAGTACATTAAGGTGGTGTTCTATCATGCTATCGGTGTGAAGGCTCGGAACCGTAGGCCTTTCGCTCAGGCGTGTCCGACAAGATGGGCATTCGGCATGGACATTTCGCTGCAATGGTGCTTGTGAATTAGCTCAGTCAAACTACCAAGATATCACGGCTGGGCATACATGAGGCAACGTATTGATCCAGGTTGTGATGCATGGGCCGCACATTACATGTCCGCAAGGTACGAGGGCTTGCGTGGCGACGCTTGTGTACAGGTTCAGAATAAACCCACCCCCCTGTAGAAATGCGAGACTTACAAATAATCGGTACATCTGCACGCAAATGAGAGGACGAATGGTCAATAAAGCAGACAGGGTTGGTACTTCGAAAGGAGGCAAACATTGGGCAAATCATATACTCCTCGTATGTTTCCAACACACTCGCAGCGTCGGGCTTCTCCTGTTCCTTCCCTTTCACATTGGGAGACGGAGAGCGAGTCCGCTTCTGGGGCTGTATATTCGAAGTTGAGGGCATTGACGAGCCGCTAAGCGTTGGGGACGCTACGAGACACGGGGTTTTAGCGTGTATACTACTAACACCAAGTTGCTTTCTTACATTCCTGAAAGCGAAGTGCGTCAAGCGGCTCGGAAGCTGAGTTTACAGTGGGCAGCTGTCCTTGGTCGATTGGTAGTGTTGCAGCGACGGTGATTGGAGCCGCGAGAGCTTCGTTAACGGAGGGAGCATCCAGTCGCGGCAAAGACGCGGAGGCAGAATATGAAACGGACCTTCTACGCTCGAAGGTATAACTGAGGAGGAAGGTGGGGGCGAACGAGGGATTGGCAGTGATGTGTGGTGTTCTGGATATTTGAAGGTGAACAGCCGCGGGTCAATCGAATAGCATGCACTGCGACCCACCAAGAGCTGGCGGTTCCTGATCTAGCAGAGGGGCAATACGCAAATCGTCAGGATCAAAGCTGCTCAAAAGAAAGAGAATAAAAACAAAACACACCCGGGCGTTGTGAAGACACTGCAGCTTCCCGCCGTGTCATAACCGCATGAAGCTCCTCGAGAAATGCTGCATCGTCGTCCCAGTACGATGACTCCGCAGAGCTGTCAGACGATGGTGAGACTTCCCCCCGCACAAATGGGGGGTCGTCGTACTCGTCGTACTCGTCTACTCCCGGACGATTGCTTTGTGATGTCGATACGGTGGGCATTCTCAAGAATCGCTTGGTGGATGGCGGTGAGCGCGGTGCAGTGATGATCGCTGATCAGATCTGATGATGCACAGGCACTATCGACGGCGTGCCAATGAACCCCTGCTCACCTATGTCACTAATCTGCCTAGTCTCGTCCCCAGACCCTCTCCACGTGGCCTACGCAGTTCTCACGGCCCACACCATTCATCATGAAAAGTTTTAGTAGTGGGTAACACTTGCAGCTACGAGCAGCCGCCCACAGCTGTGCACAGACGATCGCTGCGCACGTTCCTGCGGGAGCTAGAGCACATCGGAGACAATACGCGGCAGTCCGCTGTACGACACAAGTGCTTCTTCGCTACTTGGAAGCGCGTCGCATAAACGCGACTGCACGGACACCTTGCCTCTGTATAAAAAAGCACACGGCCAACACAAGACCGCGCACATATATCATCACGCTCGACGCGCTAGCAAATGGCATCCATCTATATACAGAGACACGTCAGGAAACAGCAATGAAGATTTCATCGGTGTCAAGTCGACGAAACAAGTCAGAGTAGTCAGTAAAAAGACATTCTCCAGTAAAAGGTCCGTGCCTTTCTTTCTCTTGGACGAGAAATTGCGGAACGCCGCCGTCTAGTTTGTGTTTGAGTGCCTTATGTGGGGTTGCGTCCTTCACGATATGAGCTCCTTGGATTCCAGCCGAGAACATAGCATCCGAGCGTCCGATCATCCAATATTAATGCGTGAGAGTCAACTGGATGGTGACTTCAGTGGCAGCCAGCTTAGCTCATCAGGAAAAAGCCAAGGTACAGTAATGACCGAGATCATGTACGACTGCGGTTGCCTTACATGTACACAGGCTTACAAGATCACAATACGGCGAAGCCGTGCAAGAAACGATTGTTGTTTGACTGGATCACCGTTATGGGTATTCACAACGAGTTTTTGCCCCTCTCGAACCTGTCCCATGGCTTCGGGGACTGATGGGACAGCCTAATCGTCCATCTCCCCCTCATCAAAACTAGAGCCACTAAATTCCTGAGCATTTTTTGATCACGAAAAACCAATTATATAGTTATTTTCAATTACTGCGGGTGGACACGCTTCCCTTACATGTGCGCAGGTCTTACATGATTACCAGTTTACAAGATCACGGTGTTTACTGTATATTAATGCAGATGCAAATCTTGCCATGCCGCATGTTTCCATCACCGCGGCCTTGCTAACATCGTCCGCTATTCGACACTTGCTCGATGACTCCAGTCGTGCTCGCGCCAGTAATATTCCGCCCCTGTCCCGCCAATTCCCACAACCGACGCCTCAGGCCTCACTCCTGTGTCTATCCCCACCTTCTTAAGATGAGACACTGTTTTATTTGTTGTGGAAGCTTAAGGCAAAGTCTCAGTGCGGTCATTTCCGAGTCACCTCTGTATCTCGTTAAATCTTATAGGCGCCCTCTAGCTCCTCAAGTACTCGGAGAGAAAGCCTTTTCCATCTGACACAACTGAGGCGTAGCTGCAAGAAGCGATGGACTATGCTTATCATACCCGGTACCGCAATCATTGTGATTCCTCAAGATCTGGGTGTGGTGGGCATTTACCTTGATCATTTTCTTGACAGTATCTAAAGTTTCCTGTGTTCTCGCATCATGTACGCCTATTTTATGCCAGGCGTTTAGCATACAAAAGGCAAAGCCTTCACACCATTACCTAATTGACTTGAGCGGTTTCCGAACCGTGAGCGAGCCGAGTTGGGACTATTTTGAACAATAGTCCATGGTGCACTGTTGAACCAGCCGACGGCTTTTTCACACGTTCAACACCGACTCGAACCGCTTCAAGCTGAGTCAACGGCAACACGACTACCTGCGCGGTTTTCTTGCGCGTGCCATTTGTGCGCAAATTCTGATAGCACAATTGTTTATCTTAAGGCTATCACTGAGTAAAATTACACCCCGGAAAAACCGGACATCACCCGGAAAAGTTGAGCATCACCCGGAAAAATCGGAAAATAACTGGATGGGCAAAACTGTAGCAGGCCCATCTGGTTTTTATCCATTTTTTCCGGATGACATCCGGATTTTTTGAGTGGCATGCCTATGCAGCATGGACATGGCTTCATTATTTTTTAGGTGCATTCTCAATGCCTAATATTTAACATGAAGGTTCAAGATTCAAGTACAGTAGAAAACAGCTGAAAAGTGTATTGACGGTGTCAAAAGTATCCTACAAAATACCCGAGCTATGTCAACACGGTGTTTTCCTATCGCGCACGCATGGAATAGAAGGCTAAGAAATATAGCGCTGCCGAGCATAAGGACGCAAAGAGTGATGAGGATGCCAGAGCGAGATGACTGGTGGACTTGATTGTGCGCGCGGCAACAATATTGACGATGGCATTAATGAAATGGGATGGAGGTGCAAGGGGGGAGTGGCACGGTTGTGATACTAACTTGAAGGGAGGGCCGGCGACAGCCATCAAGGCAGCCAGGAGAGCGCAAATATTGTCGTGAGCATGAGTGGTAGGCCGCGCCAAGTATGTAGTAGCTACCAGCAGTCGAGCGCCAAGCGTTGAGGTGACCCAACAGTACTCCTAGTGAAGGCTAGCGAGCCCCGTGTGTTCACCTCATATATGCGTCAACATGAAGGACTACACAGACGATGTCGATAATTCTTAGTGGGAGGCCGTGAAACGCTCGGCTCAGCTGCCAATGTACCATGAATGTACCACCAACCGCAAGCCACCGGATGCAATTCTTAACATTACGCCATGGTCTACGCTCGTCTTTGCCACCAGCATCTGTACCACCACAATCACCACTTAGGACGATCATCTCGACGCTACCGATTTGATATCGAACCCGTCAACGTCGTCCGATTCGCGGGGCGACACATCAGCCGTGCTCCCGTTTACTGCGACCGCATCAGGTGCATCTTTGTCTTCCCACTTCACTAGCATTTGCACTCCTCAATATTACGTGCCCCGATTTCACACAACTCACCCGCTCTCGCTCCCGCCCTCGTCGCCACCATTGGATGTCTACCCTCAATATGGTAAACCTCGGCCGACAAGTCTCGACCTGCGTCCTCAGTACATGCGTCCCACTCATCTCGCATGCCCCAAGCCCCCCTCGCCCTCCTCTGCCAACCTCTCCCCCATTTTCCCGCCGCCTACGGTTCGTCTGGCTAATGTCTCTTTATCTCAGCTTTTATGGTTGACTTCAAGGCATTCACAACATTGTCTACTCGAACGAGTTGTAGCGCGCAGTTGGGCACTGATACGAATTCAAGGAGTACGGCGCCAGTACGACAAACACCGCCAGACCAGGTTACCGTGCGTTTCTGTTCCTGTTTTTGTTCAACGATGATGCCCCCAATCACCAATCCCCATAGACGGACGGGCGTCGTGATCTCGGCCGCGGCCTCCATAGCCCTGAGCCCACCGGCACTCGTTGCCTCTACATGACAAGCTTGCATGCCCCTCGCCCGAGGCTTCTTCCCTTTGCGTATCCCATTTTCAGTCCATCCACGCCCACTCCATTGACTGGGGCTGCATAGCTATTGATTATTACAAACTCCGGCCGCCATCCAGATCAGCGCATGCATAGGTCCCCTAAGCCCCGCGGCGTCGTTGTACAGCCAATACAAGGTCTGTGCCATGTGTTTGCAACTAAAAATTCCAGGCCATCAACTGCTCATTAATGAACCTCCATTTCAGTGGCTTTTGCCATCGCTGACTTGGGATCTAACACATTCATTAGGTTGCAGGCAATCCCGTGCCGTCGCGTCACCACACGGTCACAGTTACCCATGGATGCCTATCCGCTCTATGGTTACCGTTTTTAGTCTTTCTTAGAGAAAACTCGGTGCCGCCACGGCCCTTGAGATCCATTTTGACTCACGCCATCTTTCAAAGTGCCTAGTTCATCTCTTTCCATTTCTTCATCTTTCCGACTGTGCTGTACATACATGTAGTGTCTTGAAATATGACATTCTGAAACATGGACTAAAACATCAGTTGAAGGACAGTTAAAGCCAAGTAGATATGCGTGTACAGCCCGGATTAAATGGTTGAATCACCCGGTTTCCCTGGTCAAAATGCATGTATCATATGGCCGAAACGCTCAAGAATTATTGGTGAATCACCCGGCTAGTTCCAGCTGAATCAACCACAATTTACAGGTGTGCTGCCCAGATTATACGGGTACAACATCCGTTTTTTCTGATTGTCTCACCCGTTATTTTCCGGGTGTTTACTCCGGAATAACTGGGCTATTTCCAGCTGTTTTGCAAGGAAAAAATGGATGTTTCACCCACAATTTCCAATGGCATCCATATTTTCATTGCCGGTCTGTTCATTTAACTTTACTGGCTGTTTAGCCTGGTTTTAAAACCCATTTTTTCCGGCCAATATTCTGCTCAGTGGCTGAAGATTAGTATAACTGTGGATTCTATCTATATAAATGCGGTGAGACATCCAAGCTCGCTGAAGGCGAGTTTGGAGAGGTGAGGCAGCGAGGTACATATGGTGCGGGCCACCTTAGGTGGGCTCGCTCGCGATGATCGATGTCACCTATCTCGATGCAGTTGTTATGGACTGCATCCAGTTCACAAATACATATTTATCTATGTTTGCATAAACACAAAAACACTAGTGGAGCACTAGTAGACTTCTATTTTTATTTTCGCGTAAATTCTATTTTGGGGGTTTTGGAAGCAGTCCAATGCTCAAGCGCGAAAGGAGCTCTTACATGACTTCAGGGGGAATAAAGTACAGCGGTGTTTTTTGGGCATCATGGGAGGGGGCGAGTGCGCAGCTTGTGGTTCCGCGCAGCTTCTGGGTCAGGGATAGTACCAGGGTCTGCTGTTGTCACTAAGAGTCATATCCACTCCCATTCGACAGCGTCAAGTTTTTCTGACCTTGCTGAACCATGGAAGCCACAGAGCCGCTACCAGCCTCGTCCCGGCCAGCCCCTCCTGACAACGTCTTCCAGTGCCACCAAGCCCTTATTGGTCAAGCAAGACTCCGCCTCGGTCTCAATGGATGCAAGCTGAATTATGCGTATGGCCTCTGCCGCGCGCCTTCGGAAGAGGGAATCTACAAGCTTTTTGAATGCATGAAGGAGAACCTCAGACGAATGGAAAATCCCATTCGCGTGGCTATTGACCCTGCTCGGCTCAAAAATCTCGAGGCCATTCAGGCCAACAAGGTAGTGACTAGTAGATGGAGTACATCCCTTGAGGCGGAGCTGTCGCCTGATGATAGCGACCCAATCGATGTAATGGCAGGACAGCTCCGCCTGATTGTCCTACGGAAGCTCTGTTCCATGGGGCCGTTCACCTTGGAAAAGGATGGGTGGTGGTGGTGCGAGTTCTATAGTGCACGTAAGCAGCTTTCCTGAGATAGTTATTCTCGCTCGCAAAGCTAACTACTGGGACCTCAGCTATACTGGCCAACCCAAACATGGCCCATATACTACAGATCCTCTGTACCAACTCAGAGAATTTCCATGTGGAGATGGGCGACATGGATAAATGGAGCCATGCTATGTACCTCATGGAGAGGAAAGAGGCTGCGACAGATGAGCACACAAGGAGAGAGCTTGATCGACTCGTCGTGGATGAGATAGGGGCGTCCAGTTCCATGAATCGGCTCTTTCAAGTGGCACACTTGAGACCCTTCATCCACAACTACGTGCGGGTTTATGACAGCCACGTGTCTTGGAAAAGCCTCCTCGAAATAATGAGGTCTGACCTCGCCGCGGTAAGACGGGATTTTTCTCACTATTTCACACCATCTTACATTTTCTCCACAGTATCATCTGCACCATATGGACCGCTTTACTACTACTTTCCTGCCCCTTTTGGAAGCCGAACTCTGGCTCGCCCCCGGCAGGCAGGGGAAAAAACGCAACTCCAAGCAAAGGCCTTCTTGCCTGAAGGAAGCATTGGGTTCTTCCTTTAAGGAGGCCTCTCTGGCTGCATACGAGTGTATGCTGCGAGGTGGGGGGGTGGAGGACCAGCAAAAAGCGCTCCGGGACGCTCTAATGCAGTCCAAGAAATTAGGGGTCGAGGACTACCCCCCGGCCTTTTGGGAGGCTGTCGACTCCATCCTTGATGGAAAGGGCATGATCTACACCCTTCCTGTTGCAGTGAGGGAGCAAGAGAGACTGGCAGGCTGGAATGTGCTTCTGTATCTTGTACGTGTCGACACCAATATTTCTTTGTCCGATCTCAGAGACAATCTACTTCCAGGTGGGGATTCTATATGAGCCACTTTACAGAGTGTGCTGCCCTGGAAGATGCACGGCAAATAGACCAGAAGTAGAAGATGTTTTAACAAAGCTGATGGGGCCGAGTTTGATCCAAGCGGAACAGCGCGCCAAGGCAAGTACGCAGTTAGTCAATATATGAGCATAGTTGACGGTAGCTAATCTCAAGCACTTAGGCGCTGAAGATACTCCTTCCTTTTGAGCGGTACAGAGTTCTCATCCGTCACCTTTCCTACGCAGCGACACGTGTCAACAGAGACATCTTTGGAGAAATCAGATGGGACGAAGAAGGCAAAACACTTAGATCCGCCTTTTTCAAAAGCGAAGATCGAGCCTTCAAAGATGCAGCCCACAGCTTCCGCCGCGATCGCGTTGAGTGCGCATTCAAGGCTAGACAGAAAGACACCATGCGAGACTCGAGCAAACTGGGCCGGAGTGATGTTGCCCAGCGGATTCTTTCGATGTATCCCGCGGCCGCCCAGTCTTGCCAGGCTCCCCCGAGCATGGAGGGCCATAACTCGGGAAGAAACCTTCAGAATTTCCTACGGGAGATTCACTTCTTTGTCTCATCCACTCTCCCTATCCTGTGCACCCTATTTGAGCACTCACAGGAGTGGCGAGTATGGTTGGAGTCAATTCACCAGCTTCATGCACGTGGCGATAACTCATTCCTGGCCTCAAAATGGTGGCCCTTTATCTCTGACATCGATGCTTTCCACGAAACATACACAAAAGATGATATATGGTGGGGCGAACATGGCTGGCAAACATATATGGAGGCGTCGGATGATGCAGAACGGCCAGGAATGTATGAAGAAGAAGGTGAAGGTGACGGTCAAGAGGAGAAGCATTCCGTGGATGGCGATGAGCCTGCGCAGGAGCTTGCAAGTACAAGCCTACCGATCCCATTGGTCGGTTCTTGCTCGGAATTTATCATGACAGCGCGAACCCCAATATTCGACCTCGTGAGCATATCGGAGAAGATGGGTATAGTCCGAGACCCAAAAGGTTTATGTGTTGAGCTTTTCGAGGTAAAGTGCCTCTAAAGAGTCATAGTGTTTCCTCATTATAAATTGCGCCACCAGGACCCTGGAAAGCCCTAGGAAATGTGATATGCTGGATCTCCTAATTTTGGGGAAAAAATTCAGATGTCTGGTGCTGGAAAGTCTAAAAATGGTGCAATTTTGGGCAGAGGTATGAGGACTAAAATGGGCAAAAACCACCTATGTCATATGCCTGAAGGTCTAAAATGCTTGGAAATTGGGGAAAAAATCCTAAAAAATGAAAAAAGGTTAGTCTGGAGCAATGTATGATCCCAAAACGACGAAAATTTGCACAAAAAATTGACAATGTCTGAGGACTAAATTTAAGAAATTGGCTAATGTTATGTGCCCCTGAGTCGAAATTTGGCTTTATTTACCTCCGAAATTTTTGATTTTCGGATCGGACATATATTAGGGCTTTCAGGGGTCCTGCGCCACCCCCATCCTTCCGCTCCCATTAGACATTGATGAAATACACTACCTTGCACGACACGAGCAATGTCGGCAACTTCGGCCACCACAAGACTTTGGATGGCGCAGCCACATCAACCACTCATCCTCTCAGTTCAGATACCATATATGAACAGCTCGTGCAAGGCCCAAACCCTGGGGTTTTCTCCGAGTCAGCCAAGCACAGCCTTGTGCCGTCTCTATCTCCATGTTTGACCACGTCTCTTAAGGAAACCTCCACAGCTCCAATCGCTGCAGGAGGTGGCGTGCCTGGCCCTGTGACGACATCTGTGCCTTCGTCTCAAAGTAGTCCCACGCCGCGAGACCCAGAAGTCAGTGAGTCTGACACATCAGTAACAGCACCAGAAAATCCCAAGCCTGTGATACCCAATACTTTGGGCATCAGTAATGGGAGGGTGCAGGCGAAAGGAGGACAAGCCTCCCACCAGGATTTGACGCCCACGCACGACCCGTCTGTATCACGCCAGGCCACAACAGTACACCCCTCCAGTTCGGTATGGCCTAGCCCCCCGACCCTTTCTGCATCTCATACAGCAGAGGCAATCCGCTCCGCTGCGCCAATGCCACTTAGCACGGCCAACACAGAGGGAGACGCAAGCGTATGGCCAGGCATGTCATTGGGCGGATTCAAAGGGTCTGGCTCTCCTGAATGCCAAAGTGAGGGAATCCATGACGATGGGGCTGCGCAACCTCTGGCTGCCTCACGAGACTCGTGCTACCGGAGCCCATCCCCATATCTCTCAAGCGGGGAGCAGGGATCGCCTCCTAAACAATCTCAGCCAAAAATCTCTTTTCGCCGGGATGATGGCGACTGGAGCGCGAACATGGTTATCAAACGCCATCGTGACCGCGATGAGCCAGCCCAGGAGCCGAGGAAAAAGAGGAAGGTGTTGCCAAGGAAAAAGGGTGGGAAAGGCGGGGCGTGGAATAAAAGGCCGGCAGAAGATTATGCGGAGTATGACAGCGAGAAAGAATCACGTCCGTCGACAAGCCTAGTCAACGGGAAGGGACGAGAAGATTTAAAGAGGTCGTTTAAGGAGAAGGAGCGAGAGGGTTCAAAGAAGCCATCCAAGGGGAAGGAACGAGAAGACTCAAAGAAGCCATTTAATGGCAGCTCTCACTCGGGTAGCTCAGGAAAGCAGCAAGATGTGTCAGCGACGAGCGACGACGATTCCGGGCCTGCCTATGTTTTGTGTAACTGAATGTACCCCTCCACTGTCCGATCCGCTTGCCAGTGGAGATCGTGAATAAACTTCTGTTTAGCGTGGCTCGCTGTTGCCATAGTCGATCCAAGTCGCAGGTTGCAGCGCACAGATCAAAAATTGAACGAGGCGGCTTTGATGGCGCCTAGCGTTACTTAAAGTGGATACAAGTGATAAGACTATAACTACCACGCTGGTGAATATTTGTAGACTACATGGTAAGAATATACTGAGTCGGCGGAATTTCTTTGAATGTAGTGGGGAGAATTGGAATATTTCGAGCGCTGGTAAATCAAGTGGATAGACTTCCTTTCATACCATATTTTGAATGAGCTACTCACGCTGCTATCGCTGGCGACTCATCCTCCGTATATGTCGTCTGCACTGCGCAGGCGTGCTTCAGCGAGCACAATTTTAAGAGCGCACTTGCATTAGCTCTCACGCAGCACGTTCCGACGCTCCCGCGCATATATATCACCGGTCTAAAGAGGGGGCGGGCGCCAAGTGCTAGGAAGGGGAAGAAAGGAGTAAACTCCATTGCTTTGAGTGGGGGACACGTAGTACCCCACATCTACACATAGTCTCCGGAAGCATGCTAGTAAAAATGTCCCAAAAGCATGGAATAGAAACCAGGGGATTAGAAAACTAGAGATGATATGCGTCAGCAAACAAAGGAGGCATATTTTCAAAACAGCGGAGTACGCACCTTCGAGCGCAGTTCCTCACCTGGGATCCTGGTGCAATCTCGTCGAGCCGCGCTGGCGTTGGCCGTTGTCACATAGCTCATATGGTTTAATCATGATTCTGAGCGAGGGAGGTAAATGTGCCAACATGAATACTGAACCAATGAAAGATAGTAAAGAGCCTTACGAGTATCATTAGCGTGCTTGGCGTAGATTTTCCCCCTCTCCTGCTATTGTTTTATCCCGTGCGCGCGGAATGCCGGAGATGCCCACTGCACCCTCGGATACCCAAGGGCATGGCGTTGAATCGACAAGCGCGTGTATCCTGGTGTTTTTCGGACAAAAGGCTTCTAAGCCTCGACATAAAACGGGCTCAGGGCGTCACGCGGAATCCTCAGGATTCCTCGAGCCGCCGGTCGCCAGGCACAATGCGCGCCAAACACACTAGTCCGGCAGCCCTGCCGGGCAGGGCTGCACAGCCACACTCCACAACGCGAGATGCAAGGTATCTCCTCACAGCTGGACACTTGCCAGCAGGCAAGCCAGAAATGGGGGGAGATGGGGGCACCCCAAAGGGGTAAAAATATGCCCTATATGTAGATACAAGAAAATAACTCCAGCTACTGTGTGCTCCATAGGCTGATTGGGGCCTGAGAGCCCAGCCAGAAAAAATCAGTGGCCCAGGACACTCAAGATATATATATTTCTCTCATATTCTCATTGGGGCTCAATAATCCCAATAAGATAATTTACCCATGCCCCATATGCATATGGGGGCCTTGAGGCTGCTACCTTGTGCCCATCTCCATTAGTGTCTCCCATCTGGCGTTGAGTGGCACCAAGGCCGATAGCTTGGGGTCGCCGGCTTGAGCTCGGCCGCCGAGTCTGCCGGTTGCCTGCCCAGGTGCACAGCACGTATGACTCAGCATCTGCTTTGCATTTGTTGAAGGTTTTGAAAATTATTGTCATTGCGATTCCTTGAGATTCACGAGGAACCCTGAGGATTCCTGAGGATTCCGGAGGAATCCCAGGGATTCTTTACTATTTATGGTCATTCCTAGGGATTCCAGGGATTCCTCAGGACTTTTCATGACGTTTTTGTGTTTAAAACTTTTGTCCGATAAACACCATCATACTTGTGATCACTGCGGACCCGGCGTCGTATGATGTTTAGAGGATTTAGTGTTATTTTTCATGTTTCAGCTGATGTGACGTTAAAGTGGTAACGTCCCGTTCAACGTCACAAGCATATTGAAACCTTCAACGCATGAATTGAATGCATCTAACTACAAACACCTGGTATTGATACTCCAGCGCCTCAATTGCATTAGTTTGAACCAGCAAAAAGGCATTGTATTTTTCTGACTTAGTGAGGCAAACTCGCGCGCAAAGGCAAACCACACTTCAAGCCAAAATCATGATTTCGAGATCACGCGCCCTCCTTGTAAGCCCAAATTGAGCACCGGGCAGGAGCGGTCTCCAGCACAGCCTGGCTGGGACCCCAACCGAAGCGATATAACACCGCGTGCGCAGCAGCCACTTGCATCACTCCCGCACGTCCCACCACCACCATCTTCTCCCCCTCTTCGCCGTCGCCGTCGCCCTCACCCTCACCCGCACTCCCAACGCCTCTAAAGCTCGCCAGATAATGAAATGTACCAAGGTGATACCCCTCAAATACCAAGACCATGCGACTGACTATGTGTTTTACTACGCTCCAGACAACCCCCTCTCGCGCCCAATCACTCCTGCCTGCCCCATGCTCAGAGTGCTTATGGGTGGATTATGGGATTTAGGGTTAGGTGTGATTTTTTGAAGTACCGTACACACGTATATAGCTAGCATTAGTATATATATTTCAATATTGATTAATTAAACCCAAGTGCGCGATTAGGTGACCTGAGTACCCAAGGGCTAAAATGGAACTTCGCTTTCAGTGGGCAAGAATACATGGACCAGCATTACATTTTCAATGTGCAAAACACTGGCATGCAACTGGCAAAAAAGCGATGATTCGGACAGGTTCAATGTTTCCGGAGAGGCAATGCAATCCCTGTTTAAATCTCAGAAAAGCACTGATTTTCAATTACAGAAACTATGTTTATCGCACGATCCGATGGGATATATCAACGGATTCCGGGCTCGTAGTGTGAGATGCAACGAGCGCGTTCCAGCATAGCACCGCCACAACGCAGCAGCGTTCAAACGTTCCTGCCGGCACCTTGCCGGTGCTTCAGTCGCGAAGCGGCTGCGAGAGTAGTTCTCAGTGGCGAATCTCCCAAAAATCAAGATTCCTTCTTGATAAATCATAATAAATGCATCAAAAAAAAACCACGTCAGATAATATCACGAAAAATGTTGTGCGTGAAGCTGCAATCGACGAAGTTTAGTTAAGCACTCTATGGACCTGCGAGGACCCACTTAACCGGGGGGTTACCCCATCCTATCGTATCGGGTTGGTGTTGATAATTTGAGTTCTGGTCACGCGGGGCGGCATCAAGAAAACCGGAGATTGTATATATACATAAACTTCTGGATATTTTTACAAATGACTCAAAATCGCCCAAAATGCCTCGAGACGCCCTCGGAATGGTCAAGTCCGTGCTGGCAGGCGGGTTCGAGCCACGCATGAGGCCCAGATCGAAAATCGGCTGATAAATTTTCAAAAACTTCCGGGCATTTTGAGGATTCGGAGGGGGAATAGCTCATTCACAGAGACAAGTACAGAGAGCATGTAAACTCAAAGAATATGGTACGTATTACTGCCGGCAAATGGGTTGACATGAAATGCAAACCTGCACTCAATGGAGTCCGATGTCGTCCAGTCGCGGGGGACAGCTGGAACTTGGCTCAAAGACGGGGTACAGGTAAAGCCTGTGGTGGATCGCAGAAACAGGCGCAACTGCTGGCGCACGAGCACAGGTCGAGCGAGTCATGTGGTATACCCTACGGTGAGGTGCAGGAGCCACGAACGGGGAAAACCGGTCAATGTGTGTGAGGTGGATGGATGGATTGTCATCGTGCATGAGTGAGAAGGCCCCCATGCGGCCTTCAGCGGGAACATGGACCACTCGGATTTGTGCGACACGCACGCCTTGTTATAATAATGTATATGTGCGAGACCACAGTGTCCCTGCGGTTCGTCTTCAGTCTATTAAGATTATATATATTATAGGTTATGAAAGATAGAAAGAATAAGAGAGAATGGTGAGGATTGAGGGATATGATAAGAGGATGAGGGGAATTAGAGATGATAATCAGCCAGGAGAAAGCCTCCTTTTATACCTTTTCAAGGTGGCTGCACTTTGTGTCTATGTACATATATTTGTTTGCAAGATACACTCTAAGTGGAAATATTGGGGAAGATAAAAATAGCTCTTGGGGTAATTTCCTTCCTACTTTCCCCATTATTCAATTGCATAGCACTACACAGCTTTGCACAGCTTTGCACAGCTTTGCACAGCTTTGCACTGGTTTGCACAGCATTAATTACCAATCTGCACAGCATTGATCACTGCCTTTGCACAGCCTTACACAGCATCAATAGTGTTTCTGTACAGCTTTATTTATAACTACCACAGCATAATTCAGTGTTATAAATATATCAGCATAGGATTATATTTAGTTTTTCCATGACTTATTATCATTAGTCATTTCATAGCATTTGTCACTAATGATCATGTGACTTGTTATTTGTCATCCTTGAGGTTATCTTATCTATTATCTCATCAGTGTTTATTGCTATCTAATTATTATATATTGCTAATGGAGTTGAATTGTAAATTATTGATTATAATAATATTGCAACACAGTCCAGCGATATGGAGTGAAGAGAGCCGCAGACACGAGTAGCGTACAAATAGGGTATATGCTTATGTAAGGTATAGAACATGCCCGATCGGAATGCGACCGAGTTGCTTCACTTCAACACGCCTAAGATAGGGCTCATCCACAAAGGACCACATCATGTGACCCGTTTGTGACCGGAGGTGACCAGTTGAATAGTAAATTTAGAGTTGAGCATCGATGCCCAGCACATCTTCCATCTTTATGAGAAAACATTCGCAAGGAAAATTCAAACGCAGTTTTCCGAACAAAACTGTGCAGCCAGATTTTCGAGCCGATCATTTTTCGTGCGGGCATGGAGTTTTGAGTGCAGGGAAAAGTTTGCATAAGAGTTGGTTGGAATGCTGATGTAATGACCTCTTGTATTGAGTCGAGGTCAGCTGAGTTCCAGCTGGAGCTCGGCAAAGCTCGCATATCACGCTATGTCACAGATCACGTGGTAGCCCTAAGTGGATGAGCCCTATCTTATGCAGAATTGCGCGTTAGTAAATTTGATCTAAGAGCACCCACCTTGCACCCTCGACTGTTTTGCCGGCCGCTCGACATCTACGAGAGCGGTATTGAAACGCGCAGGGAGCATGTGAATAATGTAGGTACATGAAAATAATAATTGAAAGCTGTCGTCGTGTGCCAATTCTTACCGATGCAGCAAACATAGATGCAATAACTGGCACCTGAGAGGGGTCAAGAACTAAGCTAACAATACAGCCCGCGGGCGGTCTGCCAGATACTTAGCCGCGCTGATGATCTTAAGAAAAATGCCGTAGATTGAGTGACTCCCACAGATCTGAGAGATCGCTTCACGGTCGCAAAAAGATGAGGCGAGTAGCGGCTCAAGTGAACTTGACGCTCGAGTACTTGAAGGTTGCTGAGTGGAACATCGAGATCAGATACGCACAGACCATCAGAGACCACCTCTGCAGTTGCATCCGGCTTCGTCTGTACGCGTGTCACTTAACGCTACTGATTGCAAACCACAACCACTCCAGGATTTTTCTATCAAAATTACCTGTTGCTGCACCACGGAACACCATCCAATTTATGGAAGAGCCGGGAAAGACTTGGGTTTTTTTAACCCTATACATGCCAGCCATCATGACAATAGCATTCGTAAACTTACTGACATATACATTCAAAGTCTCGTGCCATGACATTCATCGTGAGTCTTTTCTCCTCGGCGACAGCCGGGTTTGGTGAACAGAAAGATTCTACTGCGCAGGGCAAACATTCCACTACAGCCTTTATAGGCCCAATATCTATTCGCCGTGAGTTCCAGCATGCGTAATTTTTTTCTTTGATGCCCTGTTCAATTTCTTAGCTGAAAACCCCAACTTCTTTGCTCATAGAAATGCAGTTTGCACTTAACAGGCTTACGGCTACACATCTGCCTCCCCATCTCACACCAACACACCACGCGATCCATTTTGACTAGGCTCTCATTTGTCAGTCAATTTTGAATAGAATCTCTTGTGCGAACTTAGGCTAACACATGCTGCCTTGCTGTCCACCCAGTTACCTCGCAGCTTCTACCATTTTTGTAACCTCCTCACAACTCTCACTTTCACGGTCCCCTTCTCGCAGCTCTCACCTTCACTTCCTTGGGCCTCCCATTCATATGGCCACCTCGGTCCCTCCTCCCACGGCCATTGTTATCAGATCTAGTAATGACAGCCGCGCTCAGAACTGACGCACTATGGATGTTGTATCTGATTTACCCGCAATGCAGATGTAAATACCAACTGGCGTTGACTCGCACAACTATGGACTCAGCTTGAGCGCGACGTGGGCATCTCTATACGGCGGCCACAAGAAGCTGTCGATTTTGACGCGGCGAGCTCTTACATCACAACACAATCAGCTGAGGAGATGGGATCTTGCAGGCTGATAGTCATATATCTCAGCTTGAAGCCTATGAGAAAAAAAATCATTGAAAAACGACGTGGACGGGGTGCCGAGCCCTCCCGCTTGACAAGGTCCGCGAAACCAGATGCTGTCGCTGTGCCGGTCACAGAATGTCACGTGGCTGTGCGCTCATCCCCCAGTGCTCACCTATAGTCTAATGTCATGATTTCGGATGCAAGTGTAACGCCCCTCTTGCAAAAAGAAGTCTTGCATGATTTTTTTGGCAACCAGCCAGTGGGGAGCTACCGGGTGTTTACACATAAGAAAGATGGGCTATTCCAACATTTTTAAACAAGCACTAAGGGCAAGGGGTATGAAACGCATGAATGCGGCGTGCGGCAAGTAGCGGAAATGCCCACTACTGCTTGAAATCTCCAACGCGGAATTGATCTCATTTGAGCATTTCTTGACGGTTTTTCTCGGGGTTTTCAGCTGTCGACACGTACGATGTTAACCTTCAAAACCGCCAGCAATTTTTTCCCAGATGTGTGGTGTGCTGCAAGATAAGAGAGGATTACTACGAATCGTTACCATCTAGGTGCGGCACAGCATCTGGGTCCGCGATAGTATGGTCAAAAATGGCTGTAAATGTATTGACCATGGGCAACGCCCAGTAAAACTTGTGCACCACTTTTGGATCCGGCACTAGCCGGATCCAAAAGTGATCAATCGAAATTGGTGTAAATTATGGTGGCGACTTGTCGCGCTACGCATTGACGCGTCGACGTGTCTATACGCGTCGTTTCGAGTGTAATGGAACTATATACATGTATATAAGTTACCCGTATAAAAATTAGAGCCAATAATATAAGGTAAAAATAAAGAAATCACGCCGGAAATTCATGTATTAACAGCAGTAATCTTCATCCTCGCTCTCGCTGAAGTCATCATCGATCGGGTCAGCGGACACTTCTGGAAGAGCCGATGAGCTTGCAGTATGTTCCAAAGACTGCGGAGGTGGCTTGGGTGAGTGATAGCGCTCCACGGCGGCCGCCAAAGCATAAACTTTATTGGCCTTGCGCTTGAGATCCTTCTTCATCAGTATGTACTTATCTCTGTTGCGCCAATGCCAATCGAGCTCCAAATTGAGGATGGTGCAGGTTGAGGGGTGGGCAATTAAGTCAGGGACGCTGAAATGAAGCACAAGGCCATCGAGCTTCTGGTTCTTCGCATCTGCTTTCGCCTGCCGATCCGTGTCATCTTGCTGCTTTTTTGCCTGGACCTCTGCGTAATGCTTGGCTTGAGCTGTGCGTTCCGCCTCTGCAATCCCCAAGCTGTCTAGGACTGTTGTCTGCTGCATAACCGCCTGATGATCTTCGGGTCTGAAGCAGCGCTTCATGAACGAATATGTATCGTTTTGGCGATACACTTTCGTCGCACTGAACTGCTGAGTCGTGAACCGGGGAGTGTGGTAGATCCCCTGCTTGAACACGGCTAAGGCACCCTCATTATCATCGTTCATTGCCTTCATAAAGGCCAGGTGCCTCTCGGAAGGGGAGGCGGAGTCATTCCTTCCACCTGGCTCAAGCTCGCTGGTAAATCGGACCCAGGTCGCCCGCGCTCCCTTAAGAAATGCGCAGAAGGCGCCTTCTAGGTGCGGGAGCGCGGTGTGCACTTGCACAAGAGAGCGTTGCGCAGGTCACCTGGTGCTGCAGGTTATGGATGATGTGAGCGTCTTCCCTCCTTGAGCCTTTAGCATTGCCAGGGTGTGAACTTGAGGCATTTGGCGCGTTTGGCATGCATGGTGCGTCACTTGAAGGTGGTATACTCTCGTGCTTCCACCTCATCGCACGAGCTTTTACGATTGACCAGGTGCTGTGGGCTATCTGCGCCGCAGAGCGAGCTTTTTTGCACAACATGAGAGAAAAGATGGGAAAAACGACTAAAATAAAATGCATTTTACAACAGGCGCATGCTGCATTCCACTGATCGAGCTGATAAGTGTAGTTTCTGCTCATTATGTAAGGCTCGTTAGTCTCAATATGGTAAACCATCGCCTCGCAGCTGCGCTGTGTGGCGGTGCAGCTGCCTCCTGCGCTCGCCCGCCATTTTCTTAGTAACTTTTGATACGGCACGGTTTACATGATTTTTTTGATGGGGTGCGCTCTTTGAGAGCATTAGAATGATATTTCTCTGATAATTTTCTCCCCTCCTCCATTTTGGCATTTGACCCTGCAGTGTGCAGGCGTTATTTCGATTGGGGTTGTGTATTTCGCAGGCCCATCAGAGAAACATTGTTAATAAGCTTCATATCTACGTTCTGTCTCTAGGTCACGAAGCGCCAGAGGAAGGCGTGAATGTTATCTGGGCGGAATACCACCTTCGCGCACGACGGACACAGGTGGATGCATCCCCCGGATGCAAATACGCGCACGGTTTTTCGTGTGGCATTGCCCATGGTCAAATGTATATTTTAGCGAATTTCTGAAAATATACGTATATTTGCATTCTCCGGTTTTCCTGATGGGCCCGTGGGGCTGGGGGTGTGAATCCGAACATGACTTTCGTGTCGGCTTCGTGGTCGTGCCCGGAGGTGGAGTTTGAGACGCTGATAGGGTTATAATTCGGGGGCTCCATCCAAAACGCGTGCAAGTCGTCCCACCAGCTCCACCTTCTGCGGATGTCATCTATCATTGTATTAGTAGTGGTCTGTGGATATTCTGTAAGAACTCATAACGACGTACCTATCTTGTTTGCGATGCTTGAGCCTGGGGTCACATCTTCCGGCTTCAGACCTGCACCAGCTGCCCTCAGTTCCTTGAGGAAGCCTCGGTAGCCGGCTTTGAGACTAGTTAATCAAACTCATGAGTGAGCAGTAAGGCTGTGGGCAGCTGGCAAGTACTTACCGTGTGATTCGAGAGCAGACAGATGTTGCCATGGCACTCGGGTCATCCCTGTACCTCACAGCGTAGACAGGGTCACAATTTTCCTTGAAGATGTATGATGCAAGCGTGGCATGCTGGTGGATCTTGGCTTCCATAGCGACTAATCTGTGGTGCCCGGCGCCGTTCGCATCCCTTGACGAGTCCGAGAAAAATTTGATGCGGAACACAGGGTTGTCGGTCAGGTATTCGATGAGGCGGTCGGTTCACTGGGGGTTCGTCTTCCACAGTATGCCACTAGATTTCTTTGCTGGAGTCGTGGTCGCTGTGGCCGCCGTCGCTTCCTTTGTCTTAGTAAGCTGCGCTGGTGATGGAAGGGGAGACGAAGGAACGGAGGTAGGGGCGGTGACGGTCTTGCCTTTCTTGCTCCTTGCCATGGCAGGGGGTTCAGATGAAATGTGCTGTTTCGAATGTGGGCCGAATTAAAAACTTGTTTTGAAGTGGAGGGTTGACCTCCAACTGGCCGGAAATACCTGATTTATGGGCTCACTTTGGGCTCACTTCGCGAAAAACCAGGGTCAAATCGGGAGCAAATTGAGATGAGATGTGGCAGGAATCAGCCGTCGTGAAACACCCTACTGCCGATCTCCGTCACTTTTGTAGTTATTGAAACCAGAATTTCGGGAGAGGCTCATGGCATATAGGCGAGCCTACACAAAAAATTTGGGTGGTATTCACCAAGTGGAAGCCTGCGAATTTGCAGCTGATCCAAATGGGCATCTTGACTCAAAACCGGCTCAAACCGAGCCCATACTTTGAGCGGCTCGCTTTCGTTCAAGATACGTTTGATTCACTTCAAAATTTGTGGGGGGCATTAGCCAATGGCTGAGTCAAGATTGGCCATCTCCGTTGAATAAAAAGTGGCGAAGAGAGCTCGCAGTTCTTGTACGAGCAATTGGAGTCATTTTGTGACCCGAACCCCCGTCCATGACTGTAGCGCTTAAAAGACCCTGTTCAAATATATGTCGAAACAACGCGCCGCGGAAACAAGTTCAAACCTCACCTGACTCTAACTCTGACTCTGACTCCAACCCATATCTTCGAAGCCGCCATTTTACCTCGCCCTCTCTTTGTCCACGCCAGGGCTTGCTTGCTGAACACCCACAACATGCCTCTCCGTCGTCTCGCTGCCATTCCTCACTGTATTCCCTCCATTGGTGATGAGGGTGCTTGCTTTGCTGCTCTTGGTAGCAACCGGGGCTTTGAGGCAAGAATGCGGGAGGTTGATGGATTACTGGAGTCTGAAGCCCATCGTATGAACGAGACTTTCTCTGATTTGACAAGAGAGGAGTTCTACGACGAAGAGGCCGAGGTGGAGAAGTGGTTCAAATCCCAGGGGGGCGTCTCCACCACGAACGACGATAGCGATGATATCTACGATAACATCCCCCAACGGGGCGACCATCAGCCATCTGCGTCCGGCTCCGGCGCCAGCGCCACCCCTGACGACAATGATGACGAGGACAACCGTGTCATTCCCCACCTCCTGCTCAGTGGGAATGCACGCGAGGAAGATCCATCGGGGTCTCCCGACGACGCCATCGAGGAGGCTTTTACACACCAAATTCCGCCCAATGATGACTCGAACCCAAAAGGCCCTCGTTTGGATGTCTTCGAGTTCAAAAACTTTTTTGATCGGTGGCAGCGCAAAGGCAGTGGCTTGACGAAGGGAGCCAGGGACGAGGCATTCCGGCTGCTCCGCACCCCTGGGGTACTTGACTTGAGATCCATCATGTGGGACTCCGAAGAGAACGGGAAGCCCGTTTGGAGCCCCTACACCCACTACCTGGATTCCTTGCACTGGATCAGTGATGGCGACAATCCCCTGGGAGCCGCCACCACTTCAAATGGCGCCATTACGGATTGTCTCACCCTCCGGCCGCAGGAGCATTACAAGCCGATCAAAGACAAATATATCAGCCTCCCTTTCGATGTCACGGGACGCAGTTTTTACCTGGGAGAATTCCGGGGGTACCACGTCTATATCTTGTTCTGGCCCAAGGCAAATGCCCCACCGACCGTCCCTTGCTCCCCGTCTGGTGCCACCACAGAGCTTCAGATCACCAGATTCCTCAACTTCACGGCTCGTTTTCTGCACGGGCAAATTACCGGAATCGACTGTAATGACCCTTATGACGACAGCAAGGCCTCTTGGCGCACTTATTTGTGAGCGTTCTACAAACAATGGCAGCACGACAAATCTGACTCCTGACCTCACAGCAATCAGCGATCCATCCCCCTTGAGCCCCAGCTAGTTCCAAAACTCAATCGGTATTACCGCCTTGAGTACCGGAGATGGCTTGAAGGGATGAACGAGCCCGACAGCTTCTTCCAGCAACATAGTCCTAGGACAATCGCCTGCGACTATGGCCAGAACGCACAAATCCTTGATGGTCCGGGCTCGTCAACCGTATTGGCAGCTACGCTGAAGTCGCTCATCAATTTCAATCGTTGCGAGAGCATTGGCTTTGCCATCGCCACCACAGTAAGGTAGGCACCCCTTCTGCCATGCAAAGTGACCCGCAGCTTGATATCGGCGGATGAACCCAGGGCGCAAAACAATGAACGCGAGGAGCTGCCAGTTGTTCCGTGGATCCCTGGGTTCAAGGACATGTTTCGCGATCCCCATACCGGCGAGAGTCCCAGATACACGGTATATCCGTTGGCCGGAACACGCACCATCGGGAACTACCAATCGTCGGAGCCCCCTCCGTTCATCTCGAATACCATTGTGGACATCAACAAATCGATCCGCCTTGACGATGAGAGTACCCCAGTGGTAGGAGGGGCCTCTCAGGGCTATCATGAAGCGAAGGCTTCTTTTCGTCATGGGATACACATGCAGGCGATGGCAAAAGGGCACATGACGGCTTGGGCAGCCGCCAAAGCGGATTTCTTGAACTTGGCCTCTCGGGCAAGCCAGAGCAGAATCATGCAGCGGATGGAGGAGAGAACGCCCTGGTCTGTTTTTGTGGACCAACTAGACGACTTGAGCAGCGAGGGCAGTAGGGGCGTCCGGCTTGAAACCAACTACGAGGTTTACAGGTGGCAAATGAAAGAGGAGTGGTGGACAGCAGAGTGAGCGCCTTCTTTCCCCCCTTTCAAGCAGCATACAGAGGCTCATACAGTGCTTCACACAGCGATTTGGTGAACAAGATTATGATCCCTCTGACGATGGCCTATATCGACGGTTTCAAATCCGGTGGTCTCCGCAAGGCGGTAAAGGTTCTGGAGCTCGACGTAAGTTCTTATGGTGTTCGTTTGTTCGATCGCCGATCCCTTTCTAATTCGCCGGCTCAGACCTTTCCCGAGCTGATGCTCTGGGTGGGCGCCCCGTTTGCCTTCATGCTCGATTACATCAGGTACCTGATGAACCTTGAAAAGGAGAAAGGAGGGGGTCTCAGCAACTACAGCGTCGGCAGGATCGAGGTTGTCAATATGATAGAGCGGGTATTGACTTCGCACCAGAGCGGCGCCAGAAAAGTGTGGTGCATGGCGCCCATGAAGAAGGCTGGCCTGCTCAAGTCCTACCTGGCCACGGGTTTTCCCACCTTTGACCCGAGCTTCTTGAGGGACAAAAAACTCATGATTCCCACCACCACCTTGGCACGAGGTCAAGATGGCTTTCCCGTGCTAGCAGCTACTGTTGCCATCCGTTATCATTACGGCTTACAAGCTGCAAACGTGAGTTGTACCTTGAACTGCTCTCCGGGAAGGAATACGTGCTGAGCGAATTATATGCAGCAATACATCTCCTTGAGCTTGATGCACCACATCATTAGCAAGGCACTGGTCGAAGGTCAAACCCGCGAAATAAATGAACGGAGGAAAATCTGCCGACAAGCTTTGCTCGTTATGCAGCAGGACCTCCGTCAGCTGATAGAGAAGACAGTCGCTGCTGAGACGAAGTGAATCATCAAGGAGTGCCGTGAGAAGCAGCCGCAGTGCCCGGACCAAGATCTCGCCGCCCTTAAATCGCAGATAAAGCTGCAGAACTGTCGTTCCCAAGCTCTGAAAGAGTGGGTGGCCCTTGACAGCGGTCATTTTAGCAACTCGTCGGCAGAGCTCCTCATGCAACTGGGTACCACTCAAAGTGCCAATGGCGAGATAACCACTGCGCGAGGAGGTTTCATGTCGTTCAAGGCAGCGGATATTGCGAGGTTGTTAATGAGGATGACAGATCCCCAAGTCGCAGTCTCCTTCCCCGCCGTGCGGAATGGCGGGTTTAGGAGCATTATAACGATCACTCACAGTGTGTTGCAAAGGATACATGCCGCAGAGTCCACCAATAAGTCCTTTGTCGCCTGGATGGAGGAGGGACTTGCTGCGGCCATCGTTTCCACCGGATTCCACATCTTTCCCATACCGACAAACTTGAACCGCCAATCGAACCCATCCCTGCTCAGGTGGGGTTCTATAGAGGACACCAACAAACCCCCTGGATTTCGGCTCCGCGCGGCTGACGAACCCAAGGAGATGAGGATGCAAGCCGCACTAAAGCAGGTCATTTCCAGGGAAAGTCAGCCGTGGTCACTTGCCGACCCCATTCACCACCAGCTTCCATTCGTCTGCCGCCCCGATGAGTGGAAGGCGGCCAAGCGGACCTTTTGTAGCCCCGCAAACGCACGGGGAGACGGCTCAAAGGAGGTGCAGCTCGTGATGTCCTCTTTGCTGTCCTTGTTCGACATCAAAAAACCCCTCCATCATCTCTTTTTGCTCTATGGATACATGCTCGCCCGACTCAAAGATATTCCCATCCTTTCACACACCATTTCTGGCTCGAGCGGATTTAAAACGCCAGGTCAATGGCAAGTCGCCTTGGCTCAGAATCCTTGGATTTTCAAAGGCGACGCTGCCTGGCCCAGTGCCACCCAGTGGAAGGGCGACGTCCGGGGTGCAGAGGAAAAAGATGTGTGGCTCGTGTCTTTTGTCGCAGGCTGCATATGGTTCTGTGACCCAGTGGCCAACACCCCGGTGTTCAGAGGACCCAAGGACCAGATTCGCGCAAAGCTCTCTAACAAAAGGGTGAACACGCACCTGCTGTTTAAACTGGGCCTCCTGGAAGTCGTGAGAGGTGGCTCTCGGCTATTAATAGGCCCGAGAGAGACGGACTACCAAAGTTTTCCTGTCGAAACACTCCTAGCCAAGAACGTGCGGGCTATCGAATTATGTCAAAAGCATGGATGGTACGCTCTTCTCAAGGAAGTCATGGGGGTAAGGGTAGCAGATATGTTGGTTGACGAAGGCAAAGTGCGGAAAGATGGCGGTCCCCCCTCCGGACCGCCCCGCCTGCCCATGAAGCGCAGGCTCTGCGACGTTATCATCCGAGGCTCAGAGAGTGAGAGTGAAGAAGAGGTTCGCCGGAGTGACGACAGTATCGCCACAAGCGATCAGTACGACGACGATGACGACGACGACAAAGATGACGACAAAGATGACGACGACGAGGGTGCTCACCTTAAGCGGAAAAGGCGGTAATGCAGTACTGTCCCGATCGCTTCAGGGGATGTATTGACGGATTTGGCATGTAGTTTATCCATCCCCCTTTGAACAATCATGCAGGCGTAGGTGGTCCTCGATCTCATGTATATATATACATGGTCATTACAACTAAGGCTGGGTTGCTCTCTGTGTGACTCCTTACACCAAAAACCTGCAGGATAGCGTCCAAAATAAAAGACGTCCAGAGGTAAAATAGGGCGCATATTTTAGAAGTCGATCCTAATTTAGAAGACTTCGACCATTTCGGCAGCTGAAGATCGCTCGGATTAGGCTCTTCGGGATGTTGAAAAGAGAAGCTATAGAACAGCTTTAAGTGCTGTGTGTCTTCTCCACGCGTGATGAACGAGTGTATTCTGTACCCATAGAACAGCTTTAAGTGCTGTGTGTCTAAGTACAGAATATGAGTAAAATAAACGCGCATATAAGACACTCAAGCGACTTTACCTTCTCCACGCGTGATGAACGAGTGAAGAAGAAAAGCACCTGGCGTTGAGTCTTAGACTCGATCTCCTCAGCATAGCCACAAAGGCTTCAGCTCCTCGACTCTACTCAACGCCATCTCGTTATTGCCGTTGTCTTGAACGCCTCAACACGGGACTTGCACCATTTAAAGCCATCTTTTTTTGGGAGTAAAGGGGGTAGCATTACCAGACGAACATAGTAAAATACGTAAGTGATACAAAAATCTGCCTGGGTGACGGTGACCAAGGCCCTTGGAAGAACGGAGTAAGAGAAGAGAGAGGAAGAGAAAGGTAGGTGCACAGGATAAAAGCAAAACAAGCGCGGCCCGCAGATGATCTAACTATGGAAGGAAAGAAACACCGAGCGAAGAGAATCGCGTGAAATTCACTGTTTAGTCACCATCTCAGACGGTTGATAGTGAATTTCACCACCCCAGATGGTTGGCCTAAATCCGGATCAAAAGCGCGAGTTTTTCAAGTCACCGTTGGCAACCGTGCTTGATGGTCGTGAATGGTGAAGACATCGTTTGCCTATTGTATATCGCCAGTGGTCAACATCGCAAGACATCTTCGACCCTTAAGCATTTTTTACCACCTACTACTTAGGGGAAAACCCATTATGAGAGGTCCCAAGTGAAAAAACCTCGATTCAGTGAGCAGAATTCGAAAAAGGTCCACAGAAATCCGGGCTAAGCAGTGTCAGTTCTGTAAAGGATTGGTAAGGTTAGAGGGATATAGATACTTAGGGTAATAAGGCAGATGCAACGTCCGCGATCGCTGTAACTCATGAGCGGCGGGTAGTTGCAGTTTGCAAAGGAAGGACTCGAGTGCTCTGCGAACATATGTACAGCGACCATGACAAGCCTCGATTGACCGGCCCTAAAGCGACTGCGCAGCACCACGTTTCTCCCTTGAGGCTTGTTGAATGGATAATGCCGTCTGGCCACTCTCACCCACTCCCCCACCTCACTCAGGCTTCTGCGCTCAGTTCCAATACCCTGTTCGCTGTCCCACGCCTTTTTATTTCTTCTAGACCTATAGCATACTCATCCAATGAACACCGTTTGATTGCCCTCAAGCACAAACCAGCACAAAAAATCGGTCACTGGAGCACCGCTCAAGCTTGCACCTGCGATTTCTTCCAAAGTCTACAGCAAATCCCCCCGTTTGCACTTGGCCTCCTATCCCCTTGCCACCAGTACCATGTGCATATGGTCTAATCCGCTCGTGAGATCAGAATTTGTCGCCAGTGGCAAGTGCAGCTCCGAGCATCATTATATACGCGCCCTACAATGATACAGTTATCCCGCGAGCCGTGTTTGCTCCATGCTTCATATTTTACCGACATCCCTCGACTCGAAACGTATCTCCGGACCCATGGAAAGGCGGGACGGCATGGCTGAAACCTGATGAATTGCTTGGTCGGTGGCTCATCCGAAGTCGCGGCTTCTAGCAGATGGTGAGCGATCACGCACACGCTCAAATATCCATCAGATAGCTAACGCGAAACTCCTTCTCTAGCCTGATGCGGACACTCACCTCATAGGTACACTGCCGTGAGCAGGGTGAGTTCGACGTCCGCATTGTGAAACTTGCACGACCGACGACAGGCAGGGATTACAAGCCTATAGCTCCGAGCATTAGTGCTCAATCTTGAGTAGCAAGGCGAGGAATGGCGAGGGACATCAAGCGGTGGTAGGTTTGGCGATGAGCTTCCTGTCTCAACAATTTGAGCTGGATTGTCCCACCAAGAAGCGGCGATATGGCTACGGGCAATAGCATGAGCAGTTGGAAGAGCCTTTGTGCGCGTAGATAGATCGACCACATTATAAATTAGTATCGCGAGTAATATGCCATAAGGCAATCGGTACTGCGAGTAATCACCACTGCTTAGTATGGTGGACATCAAGTGTAAAAAATCACTATTGTGAGGGTGCTGGATACTAAACCCTCACTATGTGAAACAGTGACTTTGACCGTCGCGGACAGTAGTGCTGCGGAGAACCGTTCACCGTTAGCCTATTGCAAAATCATTGGTAAACTTCACTGTCATTTTTTTGTGTTTACGGCAGAGGAGGGTACTACCAGAATAGAGCCGATCCGAAGACGGGCCTAAAACAGGTAGCCTTGGGCCGAAGGCCCGGGTTCGGAGGAGGGGGGGCGGGGGTGACGAGAGATGATGCGGCCCGCCTGGTCGGTGGTGAGGAGGTCTTTGAATGACGTGTGGAGGCGGCAGTAGTCGTTGTAGGCAACCATTTACAGCCTTTTTTTTGCAACGCATGTATTGGGGTATGTAGCTCCGAAGCCTAAGGGCCCGTTCGGCAACCAAGTTGTGCAACTGGAGTTGCGCAACATCGAGCTTTTTTTAGCCATAATAGGAAAAAAGCCAGAGAATCTCGGAGTTGCATAACGTCCGAATCCGTCAGTTATTTCCATTTATGGCTGAAGTTGCGCAACTCCAGTTGCACAGCTTGGTTGCCGAACGGGCCCTAAGGCTTATGTGAGCGACTACGTCAAAGATGTAACCTACATGACTAATGAGGGAGAGGGTCGAAAGGGACCCGGGAAGGGGTGGCTAATCTACACACAGCTGCACGAGATTCAGTTGAATTCATGTGAATGAGACAGACGCGAAGAAAATATCGGAGCCTCATATGAAATTCAGACAGAACGATGTGGATCTCATATGGTCACGATTGATAAATAATCCGCATTAGTGCTCCATGTTACTATCATGTTGAACGGATTTCTTGTCGTTTTTCTATCATCTCAACCCACCTGGATTTATCCAGTGGGTGTGATCCGGGGTCACTCGAAGCCGCTCCAAACAGTGCACGGGCCCCTCGCAGGCTTATCGATCAATCGATCAAACACCCACCTTCACGAACCATCTGCACCACCCCCGCTGGTCGAGCTTCCGTCGCCGTTGGTATCCCTGTCCGCCAACGTCCGTCAATCGCTGCCGATTCATATCCACGCATCTCAGCTCCCCACCATCAATATCTAGTCCTTGTCATCTACGCGAGAAAAAAACATCAAAACCACCTCGGGCATCTGCGCGTCTGCATCGGCTCATCATCCTCCACACCCTCCCTTGCTTTTTGTCCTCGCACTCCCCTTTTCACAACCGGAGTCTGTCGCCAGCCCCTCTTTTCTTGCTCCGCGCCATCGATCATCTATGGACCACGCCCTCTCGTCTCCCGAAGTTGGGCACTGTTTGCGATACGCTTGAGCATGCGCAGCAATGAATTCCCCGATTATCTGTAGCCTCAAGCCCCGTCTCGTATCCCAGCCACCGCTTGATATCAATCAAATCTCCCTTTTTTGCAGGTAGATCTCAAGCCGATCCTCAAGCCCGCAAAACCGTACTGGGTTTATGGGATATTTCACATTCAAGGTTGCGAAAATGGAATGCGCGCACCCGGATGTTTCGTGCACTGGGCCCTCTTCCCAAACCGGCGTCGCCTTCAGCCGCCTTTTCCTTTTATTCAACTAGTGTCTATCTCAGCGGTATCAATACACCGGAAAGCGTCTGCGAATCCACGGGACTCGGGGCACAGGGATCACTAAGAGCTCTCGGAGCTGTGGCATACACTTGGGTCTTGCATGCGGGCCCGAGAAGGAGTCTTCGGACTGTAAATGGCATTACTCGGTAAATGCAGCTCTGTGGTGCTAGGTAAACCTTGCGAGTGTAGACCCCGTGTCAGAAAAAGTATTTTTCCCTTATAGCAGCCTATGCAATTTTCAACCAATAGGGCCGGTAATAAGTAAACTGGAGTATTAGTGTTCTCTTGCATAACCGCCTTAAGTTTATTGGTGAGCTGAAAGAGATTCATAACATTTTTGGTACCCCATAAGTGGCCCGTAATCTAATCAGCAAGCTTTAGGGACTCTGCCAGATTTCGAGGACCTTACCGATTCCTTGCAGCGACCGCAATTGCCAAAGCTTCCCAAGTGCTTCATTGATCTGATTCGCTTCGTGAGGTTCGCGCGTGTTGTGTGCTGAATACGGACATATCCAGAGATTTGATTCTGTCCAGCTAAGCTATCTGTATTCAACGCTATTCAACGCCAGCAATCAATCCGCAGCGCCCAGCAGGCCGACTGCTGATTTTGCCTTGCTTATGAAAAGAAAACACAGAAGCGGCAACTTTTTTGCTTTCTGGCGGGCTTTCAAGCGTTTCGGGGACTAAATTGGCCGGCTTTACGGTCGGGGCATACAACACGTGTATGTCGTTTTTCAGCCACAACCTAGGTTCTTCAACGCATGCCTTGCGATACACCTGCCTCGCGCTAACCCACTGTCTTTTCATCACCTAGCACCCCGGGACTAGCCTTCTGCTATTTAAGTTGAGGGTAGCGCGACTTCAAGCTCAAACCCCAACGCACTCGCACTTGCACTTGCACCCGCACCCCCTCTTGCTCTTGTGTGGCCGTTTAACGATCTCGCCCACGAAAACGAACACATCTTCACAGACTCAGCCATCTTGTAACTGAGGATGGATATTGGTCTGCGATGTACGCACTTCAAGGACATCACGATGGCATCCATTACACTCTAACCATTCTCCCATCATCTAGGGCCGTAGTGAAATTACATTCGGTATTTCTCCCCCTACGCTAGCTTCCTCTTTTCTCAGCGTCTCACATAGATTATATTTTATCTCAGGCGCCGCAAGCTATTAGTGTGGTAGATGAAGCTCGCGCTGACGCCCTTATGTACCCATACGCTACTAAGATTCGATTTTGAATTGCATGTACATATAATACATAGCTTCGGGCCTATTTAATGCATCCACGCATGATCACAGCTACTATAATTGGACTACTATCAAGCGCTTGAGGCGGCATCTGGTCTGTAAATGTTTATGTTATTCTGACGGCATTATAAAGCCTTATGAGGACCTTACAGCGCCCATATGAATGGTATATGTCCTTTTAAGGACGATATGGGTGTTACAAGTCACTTGGGTCCCTTGTTCTGTGTTCCTTGTTTCACTGTCCTAGTTGTCCTTGTGACGGCGCGTTTGCCTTTCAGCCTTTAGAGGCCTAACAATACCTAGCAACAAAAATTCATTTTTTCTGACATGCTCTGAGTTGTAGCAAACCACAGCCCTAGCTTTTCCACCCTTTTTTTCTTGTAACTACTCCATGTACATACCTATATCACGAGCACGTACTTCCCTACTGTAGCAATATCTGTAAGAGCCTTCGAGAAGATACCCAGTATCCCAGTGGTGCCGTGGGCGTGTACGATAGTCTTATAAAATGGATGTGATAAATCATATGGAGTCCACATCTCCTCCAGTTCTTATGAATAAGATCCTAGTCCCAAACGAAGAATTTCATGTGGAGCGGATAAAATTTCCATATGTCCTCCATCCTCATAGATTTCGTAAGCAACTGGCGCAGCTGTGTGTACTGAGCACAGGGAGACTAACTACTGACCGTGAGCCTGGAACAGGACTGACGGCCCCGAGATCTTCGCCAAACCGGCGACTGAAAGCGTGCGTGGCCTTAAGCCATCTCAAGAAGTTGGAGAGCTTATCGGCGAACAAGGTCCCGGCGTCGACTTCACCGTCGTCGTCTTCGAGTAGGTGTCGGAGGGGTGCCGTTATGGGGCATCGCGAGATTACGTGGGTGATCGTCTGTACGTCGATCTGCCCGCAAGGGCATGCTATCGGAGCGTCAGGCTCGTCGGTGTGCATGTGAACATTGAAGGACCCAATTTTGCAGAACTGTTTGCAGCCATCAACGGATCACTTATATACAGTCGCCCATATGCCCTCTCTCCTGAATCGTCCTTTTGTTCACTGCCCCGAAATTTATCGGAGCATTGAGCATTGTGTAAAAACTCCGGCCAAAATTTTTACTCATGGCTAATGCTCGAAAAACAGAGAACAAGATGCTCCGCACCTAGGCTATTTAAAGAATAGAAACGATGGCAGGCTTAGACATGAGAAAAGAGGTCCTCTTGAGTGGCAGGCTCGGGGGATCAGATTGTATGCTCAGTTTGATGGTGCCCTATGTATCTATTTACACAAAAGTAGTCAAGGTATCTAACAAGTAGAAGTGGAAATTGGCGGCAAAAAATCGTCTCCAAAAACAGGTGTCAGGTGTGCAGCATACAGTATGTGGTCGAGGTAGATCAGCGACGCCGACCAACTTCCATGGCGGCTTAATTCTGGTTTCACAATCGATCTTTGTCCAGGCCAACGAGTCCATGCACCATGAACCACCCAGCCAAGCGCGCAGATAGTGTGCGCTGTTGTGGGTGATAGACATAAATTACTGGTCACATGTTGTTGACAGGACTAACGCGCGCCGTAGCTCGGGGTTCTCGGCGGTAAAGGTGTGGTCGTAGGTGAGCCTCTTACCAGAATGGCACTATGTGGATGCACTCCTAGACGGCCGAGCCGTATGTTGAGATCTTGCCTTTGAAGCTGCGGCGTTCGACAAGAGCCCCGGGTGCAGCTTGTGGGTAAACATCAGGCAATGGCGAAAATGCTGGCACAGCCTGAGCCTCTGAGCTGTTGAGTGAGCTAGATCAGGCTGACTCAAGATACACTTCCCAAATCTCGGAGGCTCACACCACATTAGGTAATGTCATTTATGGGCATAAAAAACGTATACAGTAGAGCCCGTAATCATGCAAACTAGTACTGGTAATCATGCACGAGAGGCAAGTCCATGGTCATTTACTGCATATATGATTATGTAAGCGATTTGAAATCGATCTGGAAACCTCTGCAGTTCTGCGTCTGGGTCAGCAGCTCGATGCTATCTCTTGTCTGCGGTATGAATCCTTTCCTTCTCTACAATTTCCCCACACACCGTAACCGCCGCTCTGGTTTCCGTGGCGATAGTTGCCCACTGCTGGGCACATAGAAAGACTTTATGCACCATTTCCCCTGCTGCCGAAACCAGGCCCACAGAAAACCCTAGCGCCGAGCCAGATGCCATTGCAGCCCTACAGTCGACCATTGACGAATTCTTCCTCCGAACGAGCATAGCAAGCTGACGATGGTGATGAGGACATTAATAATAGGGGGCCGAATAAGATGTATGGTGCCGCGGTCTTTCGTTTGGATGTCATTCGCGGAATTCAGGATGTGCAGCAGTTCTTTCTAAACACAAAAGATGATGATCCGATTGTACAGCAGTCTTGAGAAGCCATACATGACCGATTAGCTAGCGCTGTGTAAATTTCCTATATTGGTATATAGCGCTTTTTGTAAGTAATGTTTCGTAGCTTCCTCTTACTGTGATCATGCAAGCCCGTGGACATGCACGGCCACCGCAGTCGTGCATGTTTAAGGGCACTACTGTACCAGCGTTTTTTCCTGCGGAGCCGAGTCTCCTCAGGGATACACCTCCAGAGTCTTGACTCGGAAACGATAGGTCGACGGTGAGGTGTCGGGCAGGCTACCGTCATCCCCCACCACTTGGGGCGGCCCCCATCATGATTGGCTCAGAGCCGTTTGCCTTACAGTGTAGTCACACTCCTTTATGGCGATCTTGATGCGGTGACAAGATGCAAACCATTGGATATTAGCGTCTATATTTTTCCGGTATCTCTCGCGTAAGATTTTACTATGAAGAAAAGGCGATTGGGCATGAGCTGTGAGAATAAGAGTCACTCGATGAAAGTGAAGAAGTTGAAAAGATCAGAGCGTGACAATCCGGCAGGCACAGCCCCAATTTTCGGATCCATTCATAGCCATGCATCATCAGGCGAGAGCGTGAGGGGGGGCAAACAACAGGGTGTGTTTGTCGCCCGCGATCTCGAGTACAGCCCCAGGTCCCCGACGCGTCGAGGGGGGGCCGAAACTTAAGCTGTGGCGTAGCGAGTGTAACTACATGAGAGAGAGAATGAAATGAAATGAGGTGAAATGGAGTGGGAAAATAGGGAATGCGAGATGGGCTGGAGGAACTAGAAACACTCGAGCCGAGGGCTGGCGAGCGCGATGGAGGTGAGCGTAAGGCTCCCCCTTCGCGTCGCCGGCATGTACAAGTACTCTAGAGGAGAAAGGAAGAGGGAGAAAGAGAAAAAATAAAGAAATGGGCGCGCGCGGCGTGTGTAACGAAATAGAAAAGATCGGGATCGGGATCGCAGATCCCGATCCTCGATCCAGCGATGTGTCCGGCAACTCCGGCCCTCATAGACCACGTACAATCTCCGATTGAACTCCCAATTTCCCCTCATCTACGTTTTCGGAGAGTTCTTTCACAGACCTCTACAAGTTCACTAGATTAGTGGAGTGATATTCCACACTCCTTATGCACCCCACCGCTTTCACCAGAGTGTACAGGGACGGCGCTACAATGATCTTCAGGTGTGGAGATGATGCATGACAAATTGTCACAAGTGGCTCAAGGAGCGGTTTCTGTGATCCCATGTGCTCCTTCATCCATGTTTTCTTGAAAAACACGTGGATGTTATTTATACTCTATCTTATGAGCCTTACTATACTTGAGAAGGATCCTATATACACATGTGGCTAAAAAAAAATTATGCTGGTTGTGCGATTCAAGAAATGATTCTTGTGGCTCAAGGAATGTGACTACACTGTCCCATGTTTGGTACGACGATATTTCTGCGTTCACAATGCTGTGCAGTTTCAAATCAAATATTACTTTATATGGAAGGTGACCCAAATGATGGATGCTGCCCCAAATGTTGGGGGTGACGGTAACCGTACGAAAGATAGAATTTCCGAGGGGGGAGTCCTGACCTGTCTAGGTTAGAGTGGATGACTTCCCGTCCCTGGGATTCCAGGTTAGGCGTACTTTTAGGGAAGGTTGCGCCGCCATTTCGGACCCGAAGCTGCGTACCCGGAGCCGTCGACCATCCACCAGCTCGCAACCTCGTGTACCGAGTGCTGCAGACTGGGAGGTACCCCCCGACCCACCTCCCAGCTTAAAATCTGACAAAACACGTACGAACCGCGTGTTTTACCGTCTCTTTAGACATGTAGGGCCTGCTCCGAGTAGTATTTCGCTGACTTAATTACTTTTCAAAAAGCGCCATGTCGCGTGTGACCAATAGTACTGTCTTCCCCCATCATTTGGGGCGACCCCACCACTTGGGGCAGCGGGGCAAATTCCGCGCTCTGATTGGCTTAGAGCTGTTTAGGCTACCATATTCGGTCGCATAGAATTTTGGCGTACAAAATGCTATGCAAAATTACCAAAATTGCGCGGAAAATTACTTTATTAGGAAGGTGACCCAAATGATGGGGTCGCCCCAAATGGTGGGGGAAGACAGTAACACGCGTTCAGTAGCAGCGGTCGCTGGGCTGCGACGGGCTGGTTTCTCAGGTCAGATATGTGGCGCGGAACTCGGGGTGGCGGTCTGATCTGCATCAGTGAAAAGGCACGTTTCTTAAACTCCACTTAAATCCACTTAGTAAGTGATATAAGGGCCTTAAAGGCCCTAAAGCGAAGCTAAGCTTACTTTAAGGGACCAAGTGGTCAAGCACATGGTTTTTTGGGGTGATTTTGTTCAGTGTCCTGCTCCTTGGAAAATGCAGATTTTTTGTCACTCTCATGGGTTTGGGGATAAAAAATAGTGAACTTTCAACCTATGCACTCAGGTTTTTTTCATAAATTTCTGGGGTGGCAGAAAATGGGCACTTACATCAGGAAAAACGGAGATCCGTAATTAGGGCTAATCAGCGATAATTTAGCACTAACGCCTTGCTAAGCAAAATTAACGCTACACTGCTGATCAGGTTGCTTGCAAATCACATGTTTTTTTTTCACGCTTGTTTTTTTTGGCCAGGGTCTGATGATACGGAAAAGGCCGTGGCCTTAGAGGCACATGATATTCTAGACGCGTGTTGTTTTGATGACGTGTTGCCAGTGGGATGTTTGAAAATTACATAAAAGGTAAAGAATTTCAGTATTCGCTCTCCTCCCGTCCACAGCGTGCATCTGGCTCTTGCTCAATCATGGATAACTTCAATGAGCTTGATGAGCTCGATGACCTGCCTGATCCTAACGAGCTTATTGCTTCTCTGGGTAAGTTACTTTCTTTCTTCATGCAATTCATTTCCCTTTGAATGGTTCACCCTGGCAGGTCAAGCACACGAAGCTGCCAATATTCCGAAGTTGCCAAGCCCTTTGTTGACGATGCCTCGGATCCCCCGTCGTTCGATCCTCTCGACTTCTCCGTGGATCTACCTGCCGTCTCCACACAGCAAGCAGCCTGTCCAGCCTCCCCTCCTGTAAACATTCGACCCCCTTTCTCTGTAGACACGTTTGTGGAGCTCATTCAGCCTGAGGCTGTCAAGAAAGCTCGCGCAAGGTCTAAGTCTAGCACTGTCCAACGACGGGGCCCGATTCCCATGTGTGAGACAATGGATTGGGAGGAACTTGTTGAAAAAATAACTCAGCTTTTTTCTACAACACCGGGCGGACTCCCACTGTCTACGATGGAGTGGCGCTTCCAAAAGCCAGCCAACGCGACGTGTCTGCCTCTCAATTCCGCAAGCGCATATCGCTCGTTGGTCAACCAGCTTGAGACAGCCCGGCGTGGCTCTGTTGTCTTGATCAAGATACACCTCCCCGCTGGTGGCCTCTCAGCCCCCCTTGTATATCCCACGGCTGCGCCTCCAATGTACACACTCCCCGCACCGCCGTCTCTTGGATATACAACACCTTTCCCAACTCCTGCAACGCCAGTACCTTCAGTATGTGCATGCATATACCATTTTATCTTAATCTATAGCTAACTGTTGTCTGTTCGCTCGCTCTAGGCTGTGACAACTCCGGCAATTACTGTTCCTGTATGTAATGTTTACAATCTTTGTGTCACACGCGCGCATTCCTGATCATTTCCTTTTGGCTAGAACCCTCCGATGGACGACGTCAACGATGTTATCGCATTCCTTGAACACAAATACTCTGTTGGTCGCTGCCGCGAACACTCGAATATTCGCTGTTTCCATGACCGCGCAACAAACCTGCACCATGAGCTCACAAAGCTGAAGTTGCTCGTTTGGGCCAAGGCTATTGTAAGTTAATCTCTTCATTTCAACATATAGTGCTGCTAAACATGTTTACTTCGCAGATAGATACATCAGCCACCCCCGATTTTCTTCCAAATTCGAACCACTTCCGTGAGAGTGAGGCCATCAGCCGCCGGAAAACTCGTTCTCCCTCCAAGGTGCCAGACTTGTTGGACCGCCGGCGTGCGAGCCCACCCAGTTATGGGCGTCGTTCTCGCTCTCCTGATGGTTTTCGTGGCTCTCGCCACTGGGACTATGGCTTCAAGCGCCATCCATACCGCTACCGTTACCCAGACCCGCTTGGATTTCAGGGAACACCCCCGATGTACCCTCCACAGCCTTTGATGTGGCCGGGCTATCCTCAGACACAACCTCAGCTGCCAATCATGCCCTATGCCCACACCTATCCGAGCGCTTATGCACCTCCACCTCCCCCCGCGCCTCCTGTGGCCTTGACACTGTCATCTGTCGAGCCTATCCAGCCCGAGTCTTCACCCGCTGATTTATATGGCGAGCACTCTCTTGAGGAGTTCTGTGTGATGACCAGACTCGACGAGCATGTCAAGGGCCTCCTTTCGAAGCTGGGGTTTCAGCCCGGGGATGACCTATCGGTTTTGAGACCAAGTGATTGGGGAGAGGTTGGATTCAAGACCCTGGAGTGGGAGCGTGCGTGTCGTGCATCCCTCGCATATCGCCAATGGCAGATATCCAAAAGAAAGGCTGGCAACTAGTTAGTAGTCAGACTCGGACACTCGTTGATATTGCTATGCCCTGTATGTCTTATGCTACATATGCAATTATGCCCTCTATGCCTCTTTCCGAGCAGCCACTCTAGTCCACAATCCATCCCAAGTGTCGAAACCAACTTCTTGCTTTCTCCGGTGTAATTGTTGCACACACTTCAAGCAATGCGCAAACTGCATCGTCAGAATCATAGAACTCGCGGCCGTGCCGACGGAGCCAAGCTTTTGCTACAGGTATGCGTCAGCGAGGAAGAAAATGGCATCTTGCTCTTGGAGTACAAACCAGCTAAAAAACTTTCTTCAATTGGGTTCATATCAGGTGAGTAAGGTGGGAGAAATAGCATTACGCAGCCTGTGAAGTACGTAGATTGTGAGCATTGACAACGCCCCGAGGAGGAACTTGTGGTTACCATGTGCCTCGACTGCCTCTCGGAGATAGCTGGACATATGGATACGACAGTTATCCAACAAGAGAACGCTCCGATCGGTCGGATATGCGTTCATTTGAGGCAGCTGTAGGGTGTTATTGAGAAACGATGGATACATATTTGTGTCTCAAACAAGCCTACCACATCTTTGATGATGAAGTCCGTAAATTCGGCCATATCAATCGAATCTTCCACCACACGAACGGAAATATAGCCATCTACTGTCATGGCAGGCAAGAGACTGTACCGATGTCCACGCTGGAAGTTTTCGACAACAGTAGCGGGAGTTCCACGAGGGGCACGGCCATGCGTGCGAAGAAGCGTGCGATCGTTTTTGCTGCTCTCGTCGACAGTCACCACTTGCTGCGCAATGATACCCCTCTGATAAAGGTTCCTCCACTCAGCCCTCTCTTCCTCATCCCGCTGTGCCGCCTCATGATGCAGCCGTTTTTGCGTCAACCTGAGCTCGGCGACGTATCGTACACATGTCGCTTCTGAAAACACAACATCTTCGCTGACGCTGATTGCTTCATGAATCTTGTCCATGTAGAGGTCGGGCTGCTGCCTAATGATATCCACGAGTGCACGGATTTGATGCCCGGAGAGAATGCGAGGCGGTCCAGGAGTGGCCTTGAACTCGGGGTGGACAGCGCCATTCTCACTAAAATAATCTATCCAGCGTCTCACCGAGTCCACTGACACGTCGAGCAAACCTGCGACGTGCTGCTCCGAGTAGCCCTGAGTGCACAGACGTAGTGTACAATACTTGATGTCGTCGCTCATTTTCCGGAACGGCATTTTGGGCGTGCGCACGGCGAGGTGGAGGAGTACGGAAGCCGATGCGCTCTGATTACATTAGAGACCTTGCGCAGCCGCTGAAATCACTTTATGGGGCACTTTCGGCGACTTTCGGCAGTGATGTGGAGCTGTGCGCGCTCAATTTTGAGGTGGACCGACTGCCGTATGTGGCAGTTCTTTCCTAAAAATCTGGGGGGTGCCTTTGAAACTCCGCCGTATGAACGTCGTTGGAGCCGTTGGAGCCGAGTCAAAAGTGCTCTCCAAAGTGATCTCGGCGGCTGCGCAAGGTCTCTATTATCATTCAGCTCACTCGCGTCATATCCTATTTTGGCTCATCAGACCCTTGCTAGAAAAAAGCTTTCGCCAGAAAAAACGTGCGATATGCAAGCAATCTGATAACGGCTGTAATCGGCTTCGTGCCAACTTATTGAAGCCAACTTAGCACTAAAATAGGACTACAGTAGGACTAGCTAGCCCTACGCGTTGACGCAGTAAGATACGGATTTCAGTGAGCACAGTCGAGCGAGTACATGATAAGACAAAAAACATGGACGTCGCCATCCAGGTGCCCAAGGCAGTCGCAATCCCCAACTAACCCTCCGTCGCGTCAAGACAGCCCAGCTAACTAACCCTCTACTACCCCTCCGTCGCATCGAATTGAACGGAGATGCCAGTGATGCCAGTGTGTTCGTCGCCGTTGCTCCTATGAATGCGCGCCGGCAAATTTTTAGTGAATACCGCGAGTACCTGACAGGCTAGACGTATAATGCGGCATCGTAGAGCTTGTGCATCAGCTTGCTACCCGCCATCAGCACAACAGTGTTCTTGTGAATGAGGTCGAGAGTCAACGCGTGCTTGTATATATCGCCGCACGTCGCCTGGGAGAATTCCGCGTTGACGCGGGCGCCGGTAGAATACTCTGCGAGAGGCGTGTAAACCTGTGTCAGCATGGAGGAACGTCAGCATAGTGCCTCTAATATACACATATAGACTGTGCGCACGGGAGCACTGGTCAGGGCCAGAGCGGGCACGGGAATGCGGGGGAACATGATAGTTCCATCGTACGTATGAATATTGCCGTGGAAATTGCTGGGCCCTGAAATAAGTTCGTCGTGCAAAATTGCAACAAGGATTGGGTGCTCATAGAGCTTGTTATTGATGACATGCTCCTGTAAACAAGCAGACATTAGCGAGTGGCCGTGGTGATGTGGTAAATACATACATTGCCGTCGGTGGGATAGATGTAGTCGCGGATATGGAGCATGGGATGATGTTAGTCATGTTCCTGCTATCGCCGTCTTTCGAAAGAGAAGAATCATTCTCTCTGTGGGAAAATGCTTCGAGGCCGATCGCATCTGAAACGGTTGATAAAGTCAGTACCATGCATTCATGTTGTGAAGAGAAAAGAGTACTATAATAATGACCAGGGTGTACACTGTATGGGCAGTGTCGAATGGTCATGCGAGGGCCCGTGGTATGCAATGATTTTGATTTTGACGCCTGTACATCGAGAAAAAAATACCGGCCAGTGCTAAACAGCATATTGAATATCAGTGTCTCCGATGCAGACGGTGGCGCGGTGCGTGTACTATGTAGGAGATACTATAGGATGCCTGCGGCAAGTCGATAAGGCTGCCAATAAGATAAATTATGCTTGCAACGCAGGTGATAGTAAGCAAGCAATCAATCGGAACCAATGGCGCCGGTGAAGCGAACACACCTGGAATTTTCGCCCAAGCCGATCCGTGCAGTGTCCACATCATCCATTGCGTTGTGCTTCGAAGACAGACATTCCGGCGGCTAAAACACTGCGGTTGATAGACGAAGACGCGAGCCGCAGTCATGGATTGAGCTTTTGTCGTTGCTGCCGAGTGTGGTTCATGATGGTAGGTGATGATCGGCCATGGATGGTTTCCAGCACTATCAGCTATAGAGGTCCGTGCCGGGGTCTGTGCGTTAGTTTAGGGCAGGTTTTTTGGACTTGTGTTCTCCTGTTCAAAGCCAGCAGCCAGCCGGATGCAATCGAACCATGACGCGGAACCTGGCTCCAGGCATGGCTTTACGGAGGAAATGATCCTTCAGGCGTAAGAGTCACAGGGCAATCCTCGGGAAGAAGAACATGCTCGCTTGGCTGTCAAACTGTTAGCTGGTCCTACCTGCCTTTATCAACGATTGGCGCTAATGAAGCTCTGATTAGGATTCTCCGTTTTTCCTGATGCTAGATTTTGCATTTTTAAGTAACCTGCCCTTTTACTAACATGGGATCTCAACGACGGGAACTCATCCAGTTGCCCAGACTCCTACCCAGCCGCTCATGGAACTTCGCAGGTAGCACTCATGTTTGGTCCCGCTGGGTGTGTTGATCGTTTGTTCAAGGGTCTAACTTAAGAGCCTGCTCGTTCCACGAGCGACTGGCACAATGGGCAGTGTGTCCCTGTTTGTAGCGCTTAGTCAGACTAACACCTGGGCTCGCGATCTCGCCGTCGGAGGTGTTTTGCCCCATCACAACACATCAAAAGGTAGTAGGAGTAACACGTACACAATCCATAAGCTGATCTGCGCGAGTTGGTGTAAAAAACCAGGTTTAACTCTGTACAACCACCCGAGCATACTTAATGGTACTCAATGGCAAACTAGTAGGTTTTAACCCGAACGCAGTTTTCGAAAGCAGCTACAAGCGGCTCACCAACTCAGACGTGTATTGTGACCTCTAACCCGAACACGATAAAATTTGTAAGGCATTAGCCCATACAGTCCCGCATACACGACGGCAAGTCTGCCCCTGACACAAACGTGATATGCGTGCAATGTTTGTGTGCTTAAGGGGCCGCCCTCGCTCGCCTTCGTGCGAATTTGGAGAAAAAAAGCTCATCGGGCGGGCTCCCGATGTCTTTTTTTACGAGATATCTGACACCAGTGCCCACGGAGGCCCTTGCCCCAAGGTGAGCCATAGGATAAGCCGTCGCACGTGTGGAGCCGCGATCACAAGTTCAAGTCTAATTCTAGCTTTCATCAAAGAAAACTAGTATTACCTGTGAGCGTGCGCTGTGTTTCCAGGTCGAAAAGCAGAACTGTGAGCTTGAGTGTCAAATGATGACGGGTTTTGTGAAAGCCCTTGCACGTACTAGATGGCACCTTTTAGGAATGAGCTCAAAAATATGTGTTCTAGTTGTTGCTATTAGCATACTCCACTGGCATCGCGTATGCGTATGGGTTAGCCCATGGTTACTCAATGCGAATGCTAGCTTCAATGTGTTCGGGTCAACTCATTTCTCAGCACTGCGTACGGGTTTTCATGTCACCCTATCATTTTTTACATCGCCGCGTGCGGGTTGGCCCCTTTATTGGCAGAGACTTGTTTTCGTTGCTCCCAGTGTGCTGTGATGAGATAAAACACCTCTGACGGCGAGATCGCAAGCCCAGGTGTTAGTCTGACTAAGCGCTACAAACAGGGACACACTGCCCATTGTGCCAGTCGCTCGTGGAACGAGCAGGCTCTTAAGTTAGACCCTTGAACAAACGATCAACACACCCAGCGGGACAAAACATGAGTGCTACCTGCGAAGTTCCATGAGCGGCTGGGTTGGAGTCTGGGTAGGAGTCTGCTTCACGGCACGAGAGGTTGAACCAAAACAAACTTCAATTAATTGTTGTTACGCACAAACAAACAGTGATGCCGAACCTTGATGAGATGTTGCCGTGGAATAACCAATTTTGTCTCACGCCATGTTGATGTAATAATCCCCGATCCACAGAGTGGAGAGGGTTCTGTCGGGCTATTTGTATCAAGCAAAGAAAATTCGATGACGTCATAGGCGTAATCACTCCCATGTCAGCACAAAAGACAGCGAGGGGCAACCTTTCTTACATAAGCTCACAAGGGAGGTCATCGAAGAATTTGTAAGAGGCGCGGGCCGAGCCTTGGGCGAAGCCCGAGGAACGGCCCAAAGCCATCTTCCATAGTTAGTTCAGTTCTGTTTGTCTTTAGTTAGTTCTTTCCTTTTCTGTTTCTGTTTACGCATGTACGTCACTCCAAAGCACACGGGCCTTTAGGCTTGTCCTTTGTAGTGACTTCCTTTGTCAATGTTTGTATTTAGTCCGACGCTCCAGGGCTTGGAGCGTCAGAATTCCCCCTCCTCGGAAATACTATCCCTAGAACGGTCAACTGCTCGATTCCCGACCTTTCGACACTAACCCTTCCGAGCCGAATTCAACCCTGTCGGAGACTAGGCCTTGCCGAACTCCTACAGAATTACACCGAAATAACATGAGATGTTTTAGTCAGCCAAAGTAATATTGTTGTTGACATGTTGCTTGCACACAAGAGTGCTCAACCAACACAACAAGAATTGCCACTGGTGGTAAAGTCGTGCAAACGGGTCCAATAAAATGTGAATCAAAGGCACCCAATGGATTTTTGTGCCCAGTATACAGCTGAGACCAGTACTTGGTCAACACGAGCATGTGTGCAACAGATTATGTAAGCCCTTGAACGGACGAAGGGCATCATGCGGGTATTGCATGAGATTGATTGGTCATTATGAGGCGACATCATCATGCTATTAAGTACTTACTTATCTGTGACACAGGTTTTTTCACTTCTCCTTTAGACATGTGCCAATGAGTGAGCAGCAGGGCGCGAGTGAACAAGGGATCTCTAGCTATTGCCTCACATTTAGCTATGTAAGTACTTAGTGTTGCTTTGCTCATCAGCTGATCCTCATAGAGCAACATCTAATGTTCACGGTTGCAAGTTCAAGCCCAAGATTTACTAAACACCCTTGGATCGGGGACTGGCATGCGCATGAGTGTGCCGCTACGGATGTAATAACGGTGGATCACCACGGAGGGCTTACGTAATAATAATTCCCGCGCTGCCTGCGTTGCTGACATGAAAATGCTTATGACGTATGATGTCATAAAGATTTCCGACACTCTGTGGATCGGGCCGTTCCTCGGGCTTCGCCCGAGGTTCGGCGCACGCCTCTTACATTGATTCCGGCAGGTTTGTGATTACTCATCCGGACCCTGATGCCTGTTTTAACCACGACCCTGTTGAGCCACGTCAACGCTCCCATCAGTGTCTCCACTACCATCAGCGTGAGGCACACACTCGCCACACTCCGTATCATCACAAGACCTTCCCGCCCTGAGGCCGGGCGTGTTTATGTTCTCTATCAGACCCGTGGGGGCCCGAGTTCAGACCTATCCATCCTTGCTAGCCACGTCCCCTGTCAGATCCGATTGGGCTTGTGGATGGAGGCCCAGTCTGATGTCTACGCTCTTCGTTCTAGTGCACGCTCTCTAGGCATCTTGTCCATGCGGGAGCATCTGCGTGTGAACTCAAGCCTTTCTCCTCCATTCGCAGACCCACATGGGCTGGAGGCGTGCTACCCTTGCGTCGCCAGTCTGTAAGACCCGTTGGGGCTGATGCTCGCAGGACCCTATGTTAGACCCGACGGGCCTGGGGTTCTCTGTCCTCAACCTCAGCATGCTAAGACCCGCTGGGGCGCCGTACAGCTTGGATAGAGAGCTTGCGCAGCGACGCGGTCCCTTAGCCGCAGCCTTGGCGTGGCCTTTTTTGTGAATGTTTCCACAATCTTTCGGTCGACATTATCTATCGTGGATGGGTCTGGTTTCCCAAAATTGGCAAATATCAGCGCACCGATGAGCGGTTTATAGTAAGTAGAGCTCGCTGTGTTTACACTCCCCGAGGCGACGGCCAAGCGGCGGCGTCGCTACGCAAGGTCTCTAATCTCGGTTTGAGGGCAAGTTCGTGTACAGCATCCCTCCCTTCCATCCGTCATGGTTCTGTTGACACATAGCCCGTGTCCGTATCCGCGCTGTCTGGACATGGTGTACATATGGGAGCAGCTGCGTGCGAACCCAAGCCTTTCTCCATTCACAGGCGCCCTCTGCTAGACCCGTCTGGGCTGGAGGCGTCCTGCACTTGCGTTGCTAATCTGTAAGACCCGTTGGGGCTGGCGTTCGCAGGGCCCTATGTTAGACCCAACGGGCCTGAGGTTCTTTATCCTCAGCCTCAGCATGCTAAGACCCGCTGGGGCGCCATACAGCTTGAATCCCAGTTCAACGGCGAGTTCATACACAGCATTCCTGCCTTCCATCCATCATTGTTTTGTAGACATATAGTCCGTGTCCGCGTCCACGCTCTCTACCCTGACACGCCCTCCGGACATCTTTTCTATGTAGGAACATGGGTGTGCAAAGTCAACTCTTTCTCCTCGTTTCGCAGGCGCCCTCTGCAACACCCATCTGGGCTGGAGGCGTCCTGTACTTGTGTTGCCTGTCTGTAAGACCCGTTGGGGCTGATGCTCGCAGGACCCTATGTTAGACCCGACGGGCCTGGGGTTCCTTATCCTCAACCTCAGCATGCTAAGACCCGCTGGGGCGCCGTACAGCTTGAATGGTGAGCTTGCGCAGGGACGCGGTCCCTTAGCGTGGCCTCGGCATGGCCCTTTTTGTGAATGTTTCCACAGTGTTTCGGTCGACATCATCTATCGTGGATAGGTCTGGTTTCCCGGGGTTGGCGGACATCGGCTTACCGATGTGCGGTTTATAGTAAGTAGAGCTTGTTGTGTTCACACTGCCCGAGGCGACGGCCAAGCGGCGGCGTCGCTACGCAAGGTCTCTAATCTCGTTCGAGGGCAAGTTCGTACACAGCATCCCTCCCTTCCATCCATCATGGTTCTGTTGACATATAGCCCGTGTCCGTACCCGCGCTGTCTGGCCTAGCGCGCTGTCTGACATGTTGTCCATGTGGGAGCATCTGCGTGCGAACCCAAGCCTTTCTCCTCCATTCACAGGCTCACTCTGCTAGTCCTGTCTGGGCTTGAGGCGTCCTGCACTTGTGTAGCCAGTCTGTGAGACCTGATGGGGCTGATGTTTAGCAAAGCCTCATCTTAGACACGCTGGGGTGCCCTCACACTGGAACTACGACTGCAAGGCGTTCCCACACCAAGCTATCCTGTGAATACGTGACTTCCCACCGCCGCCTAATCCAGGCCATCCCAGCCCAGAGTATCATGTCTAGACGGCGGACAGAAGATCCCCAAGCATGATCCACCTCGTCTGGAACGACGGACGCGTGATAAGTCACCCGGTCGAGGGTGTGGTGTCGGCTTCCAGCTTGCTCTTGCTGCCACACCCCTGACCCGTGTGTGCCATCAGGAAGATTGTACCTGCACCGCGCTCCCGAAGCCTCCGTTCAGGTGCTCTCGCATATTCGCTGCACCCACAGCCCAATCAAGCTCAACAGTGACTGGGGGGGGTGTACTTCTCTGAGCCTTGAGCATTAAATCGTCCACGATACCTTTGGGCAATACCAAGCAGGGTATGCTTTCCCATCGAATGACTTCCTTTTCCTCGCTCCTTTGGTGCTCCCTTTTTGCTTTCCTGCTTGAAGCAGCCATGAATGGGGGGTGACAAGGCGGGGAGGATTGGAGAATAGTGCTGGGGACACATATAGGAGTGATTCTATCATGGACGGAATATGTGACCGCACCTGTCGAAGAAGAGGCCGTGTAAAGGGATGTTTGGGGGAGGATAGGAGTATGCACTTGATTGTGCCTGAAGAAACTTGATGACAGCTCCTGGTGGCAAGATTGGAGGGTGATACTAACTTTAGACAGGTTTCCCGCAAGTGGAGGCCATTATAGATGTATTTCGAGTGCCCAGGGCCGCAATTTCAACATCAATGACAACTTAGATATCCATGATACAGAGCAACTGAGAGTCGTGTTGTAAGTTGCGTATGATCACATGGGGAAAAGTCAAAGGAAAGTAAATTAAGCGAGCGTTTTTCTTACAGGAGATATGGTGGGACTGTGATTTCGCAGGACGCCATCGTGGAAGGCAGCGCTGCGGGTACCACCTTCGAGGCTGTATCTCGGATGGCAAGCGTGTTCAGTGGATGAATCAAACTCGAGTATGGACGGTGCCTTGACACTGAGCTCAATATGCTTGTGAGCCATCTATTTCATCCGCTCGACCAGCCACACAGCTTGGCGGCCGAGTCTGCCGGTTGCCTGCCCTATGGTGATTCCTAGCGCTTCCAGGGTCTTCCCAGGATTCCCCGTGACGTTTTTGTTCTCGAAACTTTTGTCCGATAAACATCATCATAGGAAAATCATATTGCTGGCTGACACGTGTGCGCGTTGAGCATGACTCACTACGGAATCAGCGCCCCAAAAAATCGTTGGCGGAATCACAAGTAAGTCAGCTGGGAGTTTATGGTGCGAATTCCAGAGAATCATGAGTGGATTCCTGGGTGACTCTGACCACTTTTGGGGTGTATTTGCCACACACTCCAGCCTCAAATGCTTACGGGAAGTCAGCGAATATTTGATTGATCCTGCCGGACTACTTTGGTCTTAACAATAGGAAGACGCCAATCGCCAATCGCAACACATACAACAAATTAATCACCAACAATGTTCATATCCACGGGGTTCCTTCACTGCCAACAGCATACTTATTCCGGGGTAACGTAGAATCCAAACGAGTACACTGGGAAATATTTTCACCCCCTTGCGTTCGACACATTCAATTCGGTGTGGTTTGCAGCGAGAGATAGCGATAGTATGACCTACGCTGATATTGAGCCCCAGGAGTGTATTGCGCTCATATATACCTCTGTAAGCACCCCCTCTCAAGTTTAAGGAGGAGTTTTCGCTTGTTGTGAGCACCACAGACTGTCACGACCGAGACCTCTTAGGCAGTACCCACAAATGTAGAATTCTGACCTTAGGGGGGTTAAACCATGATCAGCTTGACACCCGCTTCTCATAGGCGTAGCCACAGGGACTTGGAGAGGTCCTCGGAGCGATCGAAGAAGCTCTTCTCGCGCTGAGCAGCTCATTCTTCTCCAATGAGCTCCTCCAACGGTGACCGTGTACATCTGCAAGAACAGGGTGGCGCTGGAGACCAGGCAGCCTTCCGGGAGACAAGCTGGTCTCCAGGAAGTACACGCGCCCCCCAGAGGCACCGGGAAGAAATCCTATTGGATGAGAAGCCACCCCACCTACCCGAGATGGTAGACTTGGCACCACCTTGGATCCTACGGGCTCTCTCGACGCTTGATTTCACTGCGCCCCGACGCCTACTAACCACCGCAGATGAATAAAAGTAATTTCTTCTGTGGTATCAGCATTCTCGTGCCTTGGTGAAAGAAAACCACAAGAAAACCGGCCAATATCGAGATATTCAGCGTGCGGTTTGCTCCACTCGGCGTTCGAAAAGGTTAGTAGCTGGCCTCCGGGAGGTATGGTGTGCTCTGGAGCTACTTAGGAGGCCATGAGTGTCTCCCAGCCTCCCAGCCTCCCAGGTGCATCCTGAGCTGCTCAGGAGGCAGCTAGCAACTGCAGATGTACGAGACCCTTAGAACCAGCTCCTTGGCTCGAAAACAAGCTGCTCCTCGGCACCAACGAGCTGATATTCAGCTCCTCAGCGCCTTGGAGTAGTGCTATGCCGCATGCAACTCATTCGAAGGTGAAATCGTCCTGAGCAGCTTCTTCTATGAAGTACCCGCAGTCTCGCGCCGTCACGCTGCCCGCTAATTTCATTGACGAGGATGAATTATTCAAGAATTAATGTATTTAAAACACTGCCAAAAAACTAAAGCATCATAAGGACGCCTGGTAATGTGTTCTGCTGGTATTGCGAGAACTGTAGGAAATAGTCAAAAGACTACTGTCCCATCGGCGGCGAATTCGGCGGCGGATTGCTGTCGTCAAATTTTCCTGGCCATTGGTAGAAAGCAGATTGATGGTGGCTAGGCGGATGTCCGCTTAACGGCTGCCTGCTGTTGTAAGCACCGGGCGGGCTTGAGGGTAGCGCGAATGGTGTAACGCGGATTGCTGTTGGTATGTATAATGAGGGTAGGTCGGGTACATGTATGGCGGCGGGCCTCCAACGCTCGCAGGGGGCATGTGATAACTCGCCGGTGTTGCTGGGTTGAAACTATTCAGCGGATTGTTGATCGGGTTGTGAGTATTCCAGTGCAACTCTTGCGCGGACTGCCTGGAGCCAAATTGAGGGAAACTAAAGTGAGATTGCTGGGGGAGAGTTGGTGGATTGGGGAGGCGGGATGCGGGATCGTTGGATGAAGCTGCGTGCTGTGGGATATGCTGGGGTTGGTTATTATAGTTACCCATCGTTTGCGTAGCCGGCGAGTAATATTCTCGACGTCTGCTGCCCTGGACGGGCTGTTATTACCATTTACAAGTGCGGTGTTGGTTTGGGGACCAAGGGACGGTGAGGGCTGCCTGGCATGATCGGTAACTGGGGGGGATATACTCGCGATCGATGTTGCGTGCTCAGGTGGGATGATGATGGGTATCGAAGCTTGGTGGAACCCTTGGGATGCCGCGGTAGTGGTCCGTGCGCGCGAGGCCATCATATGAGCAGCAGCACCAGTGCCAGCGGGCGTATTGACCTATACTCGGGTACTCGGCAATTGTCGGTGTGATAATCGAACTGCGGCCACTGGCGCTATCCTGCGCAATTTGTGCCCACTCGCTCGTAGCTAAGCTACGCACCCCAGCACCTCCTTGCATCCCAGACCCTTCGGGGAGTTCGTTCCGCTGCCCCACACCAAAGATATCAGTCGGGCTAAACAAAGTATGGTACTATGATAACACCTTACCGTTGGAGGTGAAGCTCCTTTATCCTGTGCGAGACTCGCTGCCGGAGCTGCAAGAACGCTGGAGCGACCATCACGGGAGTCGGAGAAATTGCTGCCGTCTTCGGAGTCGGAATCGACGATTAATGGCGCGGACTTGATGACCTTCCTTGGTGCTGCTCGCCGCCCTTCCCACCTGAACCTCACGTGGTACGCAGCTTCTTAGGCTGGCAAACACCCCCCCTTTTGCACAGCCAAGGAGGCTTGAAGCTTATCAAGCCTATGTCGGGACAATATCTCCAAGATAAATAATTATTCTACTGGCTATTGTACAAGTCCCCCCACTAAGTTACATAAGGTGTAATCTGTGTTGTCGTCGTCGTCAATCCGGAAGCAAAAGCACTGTCGGTGTCATCGTTGCATCCGTCGGCGTCGTCATTTCACCTGTCGGTGTCGTCACCGACGATGACGACGCAGCATCAAAAAAATTGTTCAGGCTACCTCGGGCCCACGGTTACCCCTTATTTTTCGAGCCTGTAGATACCATATAAGCGTCGCTTACTATAGTAGATCATGGAGCATTCTGGAGGTGGAAATTCAAGGTTTACTGGATGTATTCCGAGGTTTTTTGTGAATATCTTTGTGACAACCTCATAGGCTGGTCTGATCACTTAGCAAGTATTATCAAGGGAGTATATAGACATCCAGCAGATCACAGGATGACGCAAAAATGCCAAGAAATGGCCGAGTAGGCGGGGGGGAATGGTGTGGCATATGCGCTCAACTTCACCTGGGCATTGTGGTACAACGATCCCGTATATACATAATCGGTTTGGTGAGGGCCTTTATGACATATGAACGTAGTATCTGAGCGAGGAAACAGAAAAAAATCTAAAGATGAGCAAGTTATCTGTAAATCCGGATAGCATGTGTAAA